>JAHLJT010000631.1:214000564-214465564 GCA_031308135.1 Acheta domesticus | reverse complement strand
AACCCATATGGCCAACTCCTAACCGATCATTTGCAATGAAACAGTTTTTCAAATGTTCAATCTGCTATTTAGAACGAATTAATTGATGCTGTAAGAGGTGTTATGGTATACAATTACAAGGAACTTGCCACTGCCAATTTTGTGGCTATTCTCGTGACGATGGTTCAGACAAATTCATAAATCGCAGCTTCTACCATTTTGCGTAATGTCGACAAATCTGGTGAAGTTCAGGAGAGTTACTCATATACCTTGACTTAGAAACATGAAGTTACTACGTTTCTTTCCTGATTATTTATTTCAGTTGTTACACTGGCGGTTCAGAGAAAGATTCGTGTATATACAACATTTGCTGTACTTTTCAGATTTAATCTCTCTAATCCTCGCTTGGAGAGCTCGATACGTAGATCATCTTCTTGTGTAGCTTTTAGCCGTTTACTTTTGTTGGTGAATTGAAATGTTTTATATGTTTGCCCTATTTTCTTCCAACGTTCTTCAAATACGTTGTTTTGAGAAAAATCATTTTATTCGTCACTAGGAAGTACTTAATTGAGACAAAACTATGAGCAAAAAGGGAATAAAAAATGCAGTAGTTTTTATAACACAAATTAACAAGAACATAGTTTGATTGTATTGTATGAGTATTATAATGTCATTATTGAAAACCAAGATAATTAAATTACTTTGGTCAACAAGATAAATATGGAATTCAAGAATCGACATTTACGATTCAACTTAAAATTAGGTTTTCTTATTTATATCTTCTTTGATATTTGGGCCTTTGGTATTGAAACATATTTAAGCAATACACTACATTGTTTCTGAATTTCCTGTGTCGAAATAAAATTTGCCAATTTCCGGCTGCCAATACCGTAAAGAAGCAGTCCGGAGGCATCGGTCGAACGAATCAGTACGCGCTTGACCCGCCATAGAGGCAGTGGCTCCAATGACATTTAAAAAATGCAGTGGCGTAGCTCGTCCGAGTTGGTAGTCGAAGTTGGCACCAGTCAAGTTTTCCAATGTAGGAATTCTTCCAAACACAGTTGGCCATGAAGTTGGTACAATAGTCCATACCTGGAAAGTAGCCGGCTTAGAAGTGGACGTATTTATTGACGACTCTACAATGACTAATGACGCAGACGAAAGATCACACATACGAATATTTCTGAAGATCTGTTGTACAAGTAGTGACAAAACAGTTGATGGTCATGGATAAGTTGCAGGTCTAATAAAGGAAAGAAACATTTGTGGTACTTGAAAAAGAACTAAGAACATTCTGTAGTACTATTGCTAGGAGTTGGTGTAGGAGCAGTGGACTGATGATGCGCATTACCTGTAATGAGCATCAATATCTTCCACTTACCTTGACAGATTTTATGTTCACAGGACCAACAAGCTATTTTTTGCGAGGAGTGTGCGCCTTGTTCCTGGAATGAATTATCTTTACAACTGAATATGCTGTTTACTTTGAGCAGAGCAGTAAGCATAGGCTTGATATACTAAGAACATATAATTAAAGCTAACTGAAAAGTTACATAAGGTTGCAATGATGCTACTACATTTTCTCCTGAAAATGTTTGAATGACTGTGAATGCCATTGGCAAATGTAAAATTAAATGACTGAATGAACTTATTGAATCGATTTTAAATAGAAAAATAAATAAAATAGGGAGGACACAAATTGGAAGACGGTTCACTTGTGCTGCAAATTAAACATGACACCGAACATACTGTGGATGCACAGTGGCAGGTCACTGGTTGGCGAAAGCACTTGTCAACAGTAGTTTTTTTTTTCTTAAAGCGGGGGTGTGACGTCATCCTCCGGTGACAGCGCTTGCGCTGCGGCGCGTGTGTGCGCTCTGAGCAGGTCTCACCTTTCAAGGCTGACGAATCATCAGACAGCTGTTGCCACTGTGCCTCCCATTATGGCAACACAGGAATTGCACGGCATATTGCGTTGGTCACAAATAGAGTTTCACGCTTACAAGCATAGATTTCTGTGTGTAGTTGGATGCAATTATTGCGTAACATAATGTAACGGTTTTCAGTCTGAACAATCAAACAAGTGCAAGCATACCGCGGAGCACAAATCAGTATACATAGAAAGTCAGCTTGCGTATTGCCGAAACAGAAATTATGTTCAAAGAATGCAAATACATTAATTATTGGTTTTGATGCAAGATTACGTGCGTAGCACATCACCGAAAAAACAGTTGTACGCTGAAAGCGTAGTACTTACAATTAGTAATTAACACAATTTCAGTACGGTGCAAATCGCTCCGCTCTGTGGCATACAGATAAAGTTCAGTAATAGCACATATTACTTAGAAATGGCGATAATGTGGATCAACACCTAACAACGAGCGACTCGCATAAGGATCACAGCGAGACTACTGAATTTCATTGGCGAGAGTGCTGCAGGCTGCATCAGTGCGCAGCGTCCGTCGTGGCTGGACCAGTAGGATTTGATTTTACAAAAAAAATGTCTCTGATAGAGATGTTGAGAGATGTGGTTAATTTGTAATTAAACAAAATTGGCATAGTTGCGAATAAATTTAAAATTAAGAATTGAGGTGCACTTTGTAAAACCAATATATTAATAAACTCTGCGTAATGCAATTATTGCACAAGGTGTTACGTTGAGCTGCTCGTTGCTCCTCCGTAGGTGAATTCCATGGATTTGTGCCGATGAAGATAAGCTTGGGTTCTGAGAATTCCACGTGGTACACGTGTTCCTAGTTCGAATTCTCGGCATCCGGCGAGGCCAAAGCTGGGTGACATTGAAATGCTAGGCATGGAACATACATGTTACAATAAAAATAATTTGTACCCGACTCGTCGCCAAGTGTACCAGCGTGTGCGCAATTGCGTAATGCGTAATGCATTAAAACTATGTTTAAAAATTAGTTTGCTTGTTCTAACAACTTTATGTGTTAAAATTAAGAGATCCTGTAAATCCTGAAAATTAAGAGATCCTATTAAGTATTATGATCCAGTTAAACCAATGTGTTAAACCAATTCACTCACAATTTTTTTATTCCAGCGAGAAATAAGAAGGAATGAGAATCTCACCCCTTCTTCTCTCTGCCGAGTCATCCTGATATTACCTGCCCTGGATCAATTAAAAGTGTGACTGCTTGAGAAGCTCCTTTCAATGTAAGCTACCCTGCCTAGCATGAGGTCCTTGCCTTCATGGAATGTTAATGGCTAATAATAATAATAATAATAACAATAATAATAATAATAATAATAATAATAACTAGCATACCCGTGCGAGAACTCTCGCATGTTAAAACCCATCTTTCCCTATCCATTTGTCTATCCTTTCAATTAAGAAGGAAAGTTGTTAATGAAAAATGTTAATTTTTTTAATGTATAAATGTAACTTCTAATGTACTTGCAGAATATCAAATAAAAATAACAATACAATTGATGTTGGACACAAATTTCAATAAAAGTTTATTCAGCATTATAGAGAGATGTTCTCGGAACAATTCATTAAAAACAACTTTGAACAAATTATTCACTCCTTCTTGAGAGATAACTTTTCGCTTTCCTTGATAGTCACAAACATAATAGAAAAGGTTTTTACTCTTCAGAAAGAAACCAAATTAAGTAGAGGGTAAATACCGATCGAGCAAGTGCAACCCTTCTCTTTGCAATATTATTTGAATTTCCTTGATTTGTTATGAGGAACAGAGGGGGTTTTAGAGAGTTCAGGGTGCTTCAGGGTGCGAGCTTGCTGGGGTGCGAAAATTGAAAAATGATTTGTGTATTAAAAGTATTGGATTATTTTCAGCGTTCTTACGTACCTCAAGAAAAGCAATTCCGAGCCAAACTAGTGGTGCTACAGAATGGCACAGACTTTCCCGTTTAATTATCTATTTCCTTGGGTCTTCGCTAGCTGTACGGAATTGCCACATAGTCTTTCTTGCCAGCTGCCATCTATCACCGCCAAAAGTACATTTTTTTTGTATACCAGTATTATAAACAACCCTTTTACATTAACAAAATCATTCATAGTATAGCATATTATTGCACGAAATATGAGCCATCACTGACGTAATAGTCACGGCCCCTATATATTTTCAGTTATGGAGTTTAAAGACGGCAATGGTTTTCTAGGTTCTTGATACCGAAAACCCAATTGAAAGGAAAATGCGCGTCTGTCCGTCCATCCGTCTGTGAACACTGCTAGCGTCTAAACCATACGTACGATTTCTTCCAAAATGGATAGTCCCTGGTCGATCTGATTACAATACAATTGATGTTGGAAACAAATTTTCAATAAAAGTTTATTCAGCATTATAGAGAGATATTCTCGGAACAATTCATTAAAAACAACTTTGAACAAATTATTCTCTCCTCCTTGAGAGATAACTTTTCGCTTTCCTTCATAGTCACAAACATAATAGAAAAGGTATTTACTCTTCAGAAAGGAAAGGAAAGTAAAACTTTACTTTGATTGGTTTCACTACACGACACCTTGAGTTTAATTTCAAACGGTGTTTTATTTACAATATGAGTTTGCAGCTGAGCGTTGGTGTACATACTTCCAGATACCGCCAACATTTAAATCGTGCGTTTGGACTGCGATCGTTGGCAGTTGTCGGGTGACTTGCACTATTCTTTCTATAATTTTAAATTTAGTTGTTTTTTAATTGATTCACGTAGTATTGTAGGCTAGCGCGTTTTGATTTTTGTTTTCCATTAATTTCAAGCTATTTTACTTTAGCTACTTTAAAAAATTTGTTCCTTGTGTTGTGCCATAGCACAAGTTTTCTCCCACTACCTCTGCGTACCCGTGCGAGAACTCTCGCATGTTAGACACCACACTCATCCCTAGCCTTCCATTTTCATTCTAAGAGGGAAAGTAGTTAACGAAACTTATTGATTTGTTTAAAATCTATAAAGGTAGCTTGCAATGTAGTAACACAATTACAAATAAAAATAAAAAAAATGCAATTAATGTGTAAAAGAAATTTTCAATAAATATTTATTTAATATCATGGAGAACTTGCTTGGAACAATTCCCAACACTTACTTAAAGACATTTGAATTAATTATTCAATATTCTTTGAGAAGTAGGTTTTAGTTTTTTTGATATTCACAAAAATATTAGCTTTTTACTTTTGAGAAAGCTACGTGTCTGGACCCGTTGACTTGAAAATTTCATCGAATGATAACGAAAATATTGGTAAATCATAAACACAGTCTTCACTCTTCACTGAACACACACATCCCTCCACAATTTAGTACATAGCACTTATAGTCCATGAAAAAACGTTAATTGAATAGTTTCATTACACGCACATGAACCAATCTTCATAGGTATAGATATCAAGCAACTATAATAGTAATTCTTGTTGTTGGTGGAGAGCAAATCTTGAATTAATGATTATGCAAATACACCTCATCAGACTGCACAAACTAACAGAAAGCGTAAAGATTGTCGAATCTAAGCCTTCTAAGCGTGTCGCCGCGTGAGGCCTTTGACCTCAAAATTTTCCTTTTTTAGGCTCTAAAACGCTTTGTTTATGAGTTATTTGCCGATATAGGTTGACATGTGATGCGGGTTGCATTTTACATGGATATTTCGATGCGTTTTTTTTTAAAGTCATCCATATTTTTAAAGTCAAAATGGAATTCGTCAAGTCTCCGTGAAATTATCTTTCTTTAGAGCCCTCATTTATAAAGATTGGTTGCGTGTGAGAGCCGGAACCCAAAGGTATACTACTGAAATAATACAGGAGACGATAATAGCGATAAAAGCCACACAAACCATCCTACTCAGATAGATCTCACAATTTATTAATACGAGAAATTTGTAAGTTAATCGATTTTATTTTCCACAGAATGATGATATAATATACTGATGCAAGTGTTTTAAATTTTCAACGTTCTCAAAATCGGTTCGTGTACGACGCTTTAATAAAGTAAAGTATTTGTGTTTATTTCTGCTACATCATTGCAGAACATTCATCCTGATGACTCCTGAAACGAAGGTTAAATTTCTCTCAGAAGGAGGTCTGTTTACCAAGATGCGGATCCATGGAGCTACGGATCGTAATCAATGACTGCGGGGACAGAAGTGTATCGGATCGTAATCAATGACTGCGGGGACAGTAGCGGCAAGGCAGCAAAAGAAGAGTTGTCAGCGGCAACAGGAAGATTAACAGATCCTCAATATCGGTAGTAACACGTGTGATTGTGAAATTGTTGATAAATCCCTGACTCGCGAAGCAACCGAGGATTATCTGAGAACTTCCAAAGCACGAATGGTATTTAATAGGACACTTCCACGCATGAAATTACGTCCAACAGAGTTTCGAAATGCGCCAAATGTTAAAAATAACTGAAAGCATGTTAAAATCAAGAGGTTAGGTTATAGCACATACGCTGTTTATTTCACATCGATCCAGCAATTGATACATACCGCCTTCTAAGATAGATGAGTCGCAGCTTATTATTGGCCAGTGGGAAGGAGCCGTAAGAAAAAGAAGCTAGAAAAGCGATACTTTTTTGATACATCGCCCTGATTGGGGTATTGTATATGTAGAGTTTAACACTATTGGTTTAATTTCACGTGTGTAATAGTCAGTCTTAAAAATTTTCATTATTCTCATCGATATTCTGATTGTTCATAATTCTCATTGATATTCTCGTCATGTTTGGCCAATGACCGATTAATGCAACATTGTAAAAGCAAAGCCATTCGACTGGGAAGTACCTCTTATTCGTGCTACAACACTGCGAAACTTTAATTCTGGTGACACCTACGACGGAAGTCACATTTCTTCCGGGAGAACCTCTGTTGAGCAAGGAGTGGGCGCATGAAGCGCCTAGGGATCGTAGTCAATGGTCGCGGAAAGAGAAGTGTTCCTAGCGGCGAGGCCCAAGGAGAAGGTGTTGTCAGCTGCTGCAGGGAGAGCTTCGGGAGGGTGGGGAGGCGTGGGCAGGGCTGGCGAAGGCGGCGTGCTGAGTGGGTGGATGGGAGCGTAGGCGACAAGGACGTCGTACTCGCCGTGGGCGATGTAGAACTAGTAGGCAGCGGCAGCGATTGAGGGCGTAGAGGTCGTAAAGAACGTTGGCAGACTAGGTATGAGAAGTTCTAAAAAAAATCTTAGAATCCACGCTTTTATTCCAATAATTTTGTAATATCTGCTTTCATTTTTCTCGAAAACCAATCAATTATTAAAATAGGTAAATAACTTTACAGTTATTATTCTATATCTTTGACAGAAAGAAACCCTTGTGCTTAAATTTAAATATTTCCGTCTTGTTTATAACGCTGTACGTATATATTTACATTATCACCCTTACTTCGTAACAAGAGAAAGTATTGTAATTATGCGCCGGAAAATGGCAAATTTTCGACAGAAAAACTTGCCGGGTCATGGTATTGAAAAAGAGGATAAATCTAGTTGCTGTGTATAGTAAATAACATCCTAACACGTTTTGCAGTCAGGATCCATGTTTTCTGTGTCCTTGATGCCAAAAAATAGTTTGATCGCTAAACGTCTATTTGTTCGTCCGTTCGTCAGACTGTCCGTCCGCGGTCAAAGCTAGTGCCTAAACCGTTCAGCCGATTTTCTCCAAAACATATTTCCCGATAAATTTAAAGGAACTCATTTCCGGTGATCTTAGGGATTTTAGAAAATTGCAAAAAGCTAACATTGCAAAACTACGAAATTGAAGATTGTGATTTTTGACTTCAGCAAAATCTGTTCTAAAAAACATCTCTTTGAAGAAGGCCATGCGCAATTTTTTGAGAAAGAAGTAATTTGTACTTGAAATTAATGCAATTTATAAACAAAACATTTTCTCAAAAACCTTTCCAAAATTTTTTTCTTCAATATTTTGGAGAGGTATTGAACGGATAGTTCAATGGAATCTTAAAAAGAATGGCGCAGGTCTAGTTGACTTTTCTACATTTTCTGCAATTTCGAAAATTGAAAATTTAGAAATTATGGAAGAAAGTACGTTCTGTTGGAGAATCACTAATGTGTTCTTGAATAAGATAATATTATCTCGTGCTAAACGCTAATAGATAATTGGCTTGTGAGTTAAGAAAAGAAGTGACACACGGCATTCTGAGCTATTGTTGAAATTGTGTTCTAAACAGATTGTATTTTGTGTGCCTTTAATTTTCAAGATAATTCAATATTCAAATCCCAGGTAAAACATCCATAATTTATGCTTTTGAACCCACACCCCCAGGGTAATTCGACTTTAACTCAGCCGTTTGTTGAATATAGATCGCACAAAATGGCATGTAAACTATAGTATATTTTCCTCGTATAATCTTTATTTATAATTATAATGAATTGGATTTACGCTTATTATTAAAGGATGGGTATTATTCTTAAATACTGTTAATATCGCACCAGAGGGATACTCATGCAATATTAAAAACTCTACCAAACATCGATAAATCTAAAAAAATCTAAAATAAATTAGAACCAGCAATTGTTAATACAAAAATCGATAACGTTACTTTGATTATTTCTCATTTTAAGAAACCCGTTACCAGTAGAACTATTCTTGCCAACCTCTACTGGTGACGTTCTGTCGACGCGTTGGGAGGACAGGGATCGATGCTCCGTTCGAGCGGGAGCAACATCCGTCCAAGGTGCCCTCCCCCGCTGATGTGCTTCCGAAGCGCCATTTTCGCGCGTTTACTGCCGTTGCTCGCCATGTTTATTGCGGTCGTATATCAGGAGGCCGCGTCCCTCCCGCCGCGGCCACTGCCACCTCGCCCGATGCTAGCTAGTATCACACGCACGGTTTTGTTCTAGGGCGAATTTCTTTTTCGTGCTGCTGCCCTTGCCCCGTTGTCAGGTGTCGAGTAGCAGGTACTTAGTAGCAGTTAGGCATTTTGCAAAGGTCGAACGGGTCGCTTTATTTTATAAGTAATCTCTTTTTCATAATGCTAGGGATTAAAAAGTGTTAGGATGTGTGGAAATATTTGTATTAGATAAATATTATATTATAAGTATTCTCTCCTATTTCATATGTTTTACCTTATTTTTATTATGTTTTGTCTTCATCATTAACTGAAGATGTCATGAGTCGTTGAATAAAAATATCTACTCCAGGTTAAAACCAGGTACCTAAGGAATAGAGTTCTTGTTGGTACCTTTATAATATTTGCGCAAAATGTGGTTGTTCTAAATAAAGCAATTTATTGCACTTCCCAGTCTTTTGAATTACCTGGGAGTTTATCTAAGTTGTTACACACTTTTGTGGAACAAATCCCAGAGCTCCGATGACTATCGGTACGACCTGTGCTTTTACGCCCCACATTCGGCTAATCTCGATTTCCAAACTCTTGATTTTGAGACGTTTATCTGCCCCCGATCGTAAGGCACAACAACATTTACAAGTGGACACGATTTTTTTCCAAATCCCGAATAACAATATCCGGTTTATTTGCCGCTATCGTGCGATCCGTTTGAATTTGTTGGTACACTATTGTATAGAGTCCAACAAACGTCACCGGTTTTGGTGAGAGTTCGTATCATTTAGGAGCATGTGTTTGGAATTTCGAGGGCGGTACATGGTGCTAGGAGGTTTCAATTTGTCTGACGCCTCTTTCTCCTTTCTTACGTGACACATATAGTCTATGTACATCAGCTAGAGGGTGGGGCGACATGATACATTGTAAGCAGTTTTATGGTTTTTTCGATCCAGATTTCGAATTTCTTGCTCAGTCCAGTCCACTAGTCCCAAACTATAGTCGACTACAGGCTACCGCCAAACTACCAATTGCAGATATTTTATTCCTGGAATTCAGAGCGGTCTGCAGGACTAGTCTCACTTTTCTGTGAAACTCCCTGCAAATTGTCTTTCATTGTGTAGTTCGAGATGTTCTCACATTCTTCAATACCCAGATATTTGTAAGTTGTTTTTGCTGTTATTACTATTATTATTATTATTATTATTGTTATTGTTTTTATTATTTTTAATAGGATATTCATTCAACACTGGAATAGCGGCCATTTTTAGTGTAATCGATAGAAACTGATATACGGAGAGATCACCCAGATACCCCACAACGCATATTGATGTGGCGTATTTACGGTTGCCACATAAATAGCTCTGTATTTTTCACCCCCAGTGGCGATCTTCCGTTATCGTTTCATTCTATCTTTCTAGGCAGTTGTGTTGTGTTGGGCGTACCTCTGTCATCTCTCTGAATGAAAGAATGAAAAAGAATCTGACCAAGATAAGCTTATTGGCTGCCTCGGTAGGGGACCAGAGGGAACGGCGAGCGCGTCTAGTTTCAGTGAATTCGCTCTAGATGTCAGGTGCCCAACGGGATGCTCTAAGTAGTTCTCCACGACGCCACCATCCAGCCAAATTGGGGCATTTGTGAAAAATGCGTAGTGACAATCAAAACGCAAAGGTAGAATTGGATTAGAGAAAAAAATCGTCTCCTGTATTATTTCAGTAGTATACCTTTGGGTTCCGGCTCTCACACTCAACCAATCTTTATAAATGAGGGCTCTAAAGAAAGAGAATTTCACGGAGACTTGACGAATTCCACTTTGACTTTAAAATATGGATAATTTCTTAAAACAAAAAAACGCATCGAATTATTCATGTAAAATGCAACCCGCATTACACATCCAATCTATATCGGCAAATAACTCATAAACAAAGCGTTTTAGAGCCTTAAATAGTAAAGCTTTGAGGCCGAAGGCCTCAAAGAAACGTTTTTCACACCATAATCTACAAGATGAGACATTCCTCAATCTATTCAATTAACTTTTCGGTTCCACGCTTCAATGCTATCAAGGCCACCTCAATATTTCAGCCCTTCCTGCTGGTAGCAATGCTTGATGGCGACACGCATAGAAGGCTTAGATTCGACAATCTTTATTTACGCTTTCTGTTAACACCGTAGTTTGTGCAGTCTGACGAGGTTTATTTGCATAATCTTAATTCAAGATTTGCTCTCCAGCAACAACTGAAAGTACTATTATAGTTGCTTGATACCTATGAAGATTGTTTCTTTGCGTGTAGTGAAACCAATCAAATAACGTTTTACTGGTGTCTGTAAGTGCTGTGTACCTAATCGAGGAGGGATGTTTGTGCACAGGAGAAGAGTGAAGACTGTGCTTTCATCTGTACCAGTATTTACGTTATCATTCGATGAAATTTTAAAGTCAGCGGGTTCAGACACGTAGCTTTCTCAAAAGTAAAAGCTTTTCTAATATTTTTGTGACTCACGAGAAGCTAAAAGCTGGCTGTCAAAGAATACTTGAATAATTACTACAAATATTGTCTTTAAGGAAGTGCTGTGAATTGTTCCAAGAAAACTCTCCATGATACTGAATAAATATTTATTGAAAATTTATTTTAAACATCAATTACATTGTTTTTTATTTTATTTGATATTGTGCTAGTACATTGCAACTTACCTTTATATATTTTTAAACAAATAAACACGTTTCTTTAACTACTTCCCCTCTTAAATGGAAATATAAGTATAGGGATCTAACATAGGGTCTAACATGTGAGAGTTCTCGCACAGGTACACGGAGGTAGTAGGGGAAAACTTGTGTATGGCACAACACAAAGAACAAACGTTTTAAATTAGCTAAAGGAAAATAGTTTGAAATAAATGAAAAACAAAAATCAAATCGCGCTGGCCTACAATACTACGTGAATTAATTAAAAAAGCAAGTAAATTAAAAATTATAGAAAGAATAGGAGACGTCACTCGACAACTGCCAACATTCGCAGTCCAAAGGCACGATTTAAATGTTGGTGGTGTCTGGAAGTAATGTACATCAACGCCCTAGCTGCGAACTCATATTGTTAAATAATACACCGTTTGATATTAAACACAAGGTGTCGGTTCGTTAAGATATTCAATATGCAAACATTGTTTGAGTAACATTCCCGTATACCGAAGTGAAGTCTAAGCCTACTAAATTGTTTCCAATGGTAACAAATTGTATTTAGTACTCAAAGATGAAAATAGTAGTTTATTTGTTGGCTTCGGTAATTGCTTTTCTTAGAGGTACGTAAGAACGCTGAAAATAATCCAATACTTTTAATACACAAATAATTTATCAATTTTCGCACCCCAACAAGCTGGCACCCTGAACTCTCCAAAACCCCCTCTATTCCTCATAACAAATCAAGGAAATTCAAATAATATTGCAAAGAGAAGGGTTGTACTTGCTCGATCGGTATTTACGCACTACTTTACTTTGCTATGCTTTCTGAAGAGTAAAAACCTTTTCTATTATGTTTGTGACTATCAAGGAAAGCGAAAAGTTAACTCTCTAGGAGGAGTGAATAATTTGTTCAAAGTTGTTTTTAATGAATTAGTTCCGAGAACATCTCTCTGTAATGCTGAATAAACTTTTATTGAAAATTTGTTTCCGACATCAATTGTATTGTTATTTTTGTTTGATATTCTGCAAGTACATTAGAAGGTACATTTATACATAAAAAAATAAACATTTTTCATTAACAACTTTCCTTCTTAATTGAAAGGATAGACAAATGGATAGGGAAAGGTTGGCTTTTAACAGTGCGAGAGTTCTCGCACGGGTACGCTAGTACTTCTTAAGTAAATAGAAATAAAGGAACTTGCCTGCCTATTCTATGTTACCCATTAATCTTAAGGAATGTTGGTCTCTTTCACAATACGGGGAGGAGAGGAGGTGTCACCGGCCCATACTGAATTAAGAAAGATGCGTGAAAAAGAAAAGAAGTCAGGAAGATCGCGCGTGTTGTGACCTCATTTGTACAGGGTACTGCCTCGGAATCCACATGGAAGTGATCAGATCCAGCAAACTGTCGATCAGAGTCGAACTACAAATTAGGTTCCGGCTGGCGCTTGATCCTGCCGTGGCACGGCACCGCTGAGAGAGAGGAGAGAGAGAGAGAGAGAGAGAGAGAGAGAGAGAGAGAGAGAGAGAGAGAGAGAGAGGTGAAACGTCCACGCAAACCTACGTATAGAACTTACTTTGGCTGGAGCCTCAAACTCGCTGAGGGCCAACACATCAACTTTTGAAGCAAACTGTCAGGTAGGCGAAATCGAGCATATCACCCAATATCAGTGTCAAGTAACATAATTTCTTTGTATTTTTTTCTTGTTATTGCTTTTTAAATGGGATACGATTTCATATGTCAGACGACCGTTAATTATTTATCTGGTGCTTTGACATCTCTTTGGTACGTTAAACAGGTCTCACAACCGATGCCCATACTCTTTGTGACGCGGGCACGCTAACGGTTTGTTTGAATACATCAATGCTCACATTCCTCTCACTGTTACCTTTAGATCTTACCTGGTAGATAATCTGGATTCTTTGCCATGTCCTCTTACCTATCCCTAGAAGAGGATGTGTGGGGTGCGGTCGGGTGTGCTATAAGACTCCATTCTCATTTACAAATCTGCGGGATCTTGAGCGAAGTCATATGAATGGAGTGGTATATTGCAGGACACCATTAGGAACCTCAACAATTCCATGCCAAAACGTTTTGAAAATCCGTGTCACAAAAATGTCACATTCACAGTAGTGCTAATGCCTAAAACAGAACTTAAAGTTTGCAGAAAAAGGCAATAAAACTTTACGTACACACTTCAATTTACACACTGAACACACCTGCATGCAACGAAAATCAGTCGCAACCTGATTCTAACAAAATTTTGCTGTGGAACAAAAGCATTAAGTAAGTTGAGAAGTGGGTACAGATTGCCAATTTAACGGATTTGAAAAATTCCAGAACATTTGATCTTGTAGCCATGGCATGATTGGCCGAGGTTTGGCGCGGCCGTTGGCGGCGCCGACGCGACGACGGATTTCTGAAAATTGCACGCGCATGCCGCACACGTGGAGGGTCAACGCCTACCTGTTTGCAAACGCGAGCAGAGAAATTCGTTTTTCCATCTCTGATAGACAATACAGGACTATGGCTAGGAATAAAAATATTTCTAAGAAGCATGAAATGAACGCTCTCGCGGGAAACGCAGAAATAAACATAATTACTGTATGTGCATATGGCACAGTTTGTTCTTGCTTGCAGGGATTGGCAACCTTCCTTGAAGGTGTATTGTGGATTTTCTTACGCCAACGAGTGAATTATAGCAAACTTTATTATAGCAATAGGCAGATATTTACACAAGGGCTTGTTCTGTTTAGTTTTAAAAAAAATAACTTTGGGTTTGGCAACACGCCAGAAAACAAGAAATAGGAATACAAAAAAAGAAAAGCATACAAATGAACAAGAGGAGAAAGCGGAGAAAGACGTGAAGGTGATTTCAGTTCCTATAAAATTGGTAAAACATTAAAAGTGTAAAACGTTCATTTCTCCCGTCTGAGGGCCAACACATCAACACTTGAAGCAAACTGTCAAGTAGGTGAGATCGAGCATGTCACCCAGTATGTGTCGAGTGACATAAATTCTTTGCATTTTTTCTTCATACTGCTTTTTAAGTGGTGCGCAATTTCATGTCTGAAGACCGTTGATAATTATTTATCTGGTGCTTTGACGCCCCTTTGGTACGTTAAACAGGTCTCACAACCAATGTATGAGGAATAAGAAAGAAAATCAACCTTTATAACGTTTTAAAACTTAAATGGATTCTTCTAGTGTAGGGGAAGTATAGGAGCCCGATACTGGTTAACACTCAGGTTCCTACATGGACCATATGACTTCCACAAGCCATACTTTTGCGTCAAGAGCCTTTCATAACCTAATAATAATAGATGACACCGAAGTGTCAGGGTTATTAGTGAAACGAGAATCGATGCGTGATATTCAATGTGTTTTAGAGCTTGAAGAATTATATTTTCCTAATTAATTCGCCTTCTGTAATTTTGGTTATCTTTCTATTTAAGCTGAAACCTTCAACCAAGTTCTTGATTTTCGCAATAGTTTTTTTACTCACAAATGGAGTAAAAGCACCAGTCGTGGTCACAGTTAAGAGTTTTGTTTGTAGTTTTGTTTGGAGGACTGAATTTTTTACGAGAAACTCAGTGAGAAATTAGCATACCATTTTCTGAGTAGATCTCTTGCCTAAAAATATCCAATTTTTATTTTGATATTTTTTTATTAATGTATTTCCAAATCCCGACATTATTCCAACAGGATCACTTAAAAGCTGCAAAATGTATGTAATGGTCAACCACTTTACTCAGTAATGATGGATACTCTATCCCTTATCAGAAACGTGTCTGAGACCAAAAACGTCCCAAATTGTGCCCTTTATTTTATATTATTGCAATGTAATCAACGTATACTTTAAATATAAAGAAAGAAAAATGAATCGTTTGAATCCTCACCATTAGAAGGCTTAAGCTGCTCGTTTTGCAAATTTGAAGCCTGTGAGAGGCCTTCAAATCTGATTTATTTGTTTCAAATTTAATGCTTGAAGTGGCCACTATAGATGCAGTGGCTACAACTGGTGTCCTTTCCCTACCATCTAACATTTTAATAAAATAAAATTTCGTGTCATTTCTGGTATAATTTCAAAAGCAGAGATATACGTTTTTAAAAAGCATACACTTTTCCCTGGTACTTTCTAGTCAGGTGCTGTGTCAAGGGTCATGTGCTGTGTCAAGGGTCATTCGGCTCATTGCACTGTAACGCAAGTGTGATTACACTAGTGTGATGACTCTCACACCGCTGCGAATGTCACGAGCTGGCACAATGGGTACCCATCTCAGGGAGAGTTCCCCTTTGTCGTCCTGTTATGTAAGGATTTCTTTTTAGAGGATATGAAATGGTTCAACTACCAACCGATAATGTTTATTTTTCTGAAGAGTAATCATTCACCTTTTAAAGATTTATTTCTCTTTCTTAGTTTAAATCTTCAACTTTGCTTTGCTCGTCTTTCGCAAATTAAAATTAGCGTGATATTTGAAACAATTAAAAATGGTTACTTAATCAATGTTTCAAGAAAGACCAGAATTGTTTCTTGTTAAAAAGAGGTTAAATACTGATTAAACAAAATCTAAGGCTGATTTTTACGTTCTTAATTTTGAGACCTTTGACTGAAACCTACTCACAGGTGGGTTGGTTGACACATCTTTGTCTTCATGATGTCTAATGTCTCTAGATGTTTCGGCAGTCAAACGTTCATGAATAAAAATGCTTTAAGATAGCAAAATAAATGTAGTTTCAATTGAGATACTTAAACTTGAGAAAACTAAGATTGCATAACAATTAAAAAACTACCAACTAGTGACAACTAGCCCCATTCTCCCCAAACGAAAAAAAATGAAAATGTTCCAAAACATGATTTTATAAATATCACTATCACACCTTTTGGATCTTATGTATCACTTTTAGCTAGCACACAAATATGAATTGCCTCGTTGTCTTCACTTTCTATACCTGCCCAAAAGTTGTGAGGCCAACGCCTACAAACAAAACATGTCAAACATTGTATGAACGCCGATTACACTGAATTATCTATATTGTAGGGGAATATAACATATTTTCAAAATCGACTTGTTAAATAAATTTATGCAATTTATATTTAAAATCGTATATGACATTTCAATGTAGTTAATTAATTCTAAGAGTAAGATCAAACCATTATTAAACAAGTTCGTAATGCGCTGTATAATTAGGAGAGAGATTTAGAAGGGGAAACACCCCATCCGTTTTCCAAGGGTAGTTGTGATTTATGCCCCTCAGGGTAGCTCACTTGTCACCTTGCTCGCTTTTCAGGACGCGATCTCCGGTCGGGGCAGATCATAGGGTGCGCTTTCCTTGCAAGGTCACAGTAACTGTTGCTGTGTGGAGGTGAGAAAAGTTCACTTCTCAGGTTGAGAAGACCAAAATACGGCGTAATGGAAGTATATGTGCTATCCACACGTACCCAAACCCATAATCGCAAGGTTGCGACGCCGCTGGTAGGCTTTGTCACTTCGGACCACGCGGGTATCCTGGGCATGCAATTGATCAGACGGGATCAGCATTACGCTCGATCCTATTTTTACTCCCCAGAGTTGTCAGCCCTGTGAGTATGGAAGATGAATGATGATGATAGTGACAGGTGAAAGGACGGCACACACATACTTAGACATACACAAATACACCCAAACCCCAGGAGGGACTCGAACCCGCGACCCTGCGGTCCGAGATCGCCACGACACTATGACTTAGCAATGTCGGCCACGGGGCCGGCTGTTTTGATTTATGATACAGCTAGATACAAAACTGTTGAATGAAAATTGAATCCATTTTTTGCTAATAAGACGTATTATTCAGTAGTATTAATACCGGGTGGTGTAGCGGTTAGCGTAACGGACTGCTATAGCCACGTTGGCGGGTTCAAACCCGATCGAAGCCGTGGATTTTTAGGGGCGGAAAAATCCTTCGTACGCCTTCCTTCGGAGGGGATGTAAAGCCGGCTGTCCCATGTTAGTAGATTTACTTGCATGTAAAAGATCCTCAAGCGTAAATGACGCCTCTGAGCTAAATTCAAATCGCCTGTTTCGTCGCCTCAGTAATGCCTTCTTTCCGCTAGTTGGTGAAAGGAGCGTAGCGAAATTTGCGTGGTCAGACGGAAGAGCAGGCCTCATGGCCTGAGTCTCGCCACGTAAAATAAGGCTTCAATTCAATTTCAACAACTGTTAATGTGGAACGCATGTTAGAGCATTTAAAAGTACCAAAATGTTGCAAATCAGAATAAAAATTCTACATGCCTTGCAAACCTCACGTGATACGACATGGTAATTATATCAGACGAGGTCGAAATAGTGTCTGCTGTCTGCTAATGCAAATGAGTGTATTTCGAAGATAGCAATAGTCTGGCAATGTTATACGAAAACACCTTTCTGTCTTAACCCGCCTTCCCCTATCTTTATTAAAATTGAGTGACTAAGTCTCTACATTTCATCATTAGTAATTTTTAATATTGTCATCAATATTGTGAGTCTGCAAAAATATTGTGGGTCTCTCTCAGCAAATACAAGTTCTGGTCCTATAATGAAGAAATAACTTTTACTGAAGGAGAACAATTGAAGTTCTGTAGTGGTTCAGAAGCGCTTAAGTGCGTTTCCTTGTGTTTAAATCTCTACCCCTGGAAGTGGCGTTTACCTTAAGAACCAATTAAAACAATCTAAAAAGTTAAACGAAGTTCTATTAATAAGTCTCCGTGAACGTTAGTCATTTTATGCGAGGTAGGTGCTGATTAAATTTTATAATTAGCTTTTGTGACATTCGCGGAAATCTTGGGAAGTCGCAAGCAAACGCTAACAACTTTGATAGCTATCCACTGTTATTATTTCTGGATATTATGATAGTCTTCTTTGTTCGAAAAGCAGAATTTCAATTATATTTGAAGATCTACCATGAAGTTAAATTTATCACAATTTGAATCTTCATGAGACAAGAAAATAATGGACAATACGGAGCATCAGAATCTCCAGAATCAGCCATCTTTGAAACCATATCCAAATAGCATAAAATTATTAAAACGAAAAAAATTCAGTACTCCTATTGAGCCATTCCACGTCAAATCGCACAAGAGTTGCCACGACACTTTTTAAAATGTACGATATTTTTTTCTTAAGTCTGGACATTAAAAAAAGAGACACATATTTTTTTATTTGCCTGAAAATTGATTATTTGTGTAGTTATGGCTATATTAAATTTTGGAATTTACAGGTACTTCACAAAATAAGATCAATTATCTCTCCGAATGTACTAAATATAAAAATTTCTGGTGTGTGTCATTTAATACTTTGAAATGTGTATTTTATTCCTCTGTAAATAAATTTTTCAAAAAATATTTTTTTCATTTAAAAAATGTATTTTTTTCAAAAAAAGTAAAATTTCTATATAAACTCGATGAGATAAAAATTTGAAAAAAATATAGACGTGTTCCTTGTTCAATTTTCTATAAAATACAATAAGAAAAAAAGTGGGCACTCCACACATACAGTTCTAAGATAATCAATTGTAAGTATGAGGGCGCTCTCTGCCTACCCATGCACTAACGAATTGTGTTCGGCCAGTCTTTAATGCCGAAGAACTAAAAAAAGAATGACCGTCTGCCTGATAAGGGTTTCAAGAGTTATTAGTATTTCAGATGTTCACTCTGCCCCCAGAATGTATGACATTGTGTCATACATATTTTTGTGGGTAACATCGTGGGTGACTTGTGAGTCACCTATGTTCTTATGGGTGAGAGCAAAACGAATTGAAATACGAGCCATTCCACGTCAAATCGCATTCAAATTGACACGACTATTTAAAAAAATACATGACACGAATATATGGCATTCATTCTGGACATCAAAAAAAGAGGCACATGTTTCTTTATTTACCTGAAAATTTTTTATTTGTGTAGTTTTGCCTATATTAAATTTTGAAATTTACGTGTACTTTGCAAAATATGATTAATTGACGCTCTGAATGTACTTAACATAAAAATTACTGGTTTGTTTCGTTTAATTGTTTGATATGTGTATTTTATTCATCTGTAAATTACTTTCAGTATATTACTTTTAGTACGATTTTTCAAAAAGAAAATCTCCAAGACGCGTAAACCACGATTTGCTGGTGAATTTACAGGAGTCATTAGATTGGCGAATTTGTGATTCATTTCGGAAGAAAGGAATCGGCTTCCAAAACGGCCTTTTCTTAATGAAGATGGCATCGAGATCAGTGGCTCCCGTGGCATTTACGAAAGTAGCGGAACGTCCAGTGAAAAAAGTGGAAATCAAGGAAGTGACAATTTAAGCTCCTCAGATAGTTCGTCAAGTGCCTGCTAAATGAATAAAGAGAAGATAAACATGGGTTTAATTGCAAAAGGAGAAATCCCCTGCCACGAAAAGAAAATTGGAACAAAATGACATCCCCATGAGAAATTTTAGAAAGTACAAAGTGCCAACACAGATAAATTTTTTCACATTGAAGATCCTTCGACGTCCATCGAAAAATCAGACAAAGATACTATTTAGTAATTTATCGATTACGTTTACTCAACAAATGACATGACGTTGAAAATTTAAATTTTGACAATTTTTGAAAGTTGGACATACAATAAAATTAAACGACTTTTTGCAGCAACCGAACGCATGATAAAAGTGTCTAAAACGTTGGCTGAAAAAAATAGAATTTTGTCCATAAATGAAGTAAATTCGGTAAGGCATTAAAACTGTGCATTGTGACGAAAGTTCAGGAATTCTATGATACGCGAGTACTTGTATTTAAAGTGAGTTGTGAGGGACCAGAAAAATTCAAAATGTCAGTCAAAACCTGAATCAAGAAACCATCATTTAATTATTTATAAATTTATAAATTATTTATAAATATATTAATATTATTTAGTATGTATATTAATACACATAAATATTATTATTTATAAATTCAATCATGAGGTTTCACCACCTCAAGAAGTACTTAAATTACTGCTTCATCCAAAGAAACCAACGAACAGTGACGCATAAAACGTGTCTATTGCAGCAATCTATTACACACTGGTTCGTAAAATATTAATATCTTTTAAAGTTACTGAGATCCCACTTTGATTTTTTCTGGACTTATTATCAATACTTTAGTGCGTTTATAAATATTTTTAGAAATGTTTTAGCTCATCGAGTTAACAAAAATATTCAATTTTTAAATTTCAGTTCTTTTTAAAAAAAAATGAAAACTCAAAAAATTAAATATTTTGCAAAATCTTAAAAATTAACCATGTTTTTAAAGTTTCGAATAGAATTTGAACGGAATTTCTATAATTGATGTATTCAAATATATGATATTTTTAAGTTAGTGATGCGCGTCTTTTTTAGCAAATTTCATTATACAATATTTCCGAAAATAATAAAGTTAGAAAAAAATAAAAATATACGTGTTCACTTATTTGATCCATATAACAAATAGAAAAAATTAGAAAATAAATAAAAATATGAAGGTCAAATTTTGGTCTTTTTTGTGCGATTTGACGTGGAATGGCTCTATTGTGTCATTTTTGGTAGATTTGCTCCGTGATTATTAATAGCAGACCTCAAATCAATCAACGCGTCGTTACACATCATTAAGAACTTTAATAATCATTACCATATAAATAAGTAAATTTATTATGAAAAAGTGAGTGTATTTTGACGTTTGCCAATAATTCCTGCACAGACACGCAACATACGTGTGTGTATGGTACAAAACGCACATCCAAGCAGCCATAATGTCACCAGTGATGTCATGGAGCGCGGCGCACAATCTAGAACGCAAAGAGTAAAGAAAGCGCATATATACTCCGATTTAAATGTTCGGCTTTTGGATCGGTTGGGTCGCGGTTATCCAATCGGGAGCTTCGATATCAAACATTCAAATTGTAACGAAGCGTCCAGTTGGATAATCGCGTGCCAACCGATCGTTTTCAATTCGCCGTACATTTAAATTTGAGCAAGCGGCCCAGTCGGGGTCTCAGCAGATCTCGGAGATCTCGTAGAACATTCGGTGCGCGAGGAAGTAGTTCTGATGCAGTCGAATTTTTTGAATTGCCGCATGTACGCGAACAACATGTAACATTTCCACGTGTTTAGGTGAAACAGTCCAGCAAATGGCGGAATCATCACCGTTGTTAAGCGCATGAATATACCACGAATTGAACTGTTTCATGAGAATGTATCGAATTGTGTCTATGAATCGTGAATGCAACAAACTGCACGAGTGAGTAACAAAATAAGAAATAAAATTTCAAAATAAACAGTTTAAGTGGGGAAATGTGATTAAGTAGTAAGATTTCCTTGAACTACTAGTGCGTGGATACGATAATGCGAATAAGACTGAATGATTACACACTTCGCCGCGACGCGTTGCTGATTCGGTGTACTGTGTAAATGCGACAGTGAGAACGAAAACCGAAAGCTCGGACGCAAGGAATAGCAGGGGCCGCTTGCAACTGCCAAGGCTTCCAGAGGGACCTCAGTCCACGCCAGTCGTCATCGGAAGGCGGGAGGAGACGTCAAGGTCATCGTCGCCGCGCTCGTCTGCGAAGGGAGGGACACCACTGTATTTGGAATTTGGGGCATCCTATTGCTAGCTGTGTGCAGTCTTCCCAGGTAAACTAGAAAATTACATTGTAAAATTTTAGTAAATAATCTTGATTTAATACCATACTGAAAGGTATTACTGAAAACTTGCGTATGTGTTATGGTTTCATGTAAATGATAAGCATGAGAAACTAACATTTGTATAACGAAATGTTAGGGTTGCCACCTTCTGGAAGTTCGTGATCCGGAGATTTTGACTGAGGGGAGTGGCACAAAATTTAATTCATATGAATGTGATTCTATTTGAATATTTTTCGTTTCTGTCTATATTACTTATTAAATATCATAAGTTGGATCCAGCATTGATAAGACAGTTACAGCTACATTCCAAACGTTGTGGAAAAATTTGTATATAAAGCTGTGTTTTAAAAGATTTCTGTCTGATCAATGATGGACCAACTTATGATATAGAATGTGATTCTAGTCCGTAGAATCAACGGAACACTATGAATTTGCATTTTTATGGGTTGTACACATATATGGCGAAATTAACACATTATTGTGATCCTACGGAGGAAACAAACATGAGACGCATGCTCTCGAAAGGCATTATGTCGCTGCTTAGCGGCTTTCGAGATGCATTAATTTTTCGCTTCTTAGGAAAATATGAAATATGGTGATTTTTTTTCCACACTATAGTGTGGATTAACTTGCATAGCCAAAGATCAATACCGCTACCATGCGCTTCACTCACATCACTTAGATCTGCCAAATTCCGTATATATTTCACAACAAATTAATTGCTCGTACTATCGGGAGATTTTCCATATGAACCTGGAGCCCGGAGATAACTTCTGAAACCCGGTAACCTCTGGGCCAAACTCTAAGAAAAGTAAAAGTGCTTACAAAGTTTGCATTTACTTTGTAATCAACATCAATCGATACCTAATTGAAATTTCTATAGATAATTGACGGATATTACCCAAATGATTATCCAAGAAACATCTCCTTCGATTATTAGTTTGATTTTAAGTTTATTTAATGTTATTGAATGAGATATTATTTAATGATGCCTCATAATTAAGATACAAATTAGCCAATTAATTTTCCTGGACCATTGAGGAATCTGACGTATCTGAAAACTAATTGAAGAAGGTCAGTTTTTTTATATTATAATGGTTTATTTTTTGTATATTATGATGACGCTGCTTTCTTATTGCAAAATGTTTCAAATGGATTTGTGCATTATCAGTTTTCTTCGTCTTGAGTCGTCAATAAAATAAAGCATTTACGCATGTGATGTACGATTTACTAAAGTCTGTTCTAAGTTATGTCAAGTTCCTGACAAACTTCTGTATAATAACACACGGCTTTTGTGGTACTAACGAGTATTGTGAGAGACCCAGTATATACCAGCGTTATTAGTCCTTTTATTTATGGTTTTGACTCTATTCACTGATGCAACAAACACCAAGATGATTTTCAGTTTTGTAATCCTCATTCCTTCAAACTTTTCATGAGTATCTTTTTACATCTAATTCCTAAAAACGAATATTTTTTAAATATACATATTTGTGATGTTTTGCGTATAAACTTTCATGATGAAATGAGCCGTAAATTTTAGGAAATTGCTATCCGCAAAGTAAAAGCGATAATTGTAGAAAAATGGCCAAAGTTAAGGGGTGAGTACTGTGTTCAAAACCAAGAGTAACAATACTATTACGCACGACATTGGAGCGCAAAAAATATTTGTCGGTGCTGCGTTCCTTGCGTGCTACGCATCTCCTAGCTTCATATATAAATAATTATGTCACATTTTCTCTCACTCTCTCTCTCTCTCTCTCTCTCTCTCTCTCTATATATATATATATATATATATATATATATAAATATATATATGTATAAAAAAAATCGATGTGTGTGTGCATATATATATATATATATATATATATATATATATATGCACACACACATCGATTTTTTTTATACATCATATGCATATATATATATATATATATATATATATATATATATATATATATATATGCACACACACATCGATTTTTTTTATACATCACATTTTCTAATATTCTGACGTTTTCAAACAGTGTGTAACTTTTCACTGTAATAAAATATATATACTCTGATAAATTTACGTAAAATCTTGTGTGACAATTTTCTCATAATTTTATTAATTGACTTGATTCCCCTTGTGTTTGAACGCCTCATTTCGTAGACCGTTCTAGATGTCGCCGACGATTTAGCACGTATATTGCATTTCAAAGGGTTTTGGCGTGTTTGGAGGGAGAAAGATGCTTTGTCTTCAACTCACAGGTGCAAAATATCTCAGACTTTGAAAAATGTCGACGGTTTCCTTCGGCGTTTCTCATTTCTCTACACAAAGACGATCCGCATACGCGAGTTCCTTTGTTCTTTTATATCCTCAGTACGTTTTTTATCGAATCGTGAGCGCCCCAAGCAGCGATATAGATGTCTTTCTTCTTTTTGTCGTTCACAAACGGGCTAGTGGCCGCACTTTTCTCTCCACAATCCGCTTTTCTCAGCATTGGGTGCTGACCTACCCAATCACTTGTAAGAAAGAAATAATAGTGTGCGAAGCACTACGAAAGAATTATTTCTTGAAGTTCTAGTTTCAAAACGGTAAACCACTTGTGAAAAATCCAAGTAATTGTGAACCTTAACTAGTCAGATATCGCATATTACTTCCACAATTCCTGTGGAGGTGTTTTATTAGAAAGGCTTAATTATCCTCAATTTCTACTGACCCTGTCTTCCTTACTCAAGGGGTACTCCTGGATAAGATGGTAAAAAGTTCCTCTAAACCAAATGACATATGTGTAGTTACACTATAAATCTAACATAAAAATAATATTTTTGAAAGGTTCTTAGTCCCTGTCCCACCTCCACATCCCTCTACACCGAAATTAATTTGAATTTTTTTCGACAACTTAACACTATTTTATCTGATTGAAAAAATATTAAAAATAAGAAAATAATTCATACCAGCAGAGAAACATTTTTGATGTTTTCTCAGTGCCAAATTCAAACGAAAAAAATATTTTTGAAAAAAGTATCAAATAATTTTTTTACTGTATCTTAGAAATCTGGAACAAGCTCGAAAAAATCTCACGTTTCTACCAAACCAAATTTTTGTGAATTTATTTCAGATTTTTTCGACTGCTAAGTTGCAGTTAAAAAGTAAAAACAACTTTTACCATTTCACCATTACCAAATCACCTTGACTTTAAAATACTTTGAAAATGACTGCAACAGTTGTGTGCATTTCTTTTAGTGTTATTATACATTTGTATACATTGATGTTGCACCTAGTAATATTTTGACTTTGGAAGGTTTTTACAAATGATAATGTTTTTAAAGATTTTTAATCCTTTGTATAAGTGTATGATATGCTAAGGAAAGACGTTAGTTTTTGGTTGTTTATGAGAAAACAATTCGGTCACAGACGAAGGATAAGTGAGGGGCATCTCAGGAAATGAAGGGGAACAGCTTGGGCTCGGATTTACGAGAACTGTTTTACTGTGTCGTAGAAACCGAACTATGCACAAAAATATCTTAAAACTTCCTCACAGAACAATTGTGAATTTTTTAAAAGATTTTTTCAATTGCTGGACCATAGTTAAAAAAAACTAAGGCATTTGTAGTCAAGTACTTGGCTGTCCGGTAGATGCCGCGTCCTAGGCATCTGCGAAATTCCTCCTGGAGGAAGGTCTCAGAATGGCGACTGAAACGTTGGCACTTGCGCTTAGGACGCGGCTAAGTAGTTAATAACTCCGGCAGCGCAAACCTATGTTCTCACATCTTTAGTTGTCACATAGTAGAGCAAAAGTTGTGCTTTCCCTTTCCTAAGAATTGATTCTTGTATATATAAGTAAGTATATCTGGGCACGTGCGAAAACTTTGCTCTTTGTAAATAATAATTGTATGAAAACTGAAAATTGATTTAAAGTAGCACACAACTGCAATCGTCTATCCCCGAAATGTGATTTACAGCATTATAGGCCTGTTAATGTGAGAGAAACTTCTCCCATATTGCTAAGCGTTGAGATTAAATGCACAGAAAAGCAAATAGTTCTTGTAATTTGATCGTGAAAGATAATTTCAGTATTATCCTTCAAATTAATTTTACATTGATTTCGGCGTCTGCTCTTTCCTGTCTACCCATGCTATGAAGTAGCGGCACCCAAGAGAACTAAATCTACAAAATCGTAAAAGAACGATCAAAAATATTTTGTAGAACACACTGCCTAAGAATATAATCCGTGTCCAACCTGTCTGCTTTTATTTCCTCACTGTCCTTCATCTATGTCTATCCTTCATCTCCACTCGAACTGACCCTCATCATTTCCCAATTTGTCATCTACCAGTGCCCCAAAACACGTCTTCTGTCAAAATTTCCCGCTGCTAAAAACATGTAGTCTCCCATGGGACACGCAAACATGGTCTAAAAGGCCTATGACGCACCACTTCCAAGTTATTCGTGATCATATGTGAAACAATAATCTCTTGGATTTGTGTCATAATCTGCAAACTTCTATTGTTTCTTTTGAAATCTGTTCCATGAAGAACTGGAGTGTAATTCTCTATTCACCACTATCACCCAAGATTTTGTTGTCGATAGTTTTTGGCAGTTTATACGAAAGTATCGTCTTTCCTTAGCGTATGATTTACTTATACAAAAATAACGGATGGGTAATAAACACTAAAATAAGTGCAAAGAACTGTCGCACACATTTTCAAAGTATAAGGTGTCCACCAACTATGGGCTACCTTCATAACGTCTATACGGTTGGTGATATCGAAGTGCAGTTTTTGCTCAACGAGGCGGAATCATGGGCCAAATAATATGCCGTAGAGAAATCGTCTGTAATTTTTTAGCTTTCTTGAAATTTAATAATCCTTGATTTTTTAAATGGAACTTCATATTTTTCTCGACAGTAATTGATAGACCGTAAAAAAAGGAATACAATGATGTATAGTAATTTGATATATATATATTGATTTGATGTATGATGATCTGATAGTAATTTGAGTACAAAATTAGACTTTCTGACATATGATTTTAAATTAAATGGACAAAATTTCCTGTAACAGCCCTTCCAATCATCGCCTGTGCGGCGACGAGACTGTTGAGGGGAGAGGGGAGACTGAGCGGTGTGGCAATGGGGGATAGAGTTGTAACTATACACCTTGGTCTTGTCACAGGACTGACACAACAACAAACATCGGTATTAACGATAAAAATGAAACCTCTTTGATTCATCAGAATTAAACTTCCCTTCTGGTTGAGATTCCAAAGCATCAATGTATTATATCACAAATGACTGCACTCACTTCATTGGCCCTTGCACTCACAATTACAGATGTACATCACTGTCGATGGACACAGATAATAACAGAAATAATTCATGTTCATTGTTTACTTCTGTTTTTATATTGTAATATACGTCTTATTTTAATTTTGTAAATTTACAATTAGAAATAAAGGACAATAATAAAAAAGTCTCTCATTTTGTAATCCGATGTTTTGGAGTTATTATAGTGAAACTCTTAAACCTTACAAATGAAAGTTTGTTTATATTTAAAGTGTTTTAAAATACTGGCTAGTACTTACGGCGATTAGACATCGATTCTTCTTAAAGTGAGAAATGACCTTCCTTACACTACCATATTCTTTACATCGTTCATTTCAATGATACATGCTTTGGAATTTCAATCAGTGGAAGAAGTAATCAATTCTGATGAATCAAAATCTTTCATTCTGATCGTTAAATTTAACGTTGTTCCTGAATCCGTCTAGTCAAAGCTATTTGCGCTGCCGCCTCTCTCCGTTACCCCTCTCCCCGTTTCTCGGCGCTGGGAAGTGAAGGTCACCTTCCCCAAAGGCAACGGGAAGGTTGGGGGCTGCTACAGGAAATATTGTTGGTTTAATTTAAAATCTTATGCCACAAAGTCTTATTTTACACTCAAATTACTTTCGAAACACTAACATATGATACATCATTGTATTCCTCTTTTTATGGTCTATCCATTGCTTTTGAGAAAAATAAATAGTTCCATGTAAGAATAAAAGATGATTATATTTCTCTAAAAATATTACAGACGATTTCTTTACGCGGCATTTTACTTGCCCCATTATTCCGCATTGTTGAGCGAAAACTGAACTTCGATATCGCGAACCGTTAAAGTCATGGTGATTTCAAAGGCCGGAAATTGGTAAAAAATGGTTTTTATTTTTTAATTGCAGCCCAACAGTCGAAAACAATTTAAATAAATTCACAACAACTTTTGTTTTGAGAGGAACTTTGAGATTTTTTTCGAGCCTGTTCCTGGGTTATAAGACACGGTATTTTCTTATTTTCCATATTTTTTCAATCAGATAAAATAGTGTTAAATTGTAGAAAAAATAAAAATAAAATCAAGTTTTGGGCGTAGAGAGGTGTGGGTAGTGAGGCGGGGGCTAAAAAACCTTTAAAAATATTATTTTTGTGTTAGTTATAAACGTAACTACTCATATGTCATTTGGGTTAGGGGAACTTTTTACCGTTTTATCCGGGGGTAGCCTTTATACTATCTTTCACTGCCCGACGAGCAAAATGATTAAACCTGCTTTCTGTCTGCGTAGTAGCAGGTCCATGAAGGTGAGTTAAACATCAATTACATATTATTTTTATAAACGCGTTTCATTAAAAACTTCCCCTCTTAATATGGAAAGGAAAGATTGGGTAGAGGGTGGAATTTAACATGCGAGAGTTCTCGCACGAGTACGCTAGTGTTCATCATTTAGAGGTCTCCTTTATTTTCACATTTTGAGAAATGGGAATTGGTGGTTTCTAGTTGAGGTTGTGTTATTGTGAAGCTTTCAGGCTACTTAAGCTAGAATCTATAAAATGTCTCCATTCTTCTATGATGTATGTGTTATCCAGCTCCTTCATAAGACCTGCCACGAAGTGACTGAAGCAAATACCATGTTCAGTTACGTAGTTAGTTGAAAAGTTGGGTGTATGCGAAAATGCGGAACTGTATCGCGTCTCTGGAGTAAGTTCACTCCTTCAGCCTGGAACCTACTAGTTTAGATTTTTCTTCCGACAAGGAAAAATTGGGAACCAGGTCTTCTAGTTCGGCGTGTCTGGTCAAATATGACTTTTCAATGACACTGACGGGGGTGTAAGTGTAGCGCCATCTTGTACGTGGTGCAGAGTACTGGGATTAAGACTCACAGTACTTGAGACCTACGAGTTTAATCCATGATACTTGGAGCCACTGATGATGTGATAAATTAAGTCCCGAAACACGTGCATGGCTGTTCATTCTTTATAACTTATATTGTTAAACTTAAATTGTAATATACTTTGTGGTTGATACCTCCTTAATTCTTAATTAAGATCATTATGAATTACCACAATATATCTGCTGCCACCACGGAACTTTTTTGATGTTATTGGTATTAAAGAATAATTATACTGCGTATCCATGTATACAAATTACAGTATTCGTACAGACGGTTTTTGTTGAAAATATTTAAATTATTACAATGTTGTAGGAGAGTATTTTGTTTGATGTTCTGACTGTGTGTGTGCTACTTTTTTGATAACCACTTTGTGTGCTTTTCCTTCAGCAAACATTTTTGCTGCTGCAGACTACTATTTGTATATAAAATATAAGAAAGAAATTGACGTTTTCAAATAGTGAGCTATAATATCAACATTACACAGTTAAGTAATATCACCATGTGTGCCTTATTTCTCAAGATGTACAGTGAAATTTAAGCAAAAATATTATATTACATTGGAGTTTTTACAAAATGAAAAAAGTAAGATATTCGTATAGTGACTTCTTATTACAATAATTGATTGGTTATCTTGATATAATGATAATACTTCAATGTAATAAGGTGTAATAAGGTGACTTAAGATACTTATTTTGTCAATAACTATAAAGGCGACCACTGTGAATAGAGGCTTCCAATGCCAAATCACGAGGCAGAAAATAGAAGAGAAATAAATTTAATTCGACGCCTCTCACATTGACAGATACTAAATTAATATTGTGACCGGAGGTCGCATGATTAGGAATATGGAGCACATCTGCTCGTGAACACCATGATTCATTTTTCCGAAATGTAATTCAGTTATCGTAATTGGAACATGCCACTTCGTTCTCCATCTCTCTCAGCAAGTGTTTGTTACTATTTTATAATGAGTGACGAGAAAATGACAGATATAAATGACAGAGAGTATTTAATTTTCCGTGCCGCAGCAGTGACGTCCGACGTTTCATATATGAAACGCTATGGAATGCGGTTCACAGTGTGCCATTTTATGATTCCAAACCTTTTAGTCAACTCGTCAGATACTTCTTAAATCATGACTTTTTTAATAGAATATTTTGAAACTTCATCTTCCCGAAATCAACTTCACGGCTCATTCTCAATGTTGGTAATATACATATATATGTATATATATATAATTATAAATATATTATATACTATATGAATCTTAAGAAAACACAGTTTCAGAGTTTTTGAATAAATTTCCTGGAAATATTAAAAAAGTGTTTGTAAAATATACCTTTTTCTGATTTGGTAATACAGTTGTGAAATATTATTCGACAGAATCAAACCCGTGTGTAATATTAGTATGTAGTTGAAACACTTTTTAAACATAATATATTTTGTAACAGAAAAATGTATGACGTTATTTTATGTCGTAGAAATATACAAGCTTTATATTTGAAATGCCACCACTTAATTTTCTATTTGTTTCATGTAAATCAATCGTTTGCGATTTAAACACAGTGCCTCTTGTGCCTAATTGAAGAGACTATTTTCGAAGTGACGTATCTCCGTTTCGTTTTCAACTTTTAAGTACATACAGTATCGTATATTCTTAAGCTGCTTTTCCATCACGTTGTCAACAGTATTCAAAAATTACCTTTCTCCTATTTTCAATTGTATTAAAAAAAGGTCAAATTATTTCTTTAACTAAGAGGCTAAGTCTATGGTTAAGGATGATTGTGAATTTTTTTTCCTTCCTGATAAACTCTGTTTCTTGGAGATACATCATTTTAGAAGTACGTTCAATTACTTGACTTCTTAAATATTCACGTCTCATCTTTATCACATCCATTACATCCCATTGATGATTGATCATTTCATCTTTATTTTATCACTAATCTTTAAACCAGCAATTGTAAAAATGAAAATTTCGTATGTATGCTTCAATAATTTGTCTCAATACATTTATAAACGTAGCACTGAGACTAGTGATCTGCAATTGCAGAACTACTTCTGTCGAGTATGTGGAAAATCGGGTCCTAGAACAGCAAAAATTGGCAGTACTTAATCGGAATCCGTGAATAAGGCTTCTTTCTTCCTAATCGTATGACGTCAGCTATGCCGGAAGCAGTGACGTACCGAGTGTAAGAATATAGTCGTAACATCAGGTATGGGAAATTACGAATTAAAAAAGTGAATTATAAGCGTTTTTCAGTCAAATTTGAATTTGCTTAATTTATTTTCGGATTTTTTCCGAGTTCTTGAGTATCTAACAAAACGACAGACACCTCTCACGTGACCGGAGACAGCGTGGTTTGCTTTTAATGTCTGCGCGCATGAGAAATTAGTAATACAGATAGATAACAATAAGAAGCCACCATGTATTCTCCTAAACTCTTGAGCTTCACTACTAGTCAGGTACCCTCTCCCATAACAAGCTAACGTAGCCGAGATGGCCCTGCCGGTACTTCGGCTGCTCCTCTAACAAGAAAAGAAAAAACGGAGTTTGGCTTAAGGACAGCCTCCCGACAGCCGAGGAGGGGTCCCGAACCGACACTTAGTTGACTGAATTAAAGTAAAGGATGAACCACTCTCCCGACAACCCGAGATTATACTTCATTTTTTCTAAAGTGGCCGATGACATTAGGTCATTGTTACACCTCCTGAGTTATAAAAATGAATTTAACTGTGGTAAGCGCATTTCTGGGTCTACGAGCCTCATTGAGAAGGACGTTTGCGGACGTTAAAAATATTCATTTAATAAGGCAGGAGGTGTAACAATGACCTAATGTCATCGGCCACTACAAAAACATCGAAGTGCGAGATGTAGGGAAGGGTAAGCATCATTAGGGTCGCGAGTCTTAGCGGTGCTCCGGTTCAAAAAGTTTCATACACATACGTATGTATTGTGCATTGAAATACGTGACGTGAGAATTAAATGAATATAAGACTTGAAAATAGTAAATAAAATGCTGACTTTTTGCTGTTTATACGATGTTAATTCTGGTGATAGATTTTAATTTTTTTGAGATCTTATTAAAAATAAGAAAAATCACACTTATAAGCACAATGGTTCTAGTGATTTTTTGAAAGAAAATCTCTGTTGAACTGACCTGCAAAAACTGTACTGTCCCGATAAGAGCGAGAGATAAAACCACGTGTATTTTTTTGGCTTCGCGTTTCATTGTACGAGAGTTTTTGCTAATGGACCTTTCATTTCCAAACCCAGTCCGTAAACCGAGGGAGAGTGTATTTCGGGAGGAATGCATTATCGCCTGATTTAAGTGGGCGAGTCTGCCATGCACGCCATACCTTGTATTCGACAGCCTTTTCCCTTAGCAAAATGAAGCTACTTCACTTGTGTATTCCATCTGACTATGCAATTACACTACTGGCCTATAACATTAAAACTCAATAGGCAGTTTGTTAGAGATTCAAGGTTTTTGAAAATACTCTGTGAGATCACAGACTCCTTTTCAAAGGCAAAATATTGCAATGGATTTGCAATGCATTTTTAGATATTGTTATTTTTTGTTTTTACATAACTTTCTCACTTTTATTCTTTTTATTGAAGCCAATGCTCGAAATTAACTGGGACGGAACGGAATTGCTAGAATTTATTTTGAAATGGCAATTTCAAGTGGCCAAAAGCTAATTTGTTGGAGCGTGGGCGGTTGCGTTTACGTCGAAGTCCCCCTCCGTTCGCAGGATGTGCCAGCCGACCATGAATAAAGAACAGCTGGGGCGAGCGATACACGAGAGAACTGTCAGGCTGGGCATGGAAACACGCTGAATACGGGAGGTGACGTTGGCGCGCTATGCGCTGTTTTAGAAATGCTGGTTTCGTCTCTCAGTAACGAACATGCACAGTGGATGAAAACGTAACTTCTGTTCGCAATTTTGTCTTTTATATCAATTAATAATTATGTAATGATTGCTACATAACTCGTTTCATGAATACGGTAACTTCTCACTTTATTCTCACAAGTTAACAGAATTTTGAGCAATGAAATGCACGTTTTTTAGTGTAATAAAATCAAAAGGCTGCTAAAATACATTCACAAATAAGAACTAGTGATGCTACAACTGAACATACTTTCTCGCATTATTTTTAAGAGCTCCGCCATATTGTACTACATAAACATGAAAAATTGTTTTCAGACAGTAAAAATTATTTTCAGCACCGATACTTGAACTCAGATCCTCCGAGCTAACTCGCTGTTAGCCATCCTATTAGGCTACAGAAGAAAGCTCAGATTTGTACGCGGAGACAAGCCCTTTTTTATCGTCCCTTGCTACATCAAAGAGAAACTAAAGAAAAAATTGGAGTGGTTTGTAAGAATTAAAAAGTGCATAAATTTCGGACACAAAATTCACTCGTGTTTTTGAAAAACAATTTACATGACATTTTTTAAAGAGCTGATATTTTACAACGGATTTTGTCTCAGGCAAAACTCTCTATCTTAAATATGGTTGTTTTGAAATGTTAACTTTTGCAATTTACGAAAAATGGAGAGTTCGCTGAAAATGTACTAGCTCCATAGTTTTTACAGTCCCTAATTACACCGAGTAAGAAATTTTAAGAAAAATTGGAGCGGTATTGGAGACAAAAATTGTTAATTTTTTTATTTGCCTGTATTTCTCGCAAACTTCCACGAAAACTTTTAATATTTTCGAAGAATTCCACATTAACTTATTTGAAGATGTCTTTAAAGAACAGGTTTCATTAAGGAAAATCCCTGTAATCAATATTGTAGTTGTAGGAAGACGCCAACCAAAAATTGCGCTTTTTGCACTTTTCGAAAACTCAGAAATTTCAACAAACATAAACCTGCAGCATTCTCTTAAGCATTCTTTAGGATATCCGAGAACAAAGCTTAATCATAAATTTGGTGACATTTTTGATAAAATTTTGAAAATGTTTTTCAGGCTTCATGTAAAATACTCTCAAAAATCAAAATATGTATTTGAAACAGCTACAGCCTGGATTGCATTCACATGATAGGGGAATATCAATTTTAGAGAAAATTGGCTGAATGGTTTAGGCGCTTACGTTGATCACAGACGTTTTGCCATCAAATTTTGCAAGGACCAAGGACCCACAAAACATGGATTCTGGTTGCAACACGACTTAAAAGTAATTGCAATTGTATATCAACAGGATTTATCCACTTTTTTATTACCAGGACCCAGAAATAAGTTTCCTGCCAAAACGTCATTTTCAGGCACACTATTACAGAACTTTCTTTTCTTACGAAGTACCTTCGTAAGGGCGAGAAAATAAAATTGAGGAAAATAGGCCAATTTGTGTCAAATAAATTGGGACAAAATATGCTTAGGAATAATCGACTATTACATTAGAAACGTCTAAGTAGCAATTGATCCATAATCTTATTTGCATTTTCTCCTTATAATATCTTCTGACTTATATTATTTTCATGTCGTAATTTGGCTCCTCTTTTTCCTTTAATTTATTGAGAGTTGTTATAGGAAATGGTCCCTCATACGGTCATTAAAGTACTGTTAAAAAATTTGTTTGAGAAAATTAAATAAATTAAAATAAAAAATTTCAAATAAATTTTCAGAATTTCATTCACATAAATTATAATCCACATTTTTCACCTCATAGCAATTCAATTACACTATCTCATTCTTTAACCAATATAAGTCAAAATGAGCAAAGAAAGGACGAATCTGGCGGTTCTTTAACGGAAGATTAATCGATAAGGTGATTAGGGTTAAAGTTCCCAGGGGTGGGGATCACCGATCTTGGTGACGTGCCAAGACACCTCGCCAAGGTATTGTGTACCCATTGAAATTTACGCCAGACCGAAATCTTTCACCATGATTGTGAGACTCAGAGAGGATCTTTTACCTGTTTTACCTTTTTAAAATGCTGAATGATATGCAGTGAAAAACATAAATGAACATTGTGAGCTTATGATTTTGTAAACATTAAAAGAAATGTGTCAAAATAAACGTTCTAAACGGACAATTAATTAAGATTGAGACCAAAAATGAGACAAATAATTAGTTTTCTCAGATTTATAATAGTAATTAGTGTTTAGTTTGAAGTAAATGAAACAGAAAAAGGATTTTTTCGTATCTCTGTAGTTTATCTATAATATTATAAGCGACGATCACATAACTGAACAAACGTGTAAAAAGATAAAAGAAACATTTCATGTGAACAGCAGTGGCGTAGCGTCAGGGGACGCTGAGATGCTGAGCATCCCCGTATATAAGAACCTTAATACTGTATTGATAATCTTACAAGTGGTCTGTTGAGCGAAACACGTTTTGTATTAATTTAAAATTGATTTCCTATGATTGAATTCGGCGGGCTGTTGAAGCTGGCCTCTGATTGGTTGGAAGCTAAAAATACTTCAGGCGTCTGCCGCCAGATTGCGACGAGCAATGACGCATGCGCAGATGGCGAGGTGCCCCTCCCCCCTCTTCACCCCTGGCCAAGAGAAACCCGACTGCTTAAACGCTAGCGTCTACTGCGGAAAGAAGCTCGTTTGTGCACGAGAGCGCAGCACACTTCAGGCGTTCAGTAAATTATCTTTCTCTCTCTCACTTCGGGAGTCCCCGCTTGGTCATGGGTACAAACTGTAGAAATAGTGCCTGACTACTATTTCTTAATTAATAGCCAAGAAATTGTATTATCTCTTAAATAGAATTACATATTATTTAAGTCTGCAATGTATAAATTAACAAATGGTCTTATTGCCATTCGCGTATAAGAATTAAAGCTGAGCCATTGTATAATTTGCTTTCAAGACATCGGCAGCCCTGACTGCTGTGAGGATTTTGTGGGAAGCGCCTACACCGTCGTAAGCAATCGAGATCGTGGAAGTAGTCCCAGTGTATCTGCCTTGTGTTGCGTTCGCCTGTTAGACGAAGTACTTGATAGTGACATTTGTGTGTTATTGCTGAGCATCCCCAAACGTGTGAGTCACGCTACGCCACTGGTGAACAGAACAGTGCAAATCAGAGGAGACTCTTGTGCATTGTATCCGACTTCAGTCAATGAGCTTCAGGCACCGTTTTGCCTAACAATGTTAGCGGGAATGTTAAATCCAGACAGATATCAAAAATTATCACCTTATTACAAAGCATTGAAACAGATTTATGAAGCATTTCTTTTAAATATTGCATCTTGAACGTCTTTATCGTGTTATTTTTGATAGGTCACCGTCGAAAATTGTCACCGTTATGCCACTTTCAAAATGTTTCTCAACACTTATTGCTCTTCAAGCAACATGGCGGCGTATGCCCGACCTGGCTATTCAAACGAAGTTGCCCATGATGTGGTCACGTGCTTTGTGGCAAGCAAACTGGAGCTGCACAGAACGAGCAAAAATAGATGTGCCGGAGTAATGCAGCCATATCTTCCACCATGAGTGCAAATAATACCTACGTTTAGTGCAAAGTGTTATTGGGTATATCCTGTACATATGTTTTTGTGTTAAATGTTGCTCTGATGAAGACGAACGGGGTCACAGATAAATTAAGAAATATAAAGTCCCTTGAGATCAAAGATTTATTTTTAATTTCGAGTGTGTCATATGAACATAAAAGAGTTACCCCGTTTTATTTATAAATGCACCGAATAATTTCTGAAAGCGAACATTCACGTAAATCGTGATTTATTTGATGTAGCATTCCAAAACACAATCATCGAGATGGAATACCAATTACCTCCTAGAGATTGTTCAGGGATTCGGCAAAAGCCCCCGGGGCAAATCCATCTCACGTCTGTTTTTGTATGGCTTTCTCCGGGTATTAAGAATAAATTTAATATTGGCAAATTCTTGTATATTTCATGTACTGTGCTACAACGGCTGGCAACCGAATATGGAGTTGTGAAAAAGTCGCGACGCTCCTGAGTTCATTTTAACGCTATCAGGATGGCGCCAGACAATCTGTTACAAAACAGCGTACATGACTTCAGCTGCTTTTTTTGCGTTCTTCCTGAGTACGTTATTTGTATCGTATTTAATGACCAATGCCATGACATAATGATCATAATGAGCATTGTACACATCACACACACACACACACACACACACACATATAGTCAACATGCTTTTAAATCTTGCCCTTAGTGGAATTGTATTTCAAACAATCATTTTTTACATTATTATTATTATTATTGCATAAAGAAAGGTTCTATTTATTATAAACAATCAGGGGATAATATAATATAATTCATAAGACAAGGTAGAAGTTTGTATATAAAACTATTACTATAAAATACTAATAAAACTATAAAATTATCACCTGATTGTCTATAATAAATGGAACCTTTCTTTATGCAATTATGAAAGAAAATCAATAAAAACTTCTGGTTTTATTATTATTATTACTCGTATATACATTTTATTTGTATTAAAACAATTCATTCTTATTAATAAATTTGTAAAAATTTGTTTTCTGCCTATAATTAATCAGGCTTCTCTTCGAAAAAATCCTTGAGTTTGTCCCTGGAGCAAGCATTTGTAATTTGTCCCTTTTACAAAAAATCGCCCAACTTCATTGATTATATTTTGTTCATACAATTAAACAAAGATTGCGCACAAGGAAAAAGAATAATTAGCAGAATGGTTCCCAGAGGAGAAGATGGTCCCCTCTTAAGCAGTTTAACGAAATAGTGTTTAAAATTAAAACTAATATAACAGATAATGAAAACTTGGACGGTTTAGACAGGGAATTTAGTAGATTTGATGAATTCCCTGGTCAATCCACGAGGAATTTGACGTGGGCTAAGCGGGATTAAGGCAGGCGTTCTCGGAATTTTCCCCATTTCACCGTCTTCTCATTCCATTTTCTCCATTTTCATTCACTTTATCATCTTTATCACAAACATCTACTCCAGGGGTGGCCAACCTGTTGCGCATCCGCCAAATGTCGGACATTGGTGATTGCATGCGACACATTGAATGCTTTCACCTATAATGTTCAAATACTCATCTTCTACGTTTCTTAATTTGGGTACTTACGTTTCTTTACTTACTATCCTGAAATAATTTCCATCCTAGCTATCGCCTGCTTTAGGCTACACAGGTATTCCATAAATTCATTTCATTCTTCTTCGCAAATCCCTTCAGATACGGTGCAAAAACTACTAGTATCTACAGACTGATTACCGGGGTCTTGACATAACTGCACAAAATATCCCATGCTATATTTACTTTCTCTCCATACTACGTACGTACTTACGTAGTAAGGAGAAAGTATTGTAATGTTTTACTTACAACAAAACACTCTTATTGTGGAGCCCTGATATGGAAAATATGGATAAATCTAAAAAGAAAGCCAGGTGTAATTTCTGAAAAAGGTATAATTTTCGTTGAACTCGCTGAATTTTTAAAGATTGCAAACTTTAGAAATAATGCGAAAAAATATGTTGTAGCACCGCATTCTTTCAAGTCAGCAGTCGTGTATGTGACGTTAAAAAACTCTAGAAAACAATTATCAGCTCTTGCATTCAATATACCAGACGCACTCAGGACCCTGTTATCACCTTGTCTGTCAAGGAGTGTCTGCGCCAAACAAAACCGCCCGCATCGTGGATGAGACTGCTCAGAATCGCCCCTCTCCGCGACGCTCCGTGCAATCTACAAGTAGTGTACTGGCGACTATTACTTTCATATACTATCGGTGGTCACTTTCAGTGAAACTAATGCTCACAAGAAAACCCTAAATTTAAACGATTGATCGATTGATTGTTAGTGATTCCGGGCATATCAACTGCCAAAGTCATTATTTTCGTAAGTGTAGTGCTTGTTTTTTCCTCGCCAGTTGGCGGTGGTCTTCCCCTGCTGGATGGCGAGATACGGCGCCGACCGACGCTCGCGGGTTTTACACAACCAGGTATCTCCCACCAGCTGGGCACTGGTCTCCCGGAATGTGTGGTGAATATTAGTGTAAATATGTATTTGAGACTTTGTATTTGAGAAGTATGAAGTATTTGAGACTCAAAGTAAGGGGTGAGGATAGAACAAAGAAGGATCGCACGCGGTCCGTGGCCTGTTTGTTAGGGTACTGCTCCGGCATTAGCTTATTGTTGAACTGAGAAACCACGGAAAACTATCGATATGACCAGACGGCCGCTAGAATTCTCCTCCAGGCAGCGACTGAATACGACCTAGCTGACAAGCTGGTGTCGAAAATCCCCCCACCGTCGGGACTCGAACATAGGACCTCACGGGCAGAGGTCCCGCAGTAACATCAGTTGATGTCCTGAGCCACTTTTCCCGGTCTCGTATTCTCCCTCTCCCTCCCCTTCGCCCCCTCTTCCTATATATTTAAACTTGTCAAAGAATACAAAAAAAAACTTTTACAATTTCACAAAACTCTTGCAATGTTGCGAAACACAAAATTAAGGGCACACACTGACCAAGCGATGCTACCTGACTAACACAGAAAAGAAAAACCAAATGAATGTAACATTGAAAGGTTACGAGGCACACATGGCTGGGTTGTCGAACCACATCACTGTCACAGCACCACAGCTCCTACAAATTACCCAGCTGTCTAGTAGAGGGTCTCAAATGCAGAAAGCGTGAAAAATGCCCTTCACCGCCGTGGATGCTTCATGCTCCCAGTCCACCATAGCTCCTTCCGCTTGGCCCACACTCCACCAGCTTTGTCGCCCGCAGTCCGCTCGTGTTCTGGCACTGCCCCGGGTTCAGACCCCGGGCAGGGCGCAGGGGGGCGGGCAGCCGGCTAGCTGGCGGCGGGGGGCGGACGCAGGCGGGGTGAGACTGTCACATGCTTCAAGGCGCGGGAAAACAATGATTCAATTAATGTTTTCATTCCATTTCATTGATTGATTGATGATGATGATTTTTTTAAAGTGGGACGCGCGAATTTTGGAGTTGGCGCCCCCATAACACACTGGTGTAGCATGGAACTCCCATAATTTAGCGGGATTACCGCAAGGAGTGCCCAGGTGGGCGGAAGTCGCAGGAACTTGTCCGCACCGAGCGAAATGTGCCAACAAACTTGCATACTAGATCAGTACGATGGAACATGAACAAACTGACCTGTGCGTGACAGACAATACTTACAAAGAGACTTAAAACTTATCACCAACCTATAATCCGCGGTAGGGGCAACGTCCATCGTTATTCGCGCCTGCAACCGGCAACGCGTTATGCATTCTCGCTGTCAGCGGTTGAATATTTTCTAGCAAGCAGCTACACTTGTGCTCACGCAATCAGGGGTCATCGCTCTGAAAAGGATTGCTAGGCAGTATGAACTAGGCAAGCTGTACAGTAGGAGCAGTGTCACAATCAAGGTGCAAGTATTTGAGACTCAAAATCGTGCCTACGAGCAGAAACATACTTATTTACTGAGTTAAATTAATATTTTTTTCCATCAACCAATTCTTTTCTACACTCCTCGTCATAAAAAAGCTGCACTCAGAAGGACGAGGCGGATTGCGATCATTGTTGACACGCAGGTAGAGGGTATCATGCATACGAAATGATTACACTTTCACATTTGTAAGACCAACATTTATTGCTCTACACGGCCACAGACGATACATGTTAGTATGGCATAGGGCCGTCATGTTGGCGAACACACGCGTCCAGACGTCGCGGCATGGAGTTATACAGGTTTCAAATGGAGTACTGTGCTAATCCATCCCATGAAGCTTGCACCAGAGCGCGCATTTCTTGCAGATTGGTGGGTGGGGTGGGATCCTGATCGCACACTCCATAGCACCCCAAACATTCTCGATCGAGGAGAGGTCTGGCGATGCGGCTGGCTATGGCAGAGTATCCACCGCTGCAAGGCATGCTCAGGAGATGGCTACGGTATGCGGACGCGCGTTGTCCTGTTGAAATAGGGCATGGGCGTGGGTATTCACGAACGGCAGAGCCACCGGTTGCAGAATCTTCTGAATGTACCGTGCGGCTGTGACGGCGCTTCCAAGGAACACTAACGGTGAACGGACACCATGGGATATCGCGCCCCCCACACCATCGCCAGGCTGTCGAGACGTGTGATGGGATACTACATACCGATCGTCATGGCGGTCTCCCACTATGCCTCCACTCACGGAACTGGTGGTCGTAGCGATCAAGGCAGAAGCGGGACTCGTCGCTGAAGATGACCCGCTGCCAGTCTGTATGATCACAGGTCCGTCGTTTCCATCACCAGGCGAGTCTATAGCGACGTTACTGGGATGTGAGTGGCAGGCATCGTAACGGTCGGCGTACGGCAAGCCCTGCGTAGGGAAATCACCTGCCAGTGGTACTGGCACTTACAGGCGGTGACAGTGCAGGCTGCACAGCCCGCAGAATAGCACCTATCATTGCCGTTGGAACAGTTCGCGCGTGGCGGACAATCCGTCGATTCTCCCTCCTCGTGGTGCGTGGCGGAAGTTCAGATCCTGCATTTCGTATGTGCGTGCCTTCCTCAATCCATTGCTGCCAACAGGGGGCGATGGTAGTGTCCGTACGACTGGTGTGGCTTGCAATAGGGTAACAATACCAACTAGCCTCCCGCACACCTACGATGTGGCCCCTCTCCAAAGCGTCTAAACGGGCAATAGGCTGTCGAACGCGTCTCCTAGGCATAGTGTACGTGGAGGTGACGCTCTGGCGATGCCACCAGATGTAGCAGTGGCCTTCGCGGCCGTTTGTAGCCCTCTCATCTGGACCGGTGGGCGCGACGACACGCACTTACCACCGACCCCCAGTGTGCGGCTGACCGTGAAAACGAAATCATTGGCTTAGCGAATGGTGTGCAAATACCCACCGAGTGGTTGCAGAGGATAAGTAGTGTCCTTCGGGGTGTAGCATTTTTCATGACGATGAGTGTGTTTGTCAATCAAATAAATTCACGATCAGATACTTTTGAGGAACACTTCAGTGTAAATTCGTAACAAAGTGGCCTCTCAAAAGGGAAATTCAACAAGTTTCTTAACATGAATATTTAATACTGTACATAAATAGACGTGTTAAATGAATCAAACCCTTTGATTCTCCCTAAACAACTTTCAAGTAGGAAATTCCTGACACTTAGGTGCCCATCGCAGTCCCCTAGAAATTTGATTAGACGTTATGTACTAGAGCTTATTTATCTTTTAATTCTGCCGTTTCTCACAGAAACGCATTCTTTTAAAATAGGTGTCACAATTTAATACGATACAAACATAATTGAATGTATCTTCGTAATTTCAACACCAGAGTTTTAAGGGGGCGTCCATATATTACGGAACGCAAATTTGAAATATTTTGAATACCTCCTCTCCCCTCTGTAACGCACCTGTGACGTACTGGACAAGAGGAACACAGACGACTGATTCTGCATAGTATTTACAATATATTTACAATAATAAAATAAAAGATTATGATACAAAATTGAATCAATTTGGCAACCTTTCGATTCCCTTAGCCGCGAAACCCCGCGACCGTCCCTAGGCCTAGCCCAGTACCTCTGCTCGAGAGCATGAGAAAGCTACGCGAAGTGCGAGCTGTCGGACATAGAGTCCCCGTAACTAGAGAAGTTACATGGCCTGACGCCAAAATCGATCATCCACCCGAAGATCACGTGCAAGGTAGCACTGGAGATACCTCCCGTCTTTCGACAAACTAGCGTATCCCACGAGCGCGTGTCGGCGCCGCAATAAATATCCCACGGCTCGTCCCCCACTCTACCAGCGGCGGGCGTCATACGGCTCGCTAGCCAGCCCTCTCCAGGGAGCAACCGTCATCACCTATACTCGCGCCCGCGCGCGCCCTGTTGTCCAAGTTATTTTTGGGGCCGGGATTTTCCTGCCCGGCGCGTGCCGGCGAGGCGCCGCCGCATTCCACCCCCATCCCCCATCCGGCTTAGGACTGGGCTTTCCAAGCGACCCGCCGAAACGGCACGCCGGAGCGTGCGCTACCTCGCGACGCTACACACCTATAACGCACGGTTGAACCCCCATCTAAATAATACACCACGTAACTGATGGGCCAACACCCCCTCTTTACAGTAAGTAAACATTTTATTTGTGCTGTGTATTAAAATATATGATGATTAAAGTTAGAATTAGCTTGTGGTGCTGACCGTACGTAACAATAAGGTTGGAAACAATTTTTGAATGAAAGAAGATTTCACAGGCGAGAAAATTTCTGACATGCCGTGCTCCCGCCGTCGTGGATAATGCATGGGCAAGAGACTATTGTGCCTATTTAACGTATTCTAGACTATACTACAGATCAGTTTTGAATATTTTCTTCGTAATGAAATAGATGCAATAAAAATATCCTTATCATTGATGAAAAAATGTTTCCATTTATTGTAACAATTAAGTTATAATTTCTTTAAATTATTTATATATATTTTAAATTTGAATTAGTTAGGATCTTAATGTTTTAGTATGAGATTGAATGTAAGGAATTGTTTCGGCGAATTGAAAATTAAAAAAAAATATAAATCGACGTTACGTAACACCAAGCTAACAATTACCCTCTGAACTTTCCTGGAAAGAAATGTTGGTAGTTCTGTCTGTTCTATCAACCGGTGCAAGTCCCGCTCCTCGGAACAAAGGCCCACAACGGAGAGTAGCGTGGTGAGGAACATAACACCGCATGTCAATGAAAACCAAAAAAAGGGAAGTGAGTGCGAAGGGTTAATGAATTTGTGTGATTTGAGTCGTTCCGGTTCCTCCCCCAAGCTTAAGCAAATCCTACCTGTCTTCCTATGTTCCAACCCAACTAATAAATCTATGAAGATAGAAAAAGGCTTCATTTGTTCGGCAGATCTGAAATCGTATGCGAAAAACAAGTGGCGCATTATAAATGTTAGGTTGCCACCCCTAATATACTAATTAGATCACTCATGGACCTCAGTGATTTTAGCAGGTAAAGAGGTTTTAAACTGAAAATAAAAAATAAAACTACCTAATGCAGGAAACGTTTCTTTTGGCCGGAAGTAGGCCGAAGCGTTTGTCGAGGGAGCAACGCTGGGGCGCGCTTGAAGCGCCGTCCAGCTTGGGGAAGGCGCGGGGTAGGTGTTGGGCTATTTTTATCCATCGGGAGCTCATTTACTGCGCCAGCGCCAAGCTCACAGCTCTGCTTTTAGCGCGGGAGTCGGCAGTGGCTTTACAGAGACATATTAGGTTGTTAAATAGAGAAAACGGACCGGGAAGGGGACAATCGATTCTCTTGGCCGAGAGGGCCAAGTGGCGAGTAAACAGGTGAGTGGCGGTGAGGGGTGATGATTGGTAGGGGAGAATTACAGCGAGGATTACTGGAGCGACTGCAGGAGTAGGTGAGAGAAGTTAATAGAAGTAGGGAGGTGTTTGGGCTCATAAACAAAGAAAGTTGAAGAAACAAAAAAAAATCATGATGAAAATAAAATAAATTTCGGTTATAAAAAAATGTAATGCAGTAAAGTTACAGAAACTGTTAAATATACAATAAATAAACTATAAATTGTGGAATGACGAAAAGGTGAAAAAGCTAAAAAGAACGTAAAACGAAAAACGAGGAGTGAAAGGACAGAGTGAAGGGGAACTGAAAGTATGAGTCCTGGAAGAAAAAAAAGATGAAACGAACAGGACACCGAAGCATAAAGAAAAATAGTTTAACTGTAAGAGCGGTTAGGGAAATGGAGAAAATAAGAGGGAGTAGCCCACTGATGAAGTGATGAGAGCCATCCGCTGCAGTTGAACGGGACACGGCAGGTTGGCCGAGCTGTAGGAGGGAGGAAGGGCAGGGCCAGAACGAACGGGCAAGCGATGGGACGCCTGGCGAACTGCGGGATAAAAACCCTCTCAGTCTCGCATTCCTTTACCTTTTCTCCTTTCCTCACCCTCGACCGCTCCCCCACCGATCTGTCACGTTCCGTACACGCCCCTTCCGCCTCGCACTCCCCTTTCCCTCTGCTCTGGGGCCACCGCTGCTGCTGCCACGCCTCCGATTCCACCTCCACCAGGCCTCCAAGCCCGCCTTCCCCACGCCCTCGCCACGCTCTCGCCACGCCCTCGCCGCGCTCTCGCCGCGCTCTCGCCGCGCTCTCGCCGCGCTCTCGCCGCGCTCTCGCCGCGCTCTCGCCGCGCTCTCGCCGCGCTCTCGCCGCGCTCTCGCCGCGCTCTCGCCGCGCTCTCGCCGCGCTCTCGCCGCGCTCTCGCCGCGCTCTCGCCGCGCTCTCGCCGCGCTCTCGCCGCGCTCTCGCCGCGCTCTCGCCGCGCTCTCGCCGCGCTCTACCACGCATTCAGTACGGTCTTCCCCCTTCTGCCCTACCCCGCCACGCGGCCGGCCCCGAGTCCTCATCCTCAATGCGGGCCCCAAGCTCGCCCTCACCGTGCTGCCGCCAATCCCCACCACAATTCCATACCCCCCTATACGCCCTCTCCACCCACATCGTACTTCCCTGTCGCTGCCCGCTCCGCCCCTGCCCTTCTCAGCCCCACCACGCACCTTCGCTGCTGCCCCCGTCACATCCTCGATCTCACCAACGTCACGCCTCCGAGCCCGCCGTCGCCACGCGTCCGCCATTCCCCGCCACAACGCCACCCCTCTCCGCCTCTGTGTGCGCCTAACGTTCCGGTCCGTGCGTCGCGCGCAGCATGGAAGAGCAAAAACAAAAATTGCGGCTGCTCGGTTTGACAAGTGCCCTGTGAACCCGACCTGGCATTAACAACGCACCGCGGCCCAGCTTCGGGCCGGCCCCCCTCGCAAAAACGCTCCGGCGCAGAGGGAGGCGGCGTCGGCGACGGCAATTTGCTGCGGCGGCGCCGCGGAGCGGTGGGGTCTCTCAATTGCCCTCAATAATGACGAAAGCCAAGTTCTTACGCCGCGAAGTGACTCTAATTCCATTATTGACGCTACATTTTTCTTCTGCTTGTCACGACACTTCAGTCGCGTTCGGCCACCTTCTTGTCATCCGGATACGTTAAGCGAAAGTTACTATCAGTATTTGAATGCACAATCGTGAAATGGCATGTAATCATTTATGCTGAGTTTTCGTCCAAATTGTCCTTGCAAAGGATGTCCTTGGGATTGTTCCATTGAATACACGATATGAGCTTTCTGCCGTTGAAAGAGATTTAATTTTATAAAAAGCCCATTAGTTATTGAGTTCTGCATCTCTCCATTTTATTTGGTCAAGGAACCGGTTCTGGGCAAAGGGAATACAAAAACATTTAGGTTGTGAACTACCCAGTTACAACCACTAATATATTTAGATTGCATGATATAGAACATCCATTAGGATCCTTTAGTATGCTCACATGAAAATAACGTCGTGCGTTGATTCGTGCCAACATTACAGTAAAGTGACCAAGTTCATTGTGTGATCCCAAAAGAAGAAAATCGTGCGTTTATACCCACACTTTGTAATTCTATGAGGTGGATTGCTCGCTGGGGTGGGCTTGCTAGCTTCTATCCGCACCCCGTTCCAGTGCAAGAACAGCTTCGGGCTCGAATCTGGATCTCGCTGGTACGCAGTTGCCCTTCACGGGAACCTCCCCATTTAAGCCTCGGTGGGGCACTCTGCCAGCTCAGAGCTACTAGCTTTTTAAGCCAGTACCGGACGATGCGCCACGCACGATGCGCCGTGACCAGTCCCTCATCTTTGCCCAGAGAATCGGCCATTGCCACGACGAAGCCAACTGGGGGGCCCAACTAGGGACCGCTGGGATTAGCCCGGGTGGCTCGGGGCACCCAACTCATCTCCTCACTGCCTCGACCTTGAAGCAATCGACGTGAGTACTGCCGGAACGTAGGCAACAGGGAGATTCATGCTCCCCGTCGGACTTTACATCTGGGATCGGGAGACAGTCCCTCGCCCTATCCTGTCCAAAGGCCGGTGGCGAACTATTTTCTCACTGCCTCTACCCAGAAGCTAACGACGTGAGCACTGTCGGAACCTAGGCAACCTAACAGGGGGGGTCCGAAAAGAAGAAAAAGTTTGTTGAATGATGCATTTTCGTTAGATATTGTCTGGAAGAGCTCCAGCAATTACCGCGCAGAAACATTCATACAGTCTTTCGTTCCACTTAATTACATTATCTTGCTATACTTAAGCATATGCTGAAAGGACAACTCAATCGGAAGAAAATGCGCTTGAATACTGTGGTCATTTAATTGTGAGAAATGTTTATTATGGGTGAAAGCAAAGCTTTTACGTTTCTATAATTTCATTATTGATGCTCCACTTTTGTTCTACTTTTAACGGCTTTTATCGCTATTCGGCTCTCGACTTTCGAGTTGTCACAAACTTTTCTCCGCTGGTGGAAACATTGAAGCCTGGACTCTCTGTCAGACTCTCATAGGCTTCTTCTAATTGATAGGGAAAGTGTCTGTAAATCCGATACAAAATTTCGATGGCAGTGTAGAAAGGCGCATCCTATTGTAGAAATCGAATGAAGAAGTTCGTAATAAGTTTCTTTTGTTGAAATATAATTTCACCATTGAACAGTTGAAGCTGCTGCTCGGAAATTTTCGATTCAGCCCCCCCACTCTCCTCTTTTGTTATAATATTCTTTGGAAGACTACCTGCCTTGTCGTGCTTGACATCGACGTTGAACTGCAAATATAGCTCTGCCGCAGTGGTATTTCATCTTATATTTTTTATTTGTGAGATAACTTCTCAGATCTGAAGTTGAAAACTTGGTTAGTCATAAGCAAGTTGGTGCAAAGTTTTTATTTATAGTATATCTGATGTGGTTTGTTATTACTGTTGCCAGAGCAACGCTGAAAGTTTTTCGTAGGAGGGGCTTCAAAGTCAGTGGGAAAGAGAAAGGTTAGAAAAAGCCTCAAAGTTAAAGAGTCTTGGGGTAAAGGAGGGAAGAAGAAACATTCTTAACTGGTGTTAGAAATAGAAGTGAAGATGCTGTTGGGAAGAGAGAAGGAGTAAGTACACTTATAAAGGTGACATAGATCCGATTTTCACTGTTAATTCTGAATTTTCGAAAATTGCAAAAGTTAGAATTTTTCAGCGTTTACTAGAACTACAAAATTGGAGATAGAGATTTTTCCTTAAAGTAAAAGTTTTCTCCACAGTTTTATCATTGTCATATAATTTTTTTGAAAAGTTTAGTAGTTTTTGCACAATATTGCGTGCAATATGGGCAATATTAAGAAGTAACAAAAATATTTACTCGAAACTTGCTCTAAATTATTTCTTTAAAGTTTTGGTAGGGATAGTGCTAAATGTACTCTACACGATGATCTAAACGCCACATTGCTCTACTCTTTACTTTTTACCAAAAATTACAAAACAATTTTTTGACTTCGTTTATATTTAATATTTACATTATCGTGGATTTGTTCACATTATTGTATTTATGAGTACATGCGCTTTAAATGATGTCATATAAAGTTTCTCGAAAACTCAATAGTTTTTGAAAAATGAACTCAAAATTCCGTATTTTCAGAAACGCTCAAACGCCAAAAATGATTTCTCAAAAATGGTTTCAAATTTTTTCTTCAAACTTTTCTTGCAAGTAGTGCTAATTGCACTGTTTAATGTAACCTAAAATTAATTTTGCTGTATTCTTTTGTTTTTTTCAAATATTGCACAAAGTAATTTTTTCTAATACCTTTCACGCCGTTAATATGCACATTTCCAGCAATTTGTAAACACTGTTTGCATTTATGAGTAAATGTCACTTTCGTAAAAACGACTCTAAATTTTACAATGAAAATTGACGTTTAGGACGAAGTTTTACTCTTTTTTAATATTCTTAAAGTAATATTTCGGTTCCACTATTAGAAAACTGAAAAGTTGTGAAAACGTACAAAAATGTACTTTTGACGGCGTTAGATGGCAGCTGACAAGAGTATGTGGCAAGTCCGAATAGTCAGTACAAGTCAAAGAAAATATAAAACCAATGCGAGAAAGTCTGTGCCATTCTATAGCACCATTAGTTTTGTCTGGAAGAAGCACAAGCACGCCTATTCTGTCATCCCGGACACTACCTGTTCAATGTGGGACTCGAATCGATTGGTTAGTAATTTCGGGCCCGTCAACAACGAAGGTCATTAGTTTCGAAAGTCCAGAGTATATTATATCGCGAGGAATAATAGTCGATCTTCCTCCTACGGCTGGCGAGAACCGGCGCCGACCTACGTCGGCTTGTGAGGATTTTCCAAACCAGATACCTCCCACCAGCGGGGCACCGTGCAAGCCAGGAGAAGCTCTTAGTTCCTGACTGATCTCCCGACAAGTGTGCCAGTGCAGTGTAAGTGTTTATGTGAGTGTAAGGGGGGCGAGGATAGGACAAGGGAGAGGTGGAAAGATCGCGCGCGATCCGTGGCCGTTTGTTAGAGTACTACATCGGCATTCGCCTGGTCTTATCGGAGAAACCATGGAATCTAACGATCAGAACAGCCGGCAGCTAGAATTATCCTCCAGACAGACACTGAGCTCGGCCTCGCTATCTAGTGTCGAAAATTACGTCACCGTCGGGACTCGAACCCTCGGACCCCGAGACACTGCGATGACATCAGTTAATGACTTGAGCCACCTTGCTGGTGACTTGACTTCGATCTCCATATTGAAATAGCAGTATATAGGCTGTGGTCAGTGTGATGCTTTTTCAAATAATGACAGATAATCGAACCATGGGAAGTCGAGAGAGTGTTAACATTACTTAATCAGTCGATTGTTGCGTTATCAATTTCTTATGGACAGGCGATTCTCATGTTTTTACCGCAGGCTTTGATACTTGAATTCTGGCTCAAAATGATGTATCAAAATTTAATCACGGGTTAAATTCCTAAACCTTCGAAATTGAGACGTTTTTTGATATCAGTGCAAATGCGACGTCTCTAGGCTTTGTGATGTACTGTAAGATATATTGGAACTCACTTTTCACAAACCTTATGATTTTTTTTATATGATTGAGTGAGTTCTGGCCTCACTTATTCGACACTTTTCAGCAGTTTGTCCAACTGAAAATCGTTGATCTCTTCCTAAATGCGAATCAATACGAGAGTAACTCTGAGGCCGACACTGCTGTCAGGCGCCCGGAGAAGTGCTCGACGATGACGCTTTTGCAGCCGTTTTTAACTTTTCCACCCCCACATGAAAACGCGCAAGGGTAATGCATATACTGCCGCATTATTTGTCCATTCGAGAGAATAGTTTGAAGGTTATACAATTTCCGAAAATAAAAATCGGATTTCACAACGCTCTTTCTGTACGTTGGACTTCCTTCGAACTTTCTTCGAATCTGTAGTACGATTTTCGAGGTAACGTTCATGTAAATATTAATCGAACAGCTGAATAACTGTCTTGGCGATGTTGGCAACAAACACAAATCTTACAATTGCCTGGGTTAAGCGTTTCCATCACTACAAATGTTCCTTTAAATATTGAATGATTCACGTACTTTAATTCGAATTGTTTAACTAAATTAAACGAATATTAAATTCTACATCAAGAGTGTAACACAGTAATTAATTGAGTCAATAATTTGTAATTATTATTTTATTTCTAATTAGCCTTACTTTCGCCGCAAATTAGTTTCCCTGATTATCAGTTTAGGGATGTTCCAATGGCTTTGAATGCTTATTTGGATGTATTCAATTTTAAAATAACATGATAAGATTTTTAAAGGAGTTCTGTGACCACCCTGGCAATGGTTCCATCTACATTGAAAAATCGTATTCTGGAGAGGTAAAGTATTTAAAACCCGTCTTTTTGCGTATGTGTGTTAAGGCACTTGCAGAAGATTCGATTTATTTCGATGAGACGAATCAATCGGTACTACTTTTATATCATTCTAGAAAATTCTTGAATTTTAGAAAAAACGCCCCAAAACATTGAAATTAATATTTATGAAAATGAACCTTATCCGATAAGGCTGACTCACCTTTAAGTCCTGCGATTTTGAAAAGTATTCTCTGAAATTTGAAGAAACTTGAAGCCCCTGTCAGTTTCAAAATTTTCTCAAAAAATGGCTGGAAATTGTTCTTTAAATTAATTGTAAAATCAGTGTGAAATACAAATTTGAAAACGGCAGGGGTCCGATTTTCATTGTTGTCTCTGAATTTTGAAAACTTGCAACAGTTTGAAATGTTTGTACAATTACGTTAAAGAAAATGAATTTTCCATCAAATAAAGTTTGTTATGAACAATTCGTTCTTAATTATGTCACTTAAAAAATAAGTAGATTTTGCATACTTTTGAGTGAAAAACGACCAATTAAAAAACACATTTTCTCAAAAATTGCTCAAATTTTCCCATAAAACTTTTTGTAGGGGTAGAGATAAATGCACCCAATAAAATGACGTGTACCGAAAAATTGAGAAAATGTGAAAAAATGTACGATTTTTTGGTTAAACACTATTTTATCAAAATTGAACATTACAGTAAACTAATTTATTGGGTTGAGTGATACGTGATGTAAATATTATATTCTGCAAATTTTTTGTATAGTTAATTTTAAGGCAACTGTTCATTACTGAAGTCGATGATGCATTTTGATCTTAACTTTTATTGCACTTTACTGGGGAAACGATTGTTGCCAAGTAAGGAAAATACATAGATTTAGTGCTGCAAAGAATTTTGAAGGTGGAGGGACCACGAAAAGATCTGTTAGTCATATTATTATTCAGTATCCCCGTCCTCGTACCATTCCTCGCCTGGTCCCGCTCCTGCTCATTCTATTCTGCCATATTCGCTAGGATCATCGTTGCTACGGATAGCTGTAAATAGATGCAATGTTCAATACTCTGGTGAAAGTAGTAACAATTTGGACCTTTAATCCTTTAAAACGTAATGGCGCAATTAGAATGAATTACAAAGCATTTTGAGGGAATTTTAAAGGATTTAAGACATGTTATATACATTGCCATGGGTTTCCTCACAGATTGGATATACTCTCCGAAGAAAAACTGAAAGAGTCCACTCTTAAATTTCGCTTTATGTGTTATGACCGAAATGGATACTTTTGGCGAACCCTCTTGCAGATATTACTTTTCTCTCGTTTTGAATGTTACACGTACAAAACTTCATTAATATCAAAATAATACTGCATGCTTGTATGAAAAATAAAAAACAAACATACTTCTTTATTTAAGAGAAAATAATTATTTAAAAAAGCAGCTGATTATTCCCGACTTTACCTGAGTGAAAGTCCAATGGTTTAGCGGTTTCAAAAATAGAAACAATATAATATTTTTATCATGTAAATGAGTTTATTGATTACAAAAAGGTATTTATTGTAAATTAATAGCTACCCTTCAATTTTATTTTTATAGATTTTTTACTACACCGGACAGAACTGTTGAATGCATTAATGTTATTGGAACATCCCTATATGTTACGCGTGATATTAAATAATCCCTGTTTCATCGAGTAATATGTCAATATTCTTGACAATATTAACACAAATTTCAAGAGAAACAAAATTTGTCTGGACAAAAAAGATAAATGTTTTGAACCCAATTCTACAGGTGGCGTCGAAAGCGAAGAGTGTTGAAAGAGAAAGTGTTGACAGCAGAGGCAGGGTTGGAAGCAACGGAATTGGAGGTGTACAAAAGCCCTTTTCACTTTATAATTGATCCATGAAAGACAATAATATAATTTAAACAGGGTCACACTGAAAACCATCCATTATAAATCTACAATTGCATTTCGCTACTAATATAATGTCCAAGAAGAAATCGATCGTATACTCAGAAGGTAGAAAGTATCGGGACAGAGAAAATACTAATATATGAGCGAAGAGAATTGATAGGGAGAAGAGGAAGAAGGGGAGGGAAGGGAGAATGGGAATGAGTGAGAAGGGGAGTTAGGGAACATGACATTTGCACACATCTATTAAATTTGCAACTTTTATACATATTGTTGAGGTAACTGCCTGATGTTCTTGACATTTCTTTATTTCGCTTCGTTTTGTCGCTTTAGTTTGATGACAGTTGTAATGCAGCCATCTGCGGTTGTAACAGATTTTACATTCCCTTTATGGTTGCCGGTTGCAAATATCGATGAGTTAAGAAATATTTTTGTGCACTTCGATGTATTTTTATTCATCTGTCCCTACTCATGTCCTAGTTACTCATCATTTATCAGTTGTTTCAGTTTACTGTTCATTATTTACTAGCCTAATATGTGCTTGAATTTCAATGTCTCTTGATTCCTACCCTTCCCCTTCACACGACCACGATTCCATAACCTTTCACAAGCGCGTTCTGGTGTGCTTCGGAAACCACCGCTACCCACATTACACCTACGCAGAAACTATCTCATTGCCTCCATCGGCACCCACTAGGCCCCGCGCCTTCCCGTGCCTCTTCATTTGCCCCCCAGGCCGCCCGCCCGCCCGCCCGCCCGCCGCGAGCAGCGGGGCGGCGAAGGGACGGCGCGGGGGCGTCAGCGGCGCGGGGCGTCAGTGCGCGGGCGCCGGGCGGCGGCGGCGGCGGCGGCGGCGGCGGAGGCGGCGAGGGCGGCGGCGGCGAGGGCGGCGGCGGCGAGGGCGGCGGCGGCAGGTGGCCCGCGGCGCGCGCCGGCTCAGTCGCTGCGCAGCCCCGCTGCCCGCCGCTGCCAGCCGCTGCACCCGCCCCGCCGCGCCGCCGGCGTCGCGACGGCGCTCTCCCGCTCGGCCGACGGACGACGCCCGCGTCGCGCCGCGCGCCGCAGCCGCCGCCGCCGCCGCCACCGCCACCGCTCCGCGTGCGCCGCCGCCGCCACCGCCGTCACTTCTGCGGCGCCGCCACCGCTGCCGCCAAGGCCGTCCGAGCGTTGAATGACGACGCGTGTCCTTTGCGTGCGCGATCTCAATAGCCGCACCGCCCCTGCCGCACCAGCAGCGCCGCCCTCCCCCGCACGCGCCACCGCTGCCGCCGCCGCCGCCGCGGGTCGCGCGGGCGCGCGGGCGGTCGCCGCGCCGTAGGGCACGCCGCCGCCGCCGCCGCCGCTGCCGCCTGCCCCACTGCGCCCCGACTTGAGAGAAACTTTTAAAACTCACGCGACAAAATTAATATCGTATGAACTTTTGTCCCCGCGAGACTCTGAATGGGTAATGTGATTCGATAAGTAGTTCGAGACGCACGGATGAATTTAAATTAATTTGACGGAGGTTTTAGCGTGTCCCTGTGGGTTTTACTTGTGTTCTGTGTGGAATAGAAAGTAAATCGGACGAAATGTGGAACCCTAGAGAGATAATGTATTTGACTACACTGAAAATAACGTTCCAACCTTCACTTGAAAAGTATGTGTTCATAATATATGTAGGTCCTTGAAAAACGTTCCAAGAAAAAACTAGTGTTTATTCGGATGCAAAAACTTATTAGTTGAACATTTTCAATATTAACAATTCACTAACAAGATACCGTTTAATTCATTCCGCTGAAGATATTTCGACTATGAAAGAAAGATCAAAGAAGATTCAAACAAAATCATTCCTCAAATACTGAAGAAGAATCACTCTAGGATCAAACAAGTTACTTCCACTAACATGTGAAACTTTATTGAAGATATAGGCACACAATGTTTGTGATCCTCACACTGCCATTCAAATAAAATAAAGTTTATCCGACGTCTTCTGAATGTGTCTGCATTTTTTCTTTGAGCTGTAGAAATGAATAAGTTATACTTATTTCACTAAAATGGGGTTTATTTTCAATATTGATGGGAAGTTAATACAATTACGCAAGTAAAAAAACGAATTCATATGTTTATTAAATTCATACTTTACGTTTCTTTCCATTACAAAATTTTAATGTAAGTCTCTTACATGCTTATTGCCGACTTAACTATTACGGTTTTCCGACCTTATGGTCAAAGAAGATAACGTTGAAATTTGATATGTTTATTTCTAGAACTGTTGAATTTTTTCTTACATTTTGCCAGCATGTACGAAAAATACAACTAAATCCTTCTCTTCATTACTTTATGGTTTTGAGAATATTATACGCAAGTTTCATTTCTTAAATACCTTCCGAAGACGTCGCGTAGCGAGTGGAAAAGTGACACGTCACTTCTACTTGTTGCTGTGAGCCAGAATCGTCACGGCCGACGCCTGCACGCCACACGTGATGCTGCCAGCAGGTGGGTGGGGCAGAGCACAGCCTCCTCTCGCCGCAGAGCCTTACCTGGGGCAAGGAGCGTCGCACAGCCGGTGTACCGAACGGAAGGCGCCCTCGCGACGCCTCAACTTCTGATTCCAGCCTTTCCGGCGCAGTTGGTTGCAGCGTCTGCGCGGAGGAGGCCGAGAGCGGTGATGTGTCGGTTCGCCGTTGAAATCGCGGGTGGCTGTCGAGTGGAGGGGTGGCGGGCAGTGGGGTGTGCGTGCGAACTGACGGTGTGTGACGGTGCGGCGGCTGAAGTACCGCTGAGAGCCGCCGTCGAAGCAACTCGAGTGCACGGCCGTCGCCGCTGGGAGACTGTGGATGTTCGCCTCTTGGACGATGAGCAACGCGTCGGAGTGGCTGTCGGGGAACGAGTCGGAGGGCGGCGCGGGGGCGGCGGGCGTGGGCGGCGCGGCGGAGAACGCGTCGGCGGGCGACGCGGAGGAGGCGCTCCGCTGGCGGCGCTGGGCGTTGCTGGCGCAGGACAAGGCGCCGCTCGCCGTCCTCCTGCTGCTCTTCTCGGTGGCCACCGTCTTCGGCAACATGCTGGTCATCCTGGCGGTGGCGCGCGAGCGCTACCTGCACACCGCCACCAACTACTTCGTCACGTCGCTCGCCGTCGCCGACTGCCTGGTCGGGCTGGTGGTGATGCCGTTCAGCGCCGTCTACGAGGTCATGGAGCACACGTGGTTCTTCGGGGCGGACTGGTGCGACGTGTGGCGCTCGCTCGACGTGCTCTTCAGCACGGCGTCCATCCTCAACCTGTGCGTCATCTCGCTGGACCGCTACTGGGCCATCACGGACCCGTTCACCTACCCCATGCGGATGTCCGGGCGGCGGTCGGCCGCGCTCATCGCCGCCGTGTGGGTGTGCTCGGGCGCCATCTCGTTCCCGGCCATCGCGTGGTGGCGCGCCGTGCGCGACCAGGCCGTGCCCGCGTACAAGTGCCCGTTCACGGAGAACCTCGGCTACCTCATCTTCTCCTCCACCATCTCGTTCTACCTCCCGCTGTTCGTGATGGTGTTCACGTACTACCGCATCTACCGCGCCGCCGTCATCCAGACGCGCTCCCTCAAGCTGGGCTCGAAGCAGGTGATGGTGGCGTCGGGGGAGCTGGGGCTGACGCTGCGCATCCACCGCGGCGGCGGCTCCCACGAGCTGCCCGAGCCCGCCGACCTGGACGAGCTGACGGGCGCGGCCGACAACGGGCTCGGCCGGCACCCGTCGCAGCGCATGGGCAAGGGGCTCAACAGCAAGAACTTCTCCCTCAGCCGCAAACTCGCCAAGTTCGCCAAGGAGAAGAAGGCGGCTAAGACCCTGGGCATAGTGATGGGGGTGTTCATCGTGTGCTGGTTGCCGTTCTTCGTCGTCAATCTGCTGTCCGGGTTCTGCTTGCAGTGCATCTGGAGGGAAGAGCTGGTGTCGGCTGTCGTCACGTGGCTGGGGTGGATCAACTCCAGCATGAATCCTGTCATTTACGCCTGCTGGAGTCGCGATTTCAGGAGGTGAGTACATTTTTAAAATATTTCTTGGTGTTTTTTACATGAAGATGAACTTTAAGGTTTCATCGCTCGCTTACAATTTTATTGTGTTGGTAATATAACGTACATCGATTTGTACACCAAGTTAGCTAGGTTTGTAACTAAACCTTCACCAAATGTTAAGCGAAGTTACATTGGTTGTACTGACGAATTGAATGAAATGTAAAAATGTAGAATATTAACTTATTAAAAAACATTTTTTTGACTGAAGCGAATTTTATATCGATTATTTCCTATAATGTTTGTAATCTAATAACGTGGAATATTCAAGTGATGGATTATGAGATTAAGGTTTTTTGAGGTTTTAGAGTTAATAAATAATTATGAAAATTATTTTTTGTTTAGAGATTTCGAGAACATTATCCATAAAGCTCTATCATTTTATTCTTATTCTCAAAAATCAAATAATTATTGTTTGTTTTACTTGTCTGTATTTAGTTATGATCTTTATATGTTGTACTGTAAATTTCATTGGTAAAGTGATTGCCGACTTTGTAAAAAGAACACATTAGAAACAATTTTAGATTATATAGAGCGTCCTTGAAGTTTTGTTTATTTTCATATTTTTTCTCTAAATTACGTATAAAATCTAATATTTTGAAGTATAATACAAGAACAATTTCTGTGCGTAAAGTTTAATTATTTCAAGGTAATCACCCAAGCTATTAAAAGAATGTAATTTGATACTTCTGCGAATCTGAACAGTATTATCTATCTTTGTCCAGCCAGTTGTTAACTTTCATGTAAAACTTTACATGAGTATTGATTGACTTAGTTGTCTAATAATAAAAAGCAACTAATAATAATATTAATAAAATATATTATCAAACATAATAATGAGTATTAATTGACAAGTACGAAAAATATTCCGACACGAACAAGGAACGAGAAAATGTATTAGTGCCCATTATATCGGGAATATATACTGTTCCTACGCGAAATAACAGCTATTGATAGTTATAGGATATTATCCACACTTTTGGTGATGTTTAATTCACTTTCGTGCACCATTTAACATTAACCAGTACACGATCGTCTCAATAGAACGAAATATTTAATAGAACGATGACCCGTGATTAATTACACCTCAATTCTTGGTTTGTAAACCTCTCTGTTATTGGTCAATCACCTGGATTACAATAAAGCTGAATAGTAATGGCTACCATTGTGTAACGAGATGAAGCTATCTAATAACAGAATTATATAGGGTTAATCAATAAAAGCATCCTCCTCGAATATTCTCTAAACGGTTCAAGATATTGGGATGAAATTTTCACCATGCTATTCGGGATAGAATGAGCCCTTGCTCACCAGTTGGTCAATAGCTTTATGATGACATTTTTATTTTAAATATATTGGGCCAACTTTGTTTTATAAACGGAACACTGTACCTTTTCAAACGAATAAATAATCCCGAGCATTCAAATTGAGCAATACTACTACATCAGTACAATATGAATTCACACTACTACAAGAAATTACACTATTACAATATCACACTTCTACAATACACTCACACTTCACAATACACTACCACACAACTCAATGCTGGGTTACTCAATCAAACTACTACAATACTATTACATAAATTCAGCATACTACTACTTACAAATACTTTGTTAGTATTTGATGAATAATTATAATCAAAAATGGGTTATAAAATCCAACGTTATAGCAAGATTGGAAGTTCACGATGCGGCTAGATTTCTAAACGATTCCATTGTGTCTGTCGTTCGCTGGTTCAAAATGTTTGGGAGTGTGATGTCTAATGCTTGTTATGCCCTTTAAACACAAAAAATCAACGCAAAATTTCAGATATTCTCGGCTATTAAATAAGAATACAGTTATTTGAAAAAATGTAAATAGTAAAATTATGGTTTGCGAATTTGATACAACCGTTTTATATATATTACTATGCCTTCTAGAATAACTTACGCCCAGTAGTATGCCCAGATGGCCAGCAAGTATTCATAGACACAATTTTAGACGCGTCATTTTGAGGTGCGTTGCTTCGTTTTTGCTGCTAGTTTAGAAATTTGCGATCCAATGGTATTGTTACAAACATCCTATTATCAGTAAAAGTAATTTTGATTTATGAATAATTTAAGGCAAATTTATCTGTACATACCAGAGAAAATTGGATAGTTGCATTAAACAATAAATTTAGTTTCAGCACGTCTGTTACTGAAGAAGTTGCAACTCGGCTGAGTACACCGAATGTGCCCTTGCTCCGAATTATCGCGATTTTCACTGTGAGCTAGAGAAAAGTATAAATGTAATTTTGATGCCTTTTGGAAATCTCTCGAAGTCGTTCAAAGAAGAGACAAGGGTTTGACCGTGCGATTCGATGCACAACAGTTTCAAAAAAGCAGCTGCGTAATGTTGACTGTGCAACATATTTTGCAAGTATTATGATATCACATAACACATGATGGTTAATATTTTGGAAAGATAACATCTGGAAGATCGAAAAATTCATACATTAAATTTTACTGTTTAATAGACAGATTATAAAATGAATTTATTATATTTCTCTTTGGGCATTTTCTTTTTGCCCATTGAAAATTGAATACATTTTTCTCACTGGGACGCGATATGAGCATTGGCTTGCCTTAAAAGTTTTCAGTTTCTGACACTTTTCCACATATTGCAGGCCAGAAGGGCTTTTATTTTGTCATTTGAGATTAATAAAATAGTAGGAATATAAGTAGTAGGATCATATTTAATAGACCGGTGCTTGACTATTCCCTCTCTTCGCTTCTAATAATAATTGTTTAAGTATTTTGGAGTATCTCTGATTAATGTACTATACAAATTTCGACTTTTCTATTGGATGTAAGCTTTTACTAATTTATAAAATTACTTTAATGTAAAAAAGTATTGATTTTGAATTTTAAAATTGTACTGAATATCCCAATAAAATTTTTGAAAACCGCACAGTACTGTATTTACCAATATTATTCATAAAAGTGTGTCAGCCATACATGATAGAAAAAGGTTAAATTATTTAACATTTTGCTGTCTAGCGTTTATGGCTGACTCACTATGAGGTCACTCACTAACTTCTAAAGTAGTTTGAAGATGAATCTTTAAAATTTCAACATTGTTTATTGTTTCTTTGTGTCCTTATATTTGGAGGATATTAAAAGACTAATTGAAAACAACAACAACAAATTGGTACATGAATGGATATGTTTAACGTTTTGGTTTCTAGAGTTAGAAGGTGATGTATGTAATAATTAATCAATGGTACAAAATCAAATGACAGAAAGAGTATTCTATTTCATTATATTTAATTTTCAAATGTCAATAAGACAAAATTCTATTGATTTTGCTTCGAAAGCTTACACTTCCGATGCTTTGCTGCTAAAGTGCTTTTTGCCCATTTCATGAAAAAATTACTTCACTCTCTCATCTACATTGCCTGTTTTCTTAATATGTTTATATTCTATTAATGTAAGCACTGTTAGATCTATTTGCATTCATTAAAAGCATTACATTTTACCCATTATTAGTGTTTCGGTAACACAATAAATACAAAGACATTACATGCAAATAAACACATTCTACCTCATTAACTGTGCACCTATCACTTGATTTAAATGTAAACTCCAATTTTGCTGCTTAGTTTCAGTGGATTTCCTTGCGGCAGTAGGTATCGTTTCATTTTTCATTTTAGTGGTTGAAAAAAACGAGCGCAAGCTACGATTTTTATAGTACTATAAACCGAGGACGCATATTGTAGTATCTCGCGCAACTTGGAAGGAAAAGTCGCCCTCCGTGAAACGCCTCAACGGCTGCATCTCGGGAGGGGGATGTTCTCAGGTAAAGTTGTGAAGTTATGAGGAGGGGGCGGGGCTCTGCCGCGGAGCGGTGCGTCCGGCGCAACTCAGATGCGAGCGCAGCGGCTCGTGCGGCGGCGGCGACAAAGCGACTCGCGGGGCCGCGCAACTTGTCCTGGAATACGCGAACATCGAGCGGGGTCGGCGGCGGCGAAGGCGGGCGCAGCGCGGCTCGATACTCGGAAGTTCCGCGCGTCCGCACGGAATCTCAGCCCCGTGCACTCGCGTCCTCTGCCCCCGCTCCATGTGCGTCGGTTAAAGGCCGCTCCACAATAGCCCGTGGACGGGAACGGCAACGCGAACGCGAACGCAAAGAAAGTTGAAAGGCGGACATCTCAGGCAGGCGTTCACAACACGACGGGAACGCGAAGCTTGACGGGAACGGGAACGCGAAAGATGGTCAACATTTATCTCGGCCCGGGAACGGGAATCCTCTCGACCAATGAGAGTACAGCAAATGGAGGCGAAGCTTTCCAGCTGATCGAGCGCGCGGCCTGCGCGCGAAACTGGTCTGGAGCGGATTTGAGGTTACAGCGTGGATTTGCGAGGTTAGGGTTTGAGCAGGATTTAGTTAGTCGTTGTTGAATTGTTTTAGTTCTTTTTAGTGATTTCAGTATTTTTAGTTTTCTTTTCATATTAATATATAGAATTAAAATTTACCACAAAATATTTTTTTGGTTTCGTTTAAGTACATTTGAGTTTTTTGTTTATTGATTAAAATTTCTTTAGTTGCATTTTCCGTAAGTTCTTACTAGTTTTTGCATTTTTTCATTCTGATGAATTATTTTTAAATTAATATTCTTTCGTTAAAGTATTCATTATTAGTACTACCACACGCAAAAAACTGACAGATGGCAAAGCAAAGAGTGAACAGAGTAGCTCAGCTAGAAGTGCTTTGGTTTCGGCGACTCTTTCCTGAAGTACTCGTTTTTGCCGCTACAGGATCATAGCGCTATTCATCTTCCCGCTGGCGTTTATTGTGAAGCGCACGTCCCTCGCGTTCCCGTTCCCGTCCTCGCCTTCGCGTTGCCGTTCCCGTTCTCGGGCTATTGTAGAGCAACCTTTACCCTTAAGTGGGCACGCGACGCGACGTACTGAGTACGCCACGCTACATTTCTGAGCTTTTCTTTCCTAGAATTTCGATAACCAGGTATCTGCACCAGCGGGAACAGCGTATAATTAATAAAGCCTCTAAATAAAATAGTTTTGTACACCAATAAGAACATCATACAAAATAAACATTCTTACAGGCTGGAATCTAGACATTTTATCAATTATTTTTGCCGTATTTTTTGTTTATTTTGTTAAAAGATATTTTGTGTAATGCCAAAATTATCGAATAAAATATTTTCTTGTAATAAACACGTTACTTTAAGTATTTAATTATATTTTAGTTGCTCTACATCAAGTAAAAGAAATGGCGTTCTCAGTAGGGCGCGCCCGTTTACGCGATTATTGCTCGCGCGCCTACTTAACGATTATAGGAACACGCAACGATTATAATCAGGGATTTGGATTTTTAAATTGTTTTCATCAGCAGGTAGTGAACAATTAAAAACTTAGTCAGATTTTGGAGAGCTTTTGACAATTAGAGGAAGAATAATGAGAAAAAATATTAATTGTCGAAGGATCTCCGTCGGCCGTTAGGCGGGCAGAAGCAAGGGATGGAGGCCGCGGTCCGACTAACGCCCAGCGCGACCATGGATCAACTCAGGCCTTTGCAAGCGGAGTCTTACCTGCGCAAGTGCGAAAATAGCTTCCCGTAAGTGTAGTTCACGGTTGTATCACGCTAAGGTTCGGTTTTATTTCCCCACTGCACGTTGAAATCCGGCGCCGACCTACCTGTCGGCTTGCGGAGTTATCCCCATCTAGGTATCTCCCACTAGCGGGGCACCGCTCCACCCGGGCACACTACAAGATCTCGATGATCTCCCGAGATGTGTTAGTTAGGAGAGAGGTTTAGGACAATGCCCGCACGTCAGTTACTGCCCTGATTCGACATTCGCCTGGTGGTGATTGGAAAACTACGGAAACCTATCGATTAGAGCCGCCGGCCTTCAACGCAATCTTCTGGATGGATTTGAAATGTGGCCGAATCTGCTGTTCATTTTCCACGGTAAGCATAATCAGAATTATCCCCTGGTGCGCACGCTTACCAATTGAAAATTACAGATAGGGCCCTACTAGTCAACTTTTCTATCACAACGCTACGTCCGGCGATATCGACCATTCTCTGAAGAAATTTGCAAGTCACAAGAACAGTTGTTATTTTCGAAGACTGATTAAATATTTGTCAAACAACCGCGGGATGCAGAAAATGTCGTACATCGCCGGGCCGCGGGTTGTGCACGTCTGGTCTAGACATTATCACATATATTGAAACTCATATGATATGACGCTTTTATAATTGAATATGATGGTGGATGACCTCGATGACAAATAAATGTGGAATTTGAGGTACGGATGTTTTGATTTTTTTAATGTTGTGACATTTTGTTATTTGACGTGTGTTGAAAATTGTAGATTACGATAATTATAAAGGGAATCTTTTGACCATGTACCGTGAAAATTACCTTAGACAATTTATCAATGCGAAACCTATCAAGCAACATAAGCGCAATTTGATTGATGATGATTTTTCGAACATATCACTGACATAAAGTTTCACCTCATATTCTCTACTCCTCATGGACAGGCTGAGGTAGCTAAGGGTATCAACTCCTTCCACTGCGATGCCTCTGACGGAGGGGTTCTGGGGTTTGAGTCCCAAGAGAGACATACTTTTATTCATGAGCGAGGATTTTGGACTCTAGGTAGCTAGGTCGAATTCAGCCGCTGTCTGGAGAATTGTGGCGCCAAACTGCTCTGATCAGCAGTTTTCCTTGGTTTCTCGGATCAACATCAGACGAATGCCGAAGCAGTATCATAACAAACAGGCCACAAACCGCTCTCAATTTTTTTCCCTTGCTCTTCCTTGTCCTATCATCACCCCTCCCTTACTTCCTCTTAAACTTACACGCACTTCACTACCTCACGTGTCGGGAGACAAGTCGGCAGCTTAGAGCTTGTCTCGGCAGGGGCAATGACCCGGTGGCGGGAGATTCCTGGATGGGGAAAATCCGCAAACTGACGTGTAGATTGACGCCGGATATCACCATCCAGCGAGGGAAGAATACCGCCACCACCCTTGATAAAACACGCACTACACGTACGGGACTGTATTTGAAGGAAGTTGACGTTCTCGGAAACACGAAATAGTAAATCTTCTCCTTATGGCATCTGCTGAAGCACGCAAGCGAAGAGTTGCGGAACAAACACTTACTACGAAGCATTCACTGCGTTTTGACATTGAAGACCTCGGGGCAATAGCATGCTCTGCCACAATACGTAAGTTCTGAGAAAAAGGAGAGTAATGGTTTAGACAATGCATTCTACACATTGGATTAAAGAACATTAATTTGTGAATTACAGTGCCATCTTGCGGCGAATCGTTAAAATAATAACCCAACATCTAGACACATCTATGGGGCATTGAAAAACACTAATATTTATATTCCATGAGAAATGTCGCATAGCATGTTATTGCCCCAAGGTCTTCAATTTATTTCATATGTATTCCGTAAGGAACATGTAGTAAAGAAACGCTTTCTCATAAAATAAGACTTCCCAAAGCTCAAAGGCTATGTCACATATCAAGGTCAGCCAAGGAAAGAATACCCACAATGTGAAAACTACCAGATTAAAAGAAGGAGGCGCCATGGAAAGCCATAGAAACTCGACGTTGCAGACGCGACATGTATCCTCCATTTACTTTTGTCACACCTGATAGTATATTCTTGGGTAATGCAGGGAGCGACACGTGTGTAAAATTATAAGATAATCTTTATTTCGTAAATACTATTATGCATTTGGTATTATATATTCGTTTTTCTGTTACTCTTGTGTCCCTCAACATCTCAATTAAGATGCCATCCAGTTCTAATTGATCGTGTCTTCCTGCAGATTAATAAGTGATGAAATTGGGCTTGACATACACTGCATGCAATTTCATAAATAACTTACATTATATGTTTTCTATCAGTTCATTCAGTTCATAACTTTACTTTGATTGACTAATACAGGTTCTTCTCTACATATTCAAATGTGTACGCACGGATGAAAATTTTTTGGTATTGGATGGATCTCATATTCTTCTCCACTTGTCAAAGGGAAGTTTTCTTCCAGGGGTAAAAGATCTGCAAAGTGTGGTGCCAAAAGTTGCTCCAATTTCGAAATAAATGAACGTTTTGTTGAAATGATATCACAGGAAACTAAATGGAATGACACAGTGTGAATTCAGTATTGAATGTGTTAAAATATTTTTATATTAAATAGTATAACATACAAAAGTACAATGATTTAGCGAAGAAATTGTTTATGTCACTCAAGATCTTATAGACTCTATTTCTATTATCCTTTTAAAATATTCCCTTTATTTGGAGGAAAAAGAATTGTTAAATAGTTTTTTATAATTTTAAATAGTTTATCTTAACACTATCCAGTATATTTCACACACTTCTCATGACGTATCTGTTTGATGCTGAAAATTAGATCATTGTTGTTCCTTCTTGTAATTCGATATATTGCGTCTTACAAACTGTTTTCGTTTTTTGTAGTATGTCATAGAACATACCCGAATGCAAGTTTCTCGGCTACATTAACAAATCATTACATCGCAAATCGTCATTGGTAGGCAAATCGTCATCGCTAATTAAATACACAATTTATAAATCCAAAGAAGTGAATTCGTTTCTGCTGCATTATTATTTTCATGATCTTAGGAAACGAAATGCTTTACCAAACTGAAACAATAATTAGTACTCAGGCAATGCACATAAGATAAATTCAATTCTTTTGTTCGTGGCAATTGTTTATAACGCTATTGGATATTAATATTTTTTAATCTTTGAATTGTTGTTTTTAAAATAAATGAATGAAGTGCATTTTAAAATATTTACTATTCACTATGTAATTCATTTTAGCTTAAAGCCGGAGTCAAAACTAGTATCAAAAACAACTGTAAACAAAGCAATTGTTAATTGCTATTCAATAAGTCCGTTCATGGGACTAGTGTAAATGCAACATACACTCCCTGCCATTGGCGCAGCTTATTGCTCACACCTCGGCATGGGTGTTCCAAATTAAATGGAAAATCCCTGCAAGTGCAATTCTGAGCACTCATAGCTTCTCTTATTAAAAGCTGCTTATTGGGATTAGAGACGCGATCACCTGAATCCGATTTAGAGAACTGATGCTAAGCTCTTTAAAGCTCTACTGTTAAAAAATTGTTCTAAATTTTTAGCGAGTTTCGCGCTTACCCCAAAAAGTACAATATCTCTCGTGATTTTAAAATGCAGTGATATATCGATACAGTTGAAAGCATACAAATTTATATGAAAAGTTGATTATTGCGTAATTTTAAGTAGTGTTATTTCAATTTCTTCGGGCCGAATTTCTTACTAATTTTCTATTGTTACTATATATTCTATTATTATTATTATTTTTATTATTATTATTATTATTATTATTATTATTATTATTATTATTCCACTACATTACGACTAAAGATATTATGAGTCGGCTGAATATAAAATCTACTCCAGATTGTAACCACCTAATGAGCAGACCTAGGGACTGTCGATGCCTCTACAGTACTTGGCGCAAAAATGTAAGCTATTCAAAATAAAGCAATTTCTTGCACTTCCCAGTCTTTTGAACGACCTGGAGTTTAGCCAAGTTCTTACACAAATTTTGCTGAACAAATCCCAGAACTCCGATAACTATCGGAACGACCTGTGCTTTTAACCCCACATTCGGCTAATCAATTTCCAAACTCTTGTATTTAAAACGTTTTTCTGCCTCCTTGACAACGATGTTTTGATTGCAAGGTGCAGCAAAATCGACAAGTAGACACGATTTTTTCTCCAAATTCTGGATAACAATATCCGGTTTGTTTGCCGCTATGGTGCGATCAGTTTGAATTTGTTAGTAATTCAATATTGTACACAGTCAAACAGACGTCACCGGTTTTGGTGAGTGTTCGTACCACTTGGAGCATGCGTTTGGAACGTTGAGGGCGGTACAGATCTGCCCCGAGGTAGCTACACACCCTGTCGTGTCTTTTCAAGTATTCGGTCTTTGCTAGAATTGCGTAAGCTACGACAATATGATCAACGTTTTATACTTGATCTTGGCAAATGCGACAATTATCATCTTGGAAAATTTTGAGAACCGCTTTATCATAATGTCGTGTTCTCAAGGCCTGATCTTGGGACTTCTTGTTCTTCTTAGGGTTTGACGACTTCAAAACGTGTACTTCTCTTGAAATGCCGAAACAGATTATCAGCAGCATTACATAACTTTCTCGATTCTGTGTGTATTACTCCATCTATACGTACGTAATAATACAAATATAATATTATAAATAGTAAGAAACTGTGTATGTAAGTATTTGTTCAAATAATTAAATATTATTATTATTATTATTATTATTATTATACGTAAATGAGAAAGTAAATATAACTCTTTAAGTTGTGTGCACGGAGCGACGAAGGGACACTTACAGAGACGTGTAAAGCAGTGAATATCTGAGGGTATCGTTGTTGTGTCTTTTTCCGAACTTGGCAGGAACAGTAATGGTTATATCACGTACACGATTATACCTTATCACTTCCAATAAATATTAGCAAATTAAAGTGTCCAGAGAAAGAGAATTTTATAGAAAGATGACGAATTGCACTTACCCCCTTATAAATTATAAGAAACTGCATCTCAACCAGGCGGGCGTAAATGCAATCCGCTAAACCCGACCCACTAAACGGCCTTTTTCCTCACACACCCATCAGCATATCCCGACAATGATGCGTCTCGGGACTTTGAAGGGTGGTTTTAGGAGACATAGATCTAGAACCGGGGTACCCAACTTGCAATGTCTCAAGGGTCACAACGAAAACCTCTAATATGTTAGCGGGTCATATTTTCATTAGTCGGGCGATCCACACCTGACTTTCCCGTATTGTTACTTTCCCGTATACGTACGTATACACTGAGTGATATACGTAGTATAGGGAAAGTTATGTAATGCTGCGCGAAAAAAATGGCCAATTTTCGGCGGAAAAAAATTAATTGCCGGGCCGTGAAAACGAATAAGTGGATAAAACCAGTTGCTAAATTAAGAAAAAAATCCCCTAACACGTGGTGCCAGAAACCCTGTTTTCTAGGTCCTTGATACCGAAAACCCAATTGAAAGGAAAACGTCTGTCTGTTCGTCCGTCCGTCTGTCCGTCTGTGAACACTGCTAGCGCCTAAACCATACGTACGATTTCTTCCAAAATGGATATTCCCCAGTCGATCTAATTCTAGTCAAAGCTGTAAGGTTTTGAAAAAGATTCTTCAAAATTTGGGGGCACTTTATATGAAACCCCCCGGGAGTTTTCAAAATTTTCTCAAAAACGGCTCCAAATTTTTTCTTTAACTTTCTTGTATGAATAGAGTAAAATACACTTATTAACATGGCATATGTCCGATTTTCACGGATAACTCTGAATTTTCGAAAATTGTGAAAGTTTGAATTTTTTTCGGCGTCTTTCTCCAGCTACAAAATTGAAGATAGAGATTTTCCTTCAAATAAATTATGTGTTCTCCAATGTGAGTTCTTTGTTTAAGGTCATAAACATTGTTTTGCAAATTTTAGTAGTTTTCGCGCAATATTGCGTGCAATATATGCAATTTTAAAAAATTACAAAAACAAGATTTTTTCAAAAACGGCTCCAAATTTTTTCTTTAAACTTTTGGTAGGGATAGTGGTAAATGTACTCTATCAATGACATAAAAGTCATTTTGGTCTATCGGTTGGTTTTTTCTAAAATTACAAAAATGTAATGTTTTTTACTTGTCTCTCACGTCGTTAATATTTACATTATCTGCGATTTTTTCACATTATTATATTTACGAGTATATATGCTTTAAATAATGTCAAGTAAAGTTTCTCTCGTTTTCTGTGAAAAGTAGCTCAAATTTCGGCATTTTCAGAAACGCTCAAACGCCATTTTCTCGTATATGGCTGCAATTTTTTTCTTGAAACTTTTGTAAGGGATAGTGATAATTACACTCTTTAGTATAGCGTAAAGTTTATTTTGAGTAATTTTTTTGTTTTTTCAAAAATTATATAAATGTAAATGTTTTGAAAGATCTCTCACATCTTTAATATGCACATTATCCGCAATTTGTAAAGATTATTATATTTGTGAGTGTAAGTTCTTCAAATAACTTCAACTAAAGTATTTTGAAAACTCAAAAATTTTCTGTGAAAATGAACTTCAAATTTCGCATTTTTAGTAGTGCTAAAACGCCATTTTTTCTTAAACGGCGCATAATTTTTAAAAGAAAATTGCCATTTGAGGCTAGGTTTTTGTGTTCTTTAATATTCTAAGATTAATGTTTCTGTTCTACCAATAGGAAACCGAAAAATTCAGAAAATGACAAAAAAATGTACTTTTGGCGATGATAGATGGTAGCTGACAAGAAAGAGTATATGGCAATTCCGAATAGCTAGCGAAGACCCAAGAAAATAGAAAACTAATACGGGAAAGTCTGTGCCATTCTGTAGCACCACTAATTGATCTGTGCACTTTGCCCGGCTACTCTGAAACGGGGAACGGGGAATCGATCCATGCATAATATCAGGTCGTAGCATGCATAACGCAAACACACTGGAATGATTTTAAATTTCTCAATTTACAAGAAATAATCTTAAATCTAAACTTGAACCTATTTTTACATTATGGGCTGTTGGCTCCGACAGGGTGCGTGCGCTAGGCGCTGTGTTCTTGCTCGATACGGGTGGGACTTAAACTTGTTATTAAAAATCTGTCACGAGCCACAACAAATGGAACCGCGGGCCGCCAATTGGACAACCCTGATCTAGAATGATGTTCATGACGCCGTAATCTACAATATATTATTATTTGAGACCTATTAGGGGGTTCGGCTTTTCGCCGCTCTTCGACCCCTCGCCTTGGTATCAGTGGTCAGAGACTTACAGAATTTAGAATCATCTTTCTCTCATCATACAGGTGTTAGGATTAGAATGAGGTTTTACGAGTGAGGCATAGCGTTATAAGTTATGATTTAGTAAAATGTCTGTGTAGCACTGATACTTGGCTGGAAGAACATACGGAAGTGGTTTTAAAAACCTGAAAGAATGAAAGGAAAAAGAAAAAGTATATTTTCAGAGGGAAGAACCGGGCATATAAGAATAATGTTACCATTTGAATTGAGGAGGATATAAAAAGCACATTAAAGAGAATCCTAGACATATTTAAAGGGGCTGATAAATCAAAGCAGATATAGTAATACTATTTAAGTATTACAGAAAGCATTAAATGGGGGAAGACAATTTCATGAATAAAGGACTTGAATGAATAAACGAATAAACATGGATGCTGACTGGATAGAACCTATGTGTTCTACCGTGAAGACCTTACTGCGACATTACATAAAAGTAGGCAATACCAGAAGAAGTTTTGTGTCAACAAGCAGGAAACGCAAAAGGTTTGGCGAAGGATGCAAACGGGTTTTTCATTAAGGAAGAGAAGACTTCCGAGTGAAGTTGCCTGAGGAAAAATTTCACTGGGAATGTTTCTCATCGTGGGGGCGAAATGTGTCCGCTAGCGAAGGGAGCCCATGTAGAGGAATGCGTTTAATCTACACTTCGCGCTCCGAGAATTTTCTCAATCATCTAATTTCAGTTAAAAATTTTCTCTTTTCTCCTCTCGCACAATATTTATCATTAGCGTTTCTCCTCACAGACTCGTTTCACGTATAGGGATATATTAGATATTTGAATGTCGAAAGTGGTGTAACAGTGAGGGACATAGAGGGAGATTCAATAGAACTTTGAACCGCGAACCCATGTTGTGACTACATGGCTAGGAAAGACTTATGTAACTATCCCACACATTGTTTCAAACATTATTCAATCTCAGATGTACAAAGCAAAAAATATCAATTTTCTGAATGTAATTTATTCTCCGTGCGATTGCTTTTCCTTAAATATTCAAATAAAGTTACTGTGTTATTATGAACATTGCACTATTCTGTAAAAACAAACAGTATATGTATTAAAATAACGTAAACGTTTTTGTTTTATGTGAATGGTAAAGATGTTTATGGATTTCCCATAATTTAAACTATTCTTAAATACAAAAGAAACAATATTGAACGTATCACTTAGATAAAGGGGTATAATTGCTCTCGAGGTAAATGAGGAAACGCTTTCAATTATACCACTTCTTATCCACTCGCATCGTTAATTACTATAATGCATAGGTCTCTCTTCATTGCTTACATGAAGTAATTCCAGGAGGCAGTGATATTAAATCGTTCCGTGAGTTGCAAATATCTATCTTCATTAATCTTATTTTATACTTTATCGTACCTTCTTAAAAAGACAAAGTGACGTAATACGGCGAATTTTCGGGAGAAAAACGTTTATTGCCGGGACCTGAGAACGAACTAGTGGTGCTAAAGAATGGCACAGACTTTCCCGTATTAGTTTTCTATTTCCTTGGGTCTTCGCTAGCCATTTGGAATTGCCACATACTCCTTCTTGCCAGCTGCCATCTGTTACCTCCAAAACGAAATTTTTTGTCATTTTCTTAATTGTTCGGTTTCCTATTGCCAGAACGGAGATATTAATTTTAGAATATTACACAACACAAAACGTAGTCCTAAATGGCAATTTCTTTTAAAAATATGTGCCGTTTTAAAGAAAATTGCATTTTAACTCTACTAAAAATGCGAAATTTGAAGTTCATTTTCAGAGAATTTTTGAGTTTTCAAAATAATTTATTTGAAGTTATTTGAAGCACTTACACTCACAAATATAATAATGTTTACAAATTGCTGGTAATGTGCATACTAAAAATGTGAGAGATCTTTAAAAAAAATTACATTTATGTAATTTTTGAAAAAACAAAACAAAAAATACCCTCAAAATAAACTTTACGTCATATTAAAGAATGTCCTTACCACTATCCGTTACAAAAGTTTGAAGAAAACATTTGCAGCCTATATACGAGCAAATGGTGTTTGAGCGTTTCTGAAAACGTGGAGTTTTGAGCTAGCTTTCACAGAAAACGGTTGTGTTTTTCAGAAACTTTACTTGACATTATTTAAAGCACATGTACTCGTAACTATAATAATGTGAAAAAATCGCCGTTAATGTAAATATTAACGACGTGAGAGAGAAAGTCAAAAAAGTTACATTTTTTCCGATTTTTGAAAAAACAAAAGAATAGAGCAATGTGGCGTTTCGTCATCTCATAAAATACATTAGGCCAAATTACCAAACGTTTAATTTAATAATAAAAAATTTGGAACCGTTTTTGAGAAAATTTTGAAAATGTCCGGGGGTCTTCCTGTAAAGTACCCCCGTCAAAAAATGTCATAGTCAAAATAGTCAAAAATGTTGAAGAATCTTTTTCAAAATCTCAAAGCTTCGACCTAAAACCAGATCGATGGGGGAATATCCATTTTGGAAGAAATCGTACGTATGGTTTAGGCGCTAGCAGTGTTCACGGACGGACAAGACGGACAGACGGACAGACGTTTCCCTTTCAATAGGTTTTTCGGTATCAAGGACCCACAAAAGAGGGTTTCTGACTATACCACATGTTAGGGAATTTTTTTCTTAATTTAGCAACTGGTTTTGTTCACATTTTCGTTTTCAGCGCACGGCAAAGAATTTTTTTCTGGCGAAAATTGGCCATTTTTTCGCGCAGCATGACATAACTTTCCCTATACTACGTATATCACTCGGTGTATGCGTACGTATACGGGAAAGTAAAATTGGATAAATCCAGTTGCTAAATTTAGAAACAAAAACTTAACACACAGTGTAGCAAGAATCTATGTTTTACGGGTCCTTGATACCGAAAAATTGAATGATGGCAAAGCATCTGTCCGTCTGTGAACAACGTTAGCGGTTAAAGCGTTCATCCGATTTTCTCCAAAAATGATATTTCCCAATTGATCTGGCTGATGTCGCGGCCTCTTGAATTTGAAACGGATATTTTAATTTTGGGAGTACTTTACATGAAACCTCTGAAACATTTTCAAAATTTAAAAAGATACATCCATCGTCTTTGATTAAATTTTGTTGTTGGCTAGTGTGAAGGACGTTTGAGAGACTGGCGTAAGTCTCATGTTTGTTGAAAGTTCTAAGATTTCAAAAATTTCCAAATTTCAATCTTTTTTCATCTTCATCGAACTACAATTTTGAAGATGAAATTTATTTTCATAATGAAATGTGTTCATCAAAGACAGGTCTTTAAAAGAGGTCAAGCTCAATATTTTTAAAACATGAGTATTTCTTGCGTTATTTTAAATGAAACAAGCGCGTTTAAAAACATTTTAAACAATTTTTTCAGAAATGGCTTCAAATTTTGTCTTTCGAAATATCCTCGTATGTAGCAAAGAACTGTAAAGATAGTGGTGATAGACTTATTTTCTGCGCACCCTACATGTTCAAAAATTGCAAAAAAGGTTGGAATTGTAAATTCGGATTCCGTGCGCTTCGTTTGAGGCGTTGCGAATTAGGAAAGTAGCAACATAGAGGTTTCAGAATTCATCTCATTGTTGTTGGTTATGAATGTATAATGTACATAATATTTTTATAACAGGAAATTGGCTGAAGGAAGGTAATACATTTTAACTTAGAACTATCAAATACATTTCTATACTTTTAGAATTTTAATCGCTGAATATGGTATAAAAATTGAAGGCTCATTTCAAATCTAATGAAAGTAGGCTTGTGTGATATTATTCTTGCTTTTCTCTATTACGTTTTGTAAAGTCTGTAACATTTAAATTTATTCAGGTTCGTTTCATTTCTAAAACTAAGAAACTGCAACTCTTCCTGACAATGGAAATAAATGCAGATAAGCACGAGAGGTGACTCGTTTGAATGAATCTTTTTTCAAGTTATAACTGAGTTTTTATTATGACACAAATTACAATATTTTAAAATTTCGTAACTATTTTAAATCATGCAAGAATGTACGTGCGGTTGTAGCACCTAGTTTTCTAGGGCTTTTAGCCAGCCGTCAGCCGGTTGCCCTTTCCGTCCGATGGGACGGATATTCGACTGTACATTGGACATCAACACACTTGCGGGCTCCTCTGCTCTGGCGTGAGCAGAATGCGAATTTCTCTGCAACAACACTGCATGAAAGACAAGGGACATTCTATTTATACGGAACATCTACTGTACAAACTACAAGAATACAGTCAAGCCGCCTGCATATGCAGCTGGCTGGACTTATTATGCCAAATGGTGACTACAACAGCAACATAACCAAAGAATCTACCAACATGACGAACAACCACGAAGGTAAGAAGTCGTATGCTAGTGTAGCCACAAGAGATGTTTTCCCCAACAAGGACCAAGCTATAGTAATAGAATCAAAAGAAGGACTTACTATAAAAGACTATTTAAATAAGCTAGTCACAATTGTTGGCTCTACGAGTATAAGGTTTATATCAAGGATTTATAACAACAGAGTATGTGTTTTCTTAAGCAGTAAGGAAATTGCTGACTATATAATTGATAATCATAGTAATATTAATATTCAAAACCATATTTTAACAGTCAGGCCCCTAATAAGTAAACAAAAGAGAATTATATCAAATGTATGTCCTATCATACCTCATGAAGTAAGTGAAAGACAGCTAATCAAGAGAAACATACAAAATCACTCTAACATTTCTTTCATCAAAGCAGGAGTTACAGAACCTGGTTTCTCACACATTATGAGTTTCAGGAGGCAGATTTTTATTGACCCAGAGGACATTAACAAGGTACCAGATTCAATGACCGTATTTTATGACAACACAACATATAGGATTTACTTTATAAGTGATACCATGGCATGCTTCAATTGTAGACAAGCTGGTCATCTTGCCAACCAGTGCCCTACCAAGATCTCCACCTTAAATCCTCACTATCTTAAACAAGAATTAAAAGAAAGTCATGAACAGGAGTCAGTGATAACACAAGAACTGTCACAAAACACCCTGAACCAAATAGAAGAACATAGTATGGTTAATAATAGGAACTTACCAATTATCAATAAAGGAACTTTAACATCTGAATCTCCCTCTCAAGCTGATGATGATAACTGCACACCCAAAACTACTAATAATGACACTCCAAAACAATGTCAGAACAGAACAAGAACAGGAGGCAATGATAACACAAGAAATGCCACAACACACCTTGAACCAGATATATGAGCATAGTATGGTTAATAGCAGTAACTTACCAATTATGAATAAAAGATCTTTAACAAGTGAATCTTCCTCTCAACCTGATGCTGATAACTGCACATCCAAAACTACTAATAATGACATCCCAAAACAACCAATCAAGAAAAAGAAAAAAACTAAAAATGATAAAAGTGAAAACACAGTAACACAAGAAGACATTCAAATCAAATCTATTGATGAACTAATTAAGCCTATCCAGAAGATTATCGACGAAAAACCTGAACAATTTCCGCTCAACTACATAAAATTTAAAAATTTCCTTGAAAATTCCTTTGGAGCTAAAAACACTATTATTATAGCTAAAGACTATCCCTGTGACAGTCTATTATCCAGATGATGACTAATACATATCCTCTCCTAACAGAAAGATCCATTAAAAACAGGTTCACCAGAATTATTAACAAATTAAAAATTAGTAACTCACTTAATGAAGACTCAAAGTGATATTCTACTTCTGTTTAAATTTAATAAATAGAAACATATTTGATGAATATTCTACAATGGAATACTAATGGTTTTCACCCTCGATATGAAATAATACAGATTTTATGTGAGAAATACAAACCTGAAATAGTATGTGTGCAGGAAACCAACTTCAAAGGAAATAAATCTGGTGAATTAAAAGGATTCAAGTGCTACAATAGAAATAGATCACTTCTTCTATTGCAAGTGAAGGTGTTGCTATTTTTGTTAAAAAATATATAAAAGCAAACCACTTTTATATCCGATCTGATATTGAGGCAGTAGCAATACAAATACAAGTCCCCTTTTCTATATGTATATGCAACATATATATATATATATTAGGGTGTCCCTTATTTTCCGACTTTCAGATTTTTGACCGCTCACCCTCCAATTTTGTTCCAATGCACTTCAAACATGCCTATACAAAATTTTTTTGAGATTGGAGTATTCTAACCCGTGCCGACTTGAGCGCGAATTCGCATGACGGATATGTCCAGAGCATGAATTTTAATCGATCGTATTACTCGTGTTCACAGGTTGCTAATCTAACAGTGTCATATGTTAGTGTCACATGCAGTGCCGAAGAACGTGTGTTTTTATTAAGAGATAATATTAACTATTAATATAAAACACCAAATAAACGGACACAATTGAGCATCCGTTAAGTACCTAGAAAGCAAGAATTTCAATAAGAGCTAATCACCATTGTTCGCAAAAACTTATTAACTTGTACTATTCGGAGTGAAGAAAATTACAAAAAACGCAAACAAGTGTGAAGATATTTTTAAGCATCGAGAAGATGAGTTTAGAAATAAATTGAACAATCTATTTGATATTGCACATCCGAATGCGTTACAAATTATTATTTTGGAAGAAGAAAGGATGTTTTTATTTCGGCAGAGAGAGCCAGGATGTAAAAGTTATCTTGAAGGGCTGGACGAACATTTTGCGGATAAAGAAGAAAGGGCGAGACAAAGAACCCGAGATAAGAAGGGCGAGACAAGAAGAAAAAAGATTACAAATTCTTTGATGTGATACAACTGCATCAAACTCTTGACGTCTTGAAGGAGTATATGTCTTTCTTGAAGAAAATTTGGACAGAGCATTATTCTTTCCGTGCCGTCTTTAGACATATAAAAACCTATTTCATAATGTGTATTTGAATGTAAAATACATAATGTAGTAAGGAATCCTAACACCACTTTTTTAGCATTTTAAAAGACGTTAAAAAAGATTTCAGGCCATTAATTTTCAAAGTCGCAAAGACAATATGGGATTATTCTTTGATGAGTCAGTAGTAGTAAGCAACAAACTAAAGATACATCTTCCCGGGCATTGCATCGAACTCAACATAGATGGCAAGAGATATTTAATATTTAAAATGTTTCTGCTCAGATCAGATTCTAAACTATATTGTGTAGTTAAAAATTCCTTAAATAATGTCTCTCTCTTGATCGTAACTTTATGTCAAACTGTGGCTTTAGGGCAGTGCAGGTGTAAAAGTTCCTTATCAGGGTACTTTATAAAAATTTCTAAAATTGCATGAAAAGATAGATTCCACAATTTCAAAAGCAAGTTTAAAACAATTTAGACACCATATGTAGTATTTATTAGAAGAATTGTCTGTCGTACTCTCTGATGAAGCAGACGTACAAATAAAAATCAAAGTGGTAGCATGTTTAGACTGAGAAAATCTACACATGGAAGATAATTCCTTTTTGAAAAGAATTAGATGAATAATAACATGGCAAGTGCAATTGTACACTGATGACCGTTCTTTAATTATTAATTCGTTAATAAACAATACATCTTATTCAATTTAATCTTCATTTCAATGAAAACAAGCCGACTCTGTATCAATCAATAGCAGATACCTGTTCTCTTGCCTGAAGATGGGTATTAGTTTTATTCAAAACTGCCCTTTAACCTGGAAAAGCAACTTCATATTCAGAAGCTAAAAGGTTATTTAAAAAGATGAAAAGCTGTGAATGACTGTGCGGAAAGACCTGTTGAATCAATGCAAGATTTTCATGGGCTACTGAATGTAGATGAGGAGCAAAAGCAATTTTTGTTGAGTTGTTCAGGAACAACGTTCACTGTAATCATATTGCAAGAAAGAAACACTGAATAAAAGTACCCATAATAAAAGATAAAACCAAAACAAAGTCTAAAGTGTGAAAATGAATTAAATTATAATATAAAATTATATATTAAAAATGTATCAATAGTTTTCCATTGACTTAACCCAGCAAAACCAATGATACCTAACATTCAAATTTCGCGCTCAAGTCGGCACGGGTTAATATCAACCTATTGAGATTAAATTTTATTTTTGAGTAAATTTGACCCAATAGAAAATATTTAGGGGGTGAGCCCAAAAAAATTTGCAAAAATAATTTTTTGGGCAATATAAGGGACACCCTAATATATATATATATATATATATATATATATATATATATATATATATTATATATATACCCAACAGCTATCAATTCGAAAATAATGAAGTGAAGGATATCATAAAACAATTACCTAAGCCCTTTATTCTACTAGGTGATGTTAATAGCCATAATATCCTCTGGGGATCGTATAAAACCGACTCAAGAGGCATCAATATGGAAGCTATTATTGAAGAATCTGATTTGGCAGTACTGAATAACGGGCAACCTACATACTTCAATATTAATAATGGACAGCTTAGTGCAATTGACCTCACACTCAGCTCCAACAGCCTGGCCTCTAAATGCAATTGGTATGCACAGGATGAGCCTCACGACAGGGACCACTTTCCCATTTTCACGATTATCAGCGATTCTTCATGTATATCGAATCCGCTGCAAGAGAATATTAAGTGGAACTACTCCAAAGCCAACTGGCTTAACCACCAGGAACAAATTAAAATGAAAATGTCTCAAATGGATATGTTTCAAGAACACGACATTGACATAATAATCAAATCGTTTACTGATGTCTTAACATCATCAGCTAACAACTCTCTAGAAATTATCAAACCCACAAAAAGCAGAAACGTGCTACCATGGTGGAACGAAAAATGTAAAAATGCTCTTAAACAGTCCAAACATGCGTTCAACCGGTACAAGAAACACCCAACAAATGAAAATAAAATCGAATATAAAAAACTAAGAGATCTTACAAGAAGAATAATTAAAGATAGCAAAGCCAACTCCTGGATAAGTTATGTATCCTCTATCAATGTAAATAATAACATTAAAGATTCTTGGAAAAAAAATTAGTTCCATACAAGGTAACAAAAGATATAATCAAATACATTTACTGCTGTCCGAAAATACCCAAATTATTAATGAACCCGCTTATATCGCAAATGAGCTGGCCAACAAATTTGCCAGCAACTCTAGCTCTCAATATTACTCTCAAGCCTTCCAAACTTACAAAAATGAACAAGAAAGAGAACAGCTGATGGTGAACACAGAAGCGTGTCACATTCAAGAGCACCTTAACTTACCTATTTCAATGAAAGAACTTGTCACAACACTAGACGCCTCAAAAAATTCTTCTTCCGGACCGGACAATATTCCAACTATCTTGCTTAAAAATCTACCACAGAAAGGGAAAGATATACTACTAAAAATATACAACTATAGAAAAGACTTTTCCAAAACTGTGGAAAGCGGCTATTGTGATCCCCATTCCTAAGCCCGGAAAAGACCCAACACTAAATGGTAATTACAGGGCCATATCATTGACTTGCAATATGTGCAAGATTTTGGAAAAAATTGTTAATCGTCGGCTCAGATGGTATCTTAATTACAAGAATATAATATCCAGCAATAAGTTTGGATTTCGACCAGGACACTCAACGACCTCCCACCTGGTAAGCATAGATACCTACATTCAAGAAGCTTTTGCCAGCAAGCAACATGTGTTAGCTGTCAACTTGGACACCGAAAAGGCATACGATATGGTATGGATGCATCGAGTCCTACAGAAGCTGAGCGAAATTGGGGTTCGAGACAATATGTTTCAGTTTATCAAACATTTTACGGAAGATCGGGTCATGCAAGTGAGAGTAAATGGAACATTATCTGTGAAGAAAAGAATAGAGAATGGTGAACCTCAAGGATCCATCCTAAGTGTTACACTTTTCCTACTAGCAATAAATGACGCGGACGAAAAAAATCAAACCACCCACTATCATTAGGAAATACGCCGATGGTATTACTATGCTATGTAAAGGAAGAAATATTAACTCAAGCCAAGAAATTATGCAAATCGCATTAAATAGTATTTAAGAATGGTCACTCAAATCAGGGTTTAAATTTGCACCTCAGAAAACGGAGTGTATTATATTTTCAAAGAAGAAAATTGACAACTTACCTACGCTTAAAATTGGTAATCAGATCCTGAGCTTTGTCACCAGTACCAAAATATTAGGAATGCACTTCGACACTAAACTTACCTGGAAGTTGCACATATTGAATACTATTAATGAATGTAAAAGGAGAATCAACATACTTAAATGCCTCGCACACAACAACTGGGGAGCAGATAGACAATTGCTATTATTAACATACAAAGCACTTGCGAGATCCAAAATAGACTACGGATCAATAATATACAGATCTGCTGATAAAAGTGACCTCAAAAAACTGGATACAGTCCACAATCAAGGTCTCCGGATTTGCACCGGATGTTTCCATACCAGTCCCATCGGAAGCATTCTAATTGAAGCAAATGAACACATTTATCTCATCGAAGAGAGGAACTAATAATCAAATATGCTTTAAAAGCAGCCACGTCCATCAATCCTGTCACAGTACAGGACATATATCCTAAACAACAGGAGCATTCGCGTTTTATACCTTTGTATGAAAAAAACTAGAAAAGTACTTAGAGAACTTAATTTCGATCACAGATAATTAGAAAAGAAGAGAAATTACAAAATTCCTCCTTGGATAATCTCGGATATTTCAGTAGGCTTATCATCAGGCGCTCATCAAGGGAATGGAACATCTGAGATAAACTCTGGACCGACCAACAATTACGACATGTTTTATCCAGTTTATGCCAAAGCAATTAAAAATACACAGGGAACAGAAGCAACAGAAGTAACGAAAGATGTTATCGGTGAAAAACCAACTTAACTACTATGCCAGCCATCTTACTGCCGAATTATGCGCCATCTTGACCGCCATGAAACTTATTAAAAATATTAACCACTCAAAGTTCATTTTATACTCAAATTCCCGCACTGCAATAAAAATCATCAACAATAACGAAACTTTTAGTGAAATGATTATTACAATCCAAGAACTGTATCATGACATTACCACGTCAGGTAAAGAAGTAATATTGGTATGGGATATGAATCAAGATACAGAAATGCAGAGGAAAACTTCCAGAGTAGTTAGTGAAAGTACAACTAATATCCCAAACACTGTACTGGCAATTTCGAATACACTCCAAGATCTAGTGAAATATATTGGAAAAATATCAGAAGAAATATGGTTCTCCATATGGACTACGCTTAAAAGAAGCGACCTTCATAAGAAAGTATCCAATTTTCAAAGTCTTAAGCATGATAAAAAGCGTAACAGAAAGGAACAAGTGGCCATCCCGAGAACACGAACAGGTCACTGTAAGCTAAGCCATCTATATTTGATTGACGGATCCAATCCTCCATCATGTGACTAGTGCAATACGGCTTGGATCCTGTCCCACATAGTCAATCATTGACCAAATTTCCCACACATCAGGCAGAAGTATCTCCACGACACAAGTTTGGAATGTATACTTGAATATGAGAAGTATCAAGGAAGAATTATACAGTTCTATAAGGAGAGTGGAATATTCAGCCAAATCTGAATTGTATGGGCCATTTCGTATACAATACTGGACCCAAAAAATAGTTCGTCACCTGACAACTCTTAAAGATGTTCGACATGATACTCACTTGTTCTCTTTCCATGTGCACGTTATCATACTGTATAAATCTGTTCAACCGAAATTTTAAAATGAATCTGCAAAACACAAAAATGGTTCCTCATCTGAACAAAACTTCAAAGAAGTGTGGTTTTTCCCACACTATATCACTTTCTCAGTAGTAGAATATCTTTGGCATACTGCCTTCTTCTTAGTGCTTGTTGATATAAGAATGTATGTAACTAATGTTGCATATGTAACTAATAGTTTATCAAGTGTTTTAACTTTGTTTTGCTCATGTTTTTTTGTTTGCATATCTCATTAAGTATTATTATTATTATTATTATTATTATTATTATTATTACTACTCTTTCCTTTTTTGCAATCCTGTAAACAATTATTGTAAATTACTGTACATTGTACTGAATATGTAAACCTCAATTAATCATGTATGAATTACTGTTATAATGGATTTTTTCTCAGTCGCTAATGACCCAGCTGTCGATGCGTCTTTAAATAAACAAACAAACAACAATTAAGAACAGACGTTCTGTAGAAATCTTGACGAGTCAGTTGAATTGTCAGATCCAGCCCCATATGTGGAATCTAATATTTGACAGTTCCCGAATTAACTACCTTCCGATCTAGTTGTCCTCGGGACGGGACTCGCCTCTGAACTGTAATATTAAAGCATACAATAAAGCTATAATAAAAGGGTAAAATAAAGATTAAAGTTGCGGGTCTCATTCCAATTATGTACAAACAAATAGCCAGGTTCTCTACAACCCGCCAACCAAGGTGTATTATTTTCAATCTCATAGTATAATACGAGACACTTCTACTAGTTTAATATCTTCTATGCGCTTATTTGTCATATAAAAGTCAATTTCCGTTGTAAAAGCTATTGAATCATAAATGTTTTACGTTGTTTCTAGAAAAAAGAATTGTTTATTGTGCCACAGTTGTGATCAACGTTTCTGTTGAACACAAACCACGGATTCTCGAAGATTTCTTCTGTTATTGGTTTATCCTGAGACATTATTACATTGACTAATAGTTTTTATTTGTAACAAAAACACGTAAGGATTGATCCTCAAAACATAGCTCTCATTAATGATAAAGAATGATTTGAAAATGCGCATTTACAGATTCAAACTCATTTGTATTCAGAAAATGCAGAAGCCCCAACCACTTATTATTCCTGAGGGTTCTTCGATAATCAATTATTTTCTTGTCTTCACTGATGATATAAACACTGAAATTTTAAAATAACTTTAAAAGAGTGTGAATACGCTTCCAAATACGTTTTCCTGTTTCCGAGATATAATAATTTTGATGATCGTAATTACATTCCTATATACATTTTCTAGCAACAGCAGCGCATAATGGACGCATCAAGTCAGTGGCGTTCTGGGTCAGGATTACAATTGTTGGGGGATAAAGTGGGCTTGGTAATGACGGAATCGAACAGTGGCCTTCAGAATACAAATTCTCAGCGCTAACCACCTACTTGTCGACGACCCGGTTAACCTTGCTGTAAGCAAACAATGCCCTAATGGAAAATTGACGTTAAATGTTGATGAAATTACTTCTGATAGAATTTAGTTTTTACCCAATCCTTTAGTACAGGGGATCCCAACCTGGTCGATTGGGTCGCTGATATTTTAAAAGGGGTCAATAATGAATTAAGAATTAGTTTGGTGGTCGAGAGACGAGTGTACATCGGCGAATGGCCGGTATACTCAAGATGCCATTGATTACGAAAATTATTCTTGATATTGACAATTATATTTTTATGATATATAATATTTGTTTTTCGTATGTTTACACATAATAATAAATTATGAAGAGCCTACGAAATTATGTAATAATAAATTACAAATGTACTCCTCTTTGGAAATTTGATATCATTGACATGAATATAAACATTTTGTGGAATTATAAACTGTGAGTTCCTCGCTCGGCAAGAAGGCCGCAGTATTCTTCCTCGCCTTCAAAGAAATGGACGCGCGAGGACAGGCCAGTGGCCCTCGGCGACTGTGCGCTCTTTCGGCTCTGTCCGCGACGGGAAAGAAAATTGCGCCGCGCGCGATGATGCGACATTGTTAATTACTCAGCGTGTACGATTACACAGTTATGATATATCAAGAAAAATGTGCAGTTAATGTTTTTTGTCAAGAGAAAACAATTTTTTAGTATGTAGATTTAGGTGTTTTACATAGAAAGCCAGCGTACTATTTCATATGGACATAAATTCACCTTATTAACTTGGTTTTCGTTCACAATACACCTTAGGGATACTTAAAATATACGCAATGAATTGTGAAAGGGCTACACTCCCCAAAACATTCGTTTTCTTTATACCAAGCCAGTACAGGGAAATAATACATATCTCCTACGACTTTGACATTTGCTGCAAATCGATTCTGATAATAATTATAGAACTATAAGAAGTGCGAGTAAAAATACTTTACTTTATCACGTTTTCCATAATATTTGGGAAGCAAATAAAGATTGAAATTCAAACGCAGTACCACTCATTTCAAATACACGATAAATTACACAATTGTCTTTCGCAATGCGTTGCGCGTTTCCACAGCGACAATTGACTGTCCTCGAGATCTAATGTCTACTTCAAACGGTAAAGAGCATCCGGGAAATGAGACTGGGCACTCTGCTGTCTGACGGTCTTCTGTGCTGTCCCGAGGTATTTAACGACGCCAGTCGCTATTCTGACGACTGTCCGCCAACTGGTTGTTCTCGTGTAAACGGTGCTAAAAGCAATTATGATAGACTAAGTAAAAATATGCGTTTAATATTTATTTGGAGTGTAAAAATTATTCATTACACATATTCACTTGTTTATCACCGAGAGCCAGCGCAGTTGCATGTTGACATAACCTCAACTTACTGCCATGATTATTTCTTTCATTCAATCGCAATCCATATAAAAGATATTTAAAATGTTTTCTTTGTGCATTATAACACCTCAATGCTGCATTTTTCTAGTGCGGAGGGGCTACATCCTCTAAACGTTTTCTTCATACCAATTCAGAAGTCGAAAAATGTCTCTCTCCTATCACTTGATGATTTGCTACAAAAGTTATTCTGTTAATAAAAATAGAAATACAACAAGTGAGAAAAAATAATATTGTAATTAAACTAATCCCTTATTGATAATGCTTGGAAACCACACAAAGAAATGAAAACCGCGAGCCACTAATTAAAAGTACACAACCACACACGACAGTCTTGTGCATTGCTCTACGCTGCGCGTTTCCACGTCAGCAGCGGTATTTACACTCTACTGTCGTGTTTCAAAACCAGGAGCGGACCAGGCAATTTAGTGAGGGCTGTCTGCTGTCCTACGGTCGGTCATTCGCGCTGTACCCAGGTGTTTTATTCCACGCCGGTTGTTGTCCTACCGGCTGTCCGCCAGCTAGCTGTACTCGCTTAAACGGGGACAACTAGATTAAGACAGTTCCTAACCGATTCGGAAGGCAGTTGCCACCCTGCGCGCGCCGTTTATTTCAGTATCTTCAGAATTATGATTCGCCAAAACGACATCCTTCGCATTCCCAATTCACTCGTCCGTAAATGTGACTTTCAATTATTCGGCTGAAACACGCTTACAACATTATTAAAATGTATGTGCTTCTTCTTATATTTGTACCGCTATTTTCCACATTTCGATTCTCGAACCACGGCATCATATGCATTCACAATTTGCTTTTATTTAAGGAAAGTAAATAAATGGACCGAGTTGACAATTGTTTGCATCAATTGTTCCTTTACATAAATAGACATAGCAATGTATCGCTCGAGTGAATCATTTGCAAAAATACTTTAGTACATTTAAAACTGTGTTTTTCACTAGTGTTCTTCAAAATGTAAGTACCAGAAGTGTTCAAACGTTTTTCGTCCTTGGCTCCCTTGACCAGTACGAAACATCCCGCTGATTCCCTGGTAACAAAAGTTCCAAATGTAAGGGTTTTTATTGTTGTTGTTGTTGTTGTTGTTATTATTATTATTATTATTATTGTTGTTGTTATGATTATTATTAGCTTACAACATTTCATAAAGGGCAAACGCCCCCTGCTTTGGCAGGGTTACAGCAGGTTGATATGTGTAAAATCACTGAAGTAAATCATCAGAATCATCAAAACAATACAAAGCGAAACAGTTCTGTTCATTTCATTATGTTCATTATGAGGTTATTAAATATTCAACACGAACGAGTAAATGATAAAGTAGGATATTGGTAAAGGACTTGTCAGGTACAATAAATCCGCAATTAATTAGCAAAATAAATCACACATAACAAATAACATAGTATGATAGTACAAAATATAGAAATGACACAAGAATTAAAGGAAAATAAATCTGATGATCATTTTTAATAAATTACCGCGACGCCCCTACCATATGGATGCGACGCCTCTGGCAGCCGCGGAGTTTGAAAACCCCTGGTATAGATGTTTCCCTTTGGCCTATTTTTGAGCCAGTTGCGGAAGTATTCAAAACATATATACAAACCAACACATTTGCAAAGTCCTCGACGACGAAATCTGCTAATTGCAAAGTCCACTGCTACAGAACAGATAAAAGAACACGAAGACAATTATTTATACCCAGGATGGGATTCTAACATTCGCATCATTCAACTATCACGTTTAATCGCTACCTTCTCTAACGATAAACAATCCCGGACGACAAAATACAGTTTTCCACTCGAAAAATATGTATTGTTGAATAATATAATCAAATTTAGAACAATAGATAAATACTTTTTCTTCTTATACGAATGTACATTTTATTAAACATATAGTTAATTTATTATCTAAATACTGAAGTATATTGATGAAGTATTTATGTCGGTATAATCGAGCGATATTTGTGATTTATATATTTCCATATTTACATGATTTTCTGTATACAACTGTCAATTTATTGGTCCATTTCCTTAAAAGAGCTATTAGATAAAGCTATCATAAAAAGAAAATTGCTCTTCCATTTTTTTCTAAAAAAAGAAATCCTCCTGATATATGGGTATTCTCGTACAGATAATCAATGCGCATTCATGAATACACCTTACACTAATCTACGTTGAATTTCGAAAAATATTAAACGAAAGGATGCATCGGCTTAGATAATCTGCCCTTGGAATAGCGTCAATTTTTGCATTTCACCTTGATACAACGCTCAGGAAATAACATACTAATTGCCCAAGAACATCAGGTTAACGAAAGTGTCATTCAGAGTGGCGTATGCCTTCATTGGTCCAAGGCCTTTTGAACTTCTTAATTTACGTTTAGATTTTTGTTCTGAAATTTGATAAATATCTGATTATTAATGAATTTAAGAATGTTGAAGACTAATTTCAGAACATAAATTGAAACGTACACTGCAAATAAAAAAAAGCCTTGGTGCATTTGGGAAGCAAGCAGTAATAAACGTTTAATCTGGTTGGTGATGAACGAAATAAAATCCAGGTAACGATTAATGAAATTATTAGCCTTTTATTTGTACTTTTAAAGAAGCTTAATGACTTTTATATATTAAAACACAAATTTTGTTTCAACAGAGTAGAAATGTTATTGTATTAGTGTTTACAGCAGGTGTTCGGAATGACCACCCGCACAAACTAGGCACCTCCAGGCGCGTCGCAAGAGAAATCCATTCAGTCGCAACAACGTGACTGGGCCACCTCGAACGATGTCCGATTCGCGCAGAGTTTTCGTCCGAAACGCATCTGCTGCTTCCACTGGAGTGGCGTAAATAGTTATTTTCTGGTGTCATCAGGAAAAATCTAAAGGATTGAGAACTAGTGCGGGGGCCATGCCACCGGCTCGCTTCGACCTATCCATGTCTGTCGGTATTCTTCACTTGCGTATGGTTGCGTACGGTGCGGGAAAAAAAGTGCTGGTGCTTCATCAAGCATGTAACAGTTACACATTTGTGGCAAGGTCCACAAGTTCTAAAAAAAATAGGAAGCTGCTTACAATTGCTTGCAATTTTTTTATTTATGATTTACCGGAAGTAATTTCCTTGACGGGGGCAGCCTTGCTTTGTACTATTGTAACACTATTTCTGTTGAGATCATGACATCTGTGTGAGTGGGTTATCATGCAATCTCATGTTGCATATGTGATCACGTGGGTTATAACGTATTTTAAATATTCATGTCAGTAAGGTATGTTCCTTTTGTTTTTTGTTTATTCCATTGTATTTGATCATATTTATTGTGTGATACCCTTTAATACCATGTTTAATGTCGTGCGATACCTTGTAAAACCGATAATGTATTATGTACACCGTGTAGTTGATGTAATATAGCCCTGAAGATGGAGAAATAAAACTCCAAAACGTCGGCAAACTGATATAATTGTTTAATTTTCGGACCAAATCCCATAAACAACAATATAGTTCTGGTTTATATCTTTATCTTTTAGAACATTCCATTTGCGCTGACGATGCACCCTTGTACATCGCCTCACTTGCCGTGTTCCAGCGGTTGCATCGTCCAAAAGCACGCCCTGTTCACCGAGGAAGTCGTGCGGGCGGCCTGCATCAGCAGATGAACGTGCAACGCTTCCCGTCTCCACAATTTTGTTGAAAGAGCTGCGTATTGCACGCGACGATCGGGGAATTGTTGCCGATAAACATAGCTAGCTTCGTTGGAGTGATCAAGGCATTCATCGAGCAGTGGCAGCATGCCACCATACTCCCGGAAAGTGATACCGCTATTTTCTTCCATGCTTTACATGACACTGCAGGAAACTGTAATGACAAATACTACGAAAAGCCGGAGAATGTTATAACGCCGTCCAAGCGTACTACCGTATGAACGCGATGATAAAACACGCTTGCGCGTGCATCATAATCTGAGGTGAACCGAATTGGGCGGCGAGGATGCACAGGACTGGTCTCGATTCATGTCCCAATTAACGCTACTCCCCTGTTTTTATCAATAGCGAATGATATTTCAAAATAGTAGAAAAGAAATTTTCGTCTCAAAATAATGTTATCTGCTAGCTTAATGAAGGATGCAGACCAAAAATCAACATCCTGTATAATAAACGAGTTATCACCATCCGTGTAAAGGGCTGTGGAATCTTTGCGAGACGTGTCAGCTGGCAGGCGCCTAGCCCCGACAGAGGATTGCCAGGCAACGAGGATTGCCAGGCAACGAGGATTGCCAGGCAACGAGGATTGCCAGGCAACGAGGATTGCCAGGCAACGAGGATTGCCAGGCAACGAGGATTGCCAGGCAACGAGGATTGCCAGGCAACGAGGATTGCCAGGCAACGAGGATTGCCAGGCAACGAGGATTGCCAGGCAACGAGGATTGCCAGGCAACGAGGATTGCCAGGCAACGAGGATTGCCAGGCAACGAGGATTGCCAGGCAACGAGGATTGCCAGGCAACGAGGATTGCCAGGCAACGAGGATTGCCAGGCCACGAGGATTGCCAGGCCACGAGGATTGCCAGGCCACGAGGATTGCCAGGCCACGAGGATTGCCAGGCCACGAGGATTGCCAGGCCACGAGGATTGCCAGGCCACGAGGATTGCCAGGCCACGAGGATTGCCAGGCCACGAGGATTGCCAGGCCACGAGGATTGCCAGGCCACGAGGATTGCCAGGCCACGAGGATTGCCAGGCCACGAGGATTGCCAGGCCACGAGGATTGCCAGGCCACGAGGATTGCCAGGCCACGAGGATTGCCAGGCCACGAGGATTGCCAGGCCACGAGGATTGCCAGGCCACGAGGATTGCCAGGCCACGAGGATTGCCAGGCCACGAGGATTGCCAGGCCACGAGGATTGCCAGGCCACGAGGATTGCCAGGCCACGAGGATTGCCAGGCCACGAGGATTGCCAGGCCACGAGGATTGCCAGGCCACGAGGATTGCCAGGCCACGAGGATTGCCAGGCCACGAGGATTGCCAGGCCACGAGGATTGCCAGGCCACGAGGATTGCCAGGCCACGAGGATTGCCAGGCCACGAGGATTGCCAGGCCACGAGGATTGCCAGGCCACGAGGATTGCCAGGCCACGAGGATTGCCAGGCCACGAGGATTGCCAGGCCACGAGGATTGCCAGGCCACGAGGATTGCCAGGCCACGAGGATTGCCAGGCCACGAGGATTGCCAGGCCACGAGGATTGCCAGGCCACGAGGATTGCCAGGCCACGAGGATTGCCAGGCCACGAGGATTGCCAGGCCACGAGGATTGCCAGGCCACGAGGATTGCCAGGCCACGAGGATTGCCAGGCCACGAGGATTGCCAGGCCACGAGGATTGCCAGGCCACGAGGATTGCCAGGCCACGAGGATTGCCAGGCCACGAGGATTGCCAGGCAACGAGGATTGCCAGGCAACGAGGATTGCCAGGCAACGAGGATTGCCGGGAAAAGACGGGTGACAGTCCGTGCTGCGGGGCTGGGGGCGGCGGGGGCGGAGGTACGTCGCGCGTGGCGTCGTGCGTATCGGTTAGCACGCTCAGCGGGCGGTAAAGGGCAAGTCTTATTAAGTGTGAGGCGCCTCCCGAACACACGAAGAGGCGGCGCGCCATTAAACATAGAAGCGCTGAGCTGCTTAGGAGGCGCGCTTCGTGTGTCTCGCGTCTCCGCCACGGGCCTTCTCGCGACTTACAGCCCCTCCTCTCTCTGCCCTGCTTCTCCCTTCCCCGCCCCGCCCTTTTCCGCTCTGCTTCCGCCTCGCCCCTTCCCGGTCTGCCCGGGCCTCTGTCCGCTCCGCCTCCCTCCGTCCCACTCCTCTCAGCTTTCACCCTTTCTCCCCGCTCCTCACGTCCCGCTCACTTCACATGTCCCGCAATGCTACTCCCCGTCCCTTCTCAGCCCCGTTCCGCCCCGCCCCTTCCGGTCCGCCTCTCCCTACTCCTTCACTTCCCGGTCCGCTTCACCCCATTCCTCTCCGCTTCGCTTCACCCGGTCTCTCCTCGCTCTACCTCAGACACCCCGCAGAGATCCGCCCCGCCCCTCCCCGCCGCTCTCCCACCACACCCTTCCCCGTCCTTCCCTTCTCCTGCCCCGCCCCTTCTCATTCCGCCTCATGTTTTCCTTCTCCGCTCCGCTTTATCCGGTCTCTACCCGCTTGACCTCACATGCCCCGCAGTGCACCGCCGCTCCAAACTCATCCCTGTCCCTTCCCCGGCCCTTCCTTCTCCTGCCCCTCCCCTTTTCGGTCCGAATCGCTCCATACCTCTCCGTTCCGCTTCACCCCGTTTCTCGCCGCTCGGACTCGCATGCCCAGCAGTGTACCGCCCCTCCCCCCCGCCCCCTCCCCGCCCAACCCCCCCTTCCCCGACCCTCCTTTTCCCTTGCCCGTCTCTCTCTTGCCAACCCTGCCTCTTTTCGACCCGCTGCACCCCAAACCCCTCCGGTCCGCTTCACTCTGTCTCCCCGCTCGGCCTCACATGCCCCTCAGTGCTCCGCTCCGCCCCTCTGCGCTCTGCCCCGCTCTGCCCCGCTCCGCCCCGCTCCGCCCCGCTCCGCCGCCTGTCAGAGACATTGCCTCTCGGCGCGCTCCTTTGCGCGCACGCGGAACATTACTGAGTGCCACGCTCGGTGTAGCATTTCAGATGCCAATTTGTGACTGGGACAACCAGGAAATGCTATCACCATTCTGTGATAGGCAGAATACCTAGCCAAATAGTTTTGAAGTGATTTCTTGAATGCTTCTTGAAATGATAGTAACAGAAATGGGTTCTTCAATATAGGAGACGGTGTTTACATTAACACATACGATCGTTACATTTACACTTTAAAATCGGGCTGCTACGGTCCGGCCTGCTGCGATGTAGGAGCGTTGACCTGGAGGCCTTCGAGTTTGGATCTCAACGGTGGCGGATTTTCGACAGTAGCTGCTGCATTCCTAAAGTCGAATTTCAACGCTGACTAGAAGAGATCGTTAGGGACCACTTCCTCTGATAGGCTATTTTTCTGTGTGTCTCCAGTCAATACTTGACGAGTGCCCTAACAAATTGATCAAGGAGCGCGCGCGATATTTCCTCCCTCATCCTTGTCCTCTCCTGTCCCACTACTCTGCCACAAATGTCGAATGACCTACCAAGAGCCTATAACTTGTCCTGGCTGGGACGGTGTCCTACTGGGGGGCGATACAGAGAGGGGAATAACCTCGCAAGCCAACGTGTAGGACGACAGCGGATTTAACTTTCCAGAGGAGAGGAATTCCGCCACTTTCCGCTGTTGGCAGTATACGGTCACTTATGGGTTTAACGATGTCGGTAGTTGACGTGGCCGGGAACAAGATATACACATACTAACTCCCTACACTTTATAAAGGCGAAGTATTACCTATGCATTTAACAACAACATTTATTACATTATTTTGCAATAAAATTACAGAGAAGAATCAATGGAGTTAAATAGTCAAGTTATTTGGAAGTGAGGATCGTTTTACTCTTTGAGATTCATGTCTAGTTTCAAATGAACTAATAAATAAATTATTCATAAAATTATTTCACATTCTTCAAGATACAATAATTAAAATATACGGCTATCTACTATAAAATAACACTCTCTCAAAACATACTTTCATTAATAATTCGTCTTAGTCAAAGCCAGAAGCCAATCACGCTATGATGTTCGATACATGGTATTATAGTAGGAAATGGTGTGGCGTTTACGATGCTATCATCGAAATCAATATTAGATGTAGGCTCCCCATCGTAACTGTTTATTTTGGCATAAAGCTTTTTCGGCCGCATTGCGGCCATCTTCAGTGCTACAAAATAATAATAATAATAATAATATATCTAAATTACAAAAAAATTTAAAAATTTTAAAGAATTAAAAACTTTTTACAGAATATTGTCAAGAATTGGATTTTAAAGAAATGTAAAATGTGAAATGGACATATAAATTTTTTAAAAAATGACAAATGAAAATTAAATAAAATAAATGGAATCTATTACAAATAATATTATGAAGCAAACTGGAGTGAAATAAAACTGGAAAAGTATAATATAAAATGTGTAGATGGAAACATAATTTTGAATAACAAATGTACATTTTGAAGAGAGGTGAAAATAGAAAATGAATAAATATGTAACTAAATAAATAAATGAACTAATAAATTTAGGTGAGCAAACTGACATACCTCTTAAAGGCGGCTGTGGGCCTCAGTCCAGACAAGACAGCGAAGGGCGAAGGCATCGTACGCTATTTAAAGGAAACCTTCAATGGAGGTAGGGGAGAACGCGGGTTTTTTTCTAGGAAATGGCCATTGCGGGAAAAACCCAGGCGGGTGGCGGAAAAGAGGCAGGCAGAGGGGGAGCCTACATCTAATATTGATTTACATGGTATTATGTATCCATTCCATGTAATTAAATGGCATTGAGAAATTTTGAGTGAATGATTGGAAAATCTAATTCTGTAGTCAGTTATCGTGCTTAAACTTCGTAAATTCCTTTAATAATTTCTGCAAAAAATGCATTAAGAATGCCCATAGAATTTTTGCAGAACGAAATAGAATAAAAAGAAATACGTATAAGGTTCATGCTACATTAAAAATAGTCAAATAACACTTGTTTAGGGAATGAGTAATGAATAAGAATTAAATTAAAGAAGTAGATTAAGCTATAAAAGAGTATCATATATATATATATATATATATATATATATATATTTTTTATGAAATAAAATAACACAATGTTTAGAGATGTGTCTTGGATTGCTTAACCTTCAGCCCATCGCAGCGAAGCGGGAGGTGGCAAGGAGTATGGCGGAGAGAAGAGGGGTGGAACGAGGAAGAGCGCGGGTGGAGGGGTTGGAGTGGGGCTGGGTGGGGCGGCGTTCGAGGCGGCGGAGGTGAGGGAGCAGAGGTCGCCGCCTGTGTCAGCGCTCGAAAGCGAGCGTGGCACGGCGTGGTGTCGCGCAGCGTCGCGTCGCGTCGCACGCACCTGTCACTGTCGCCGCCGCCGCCTGCGACGCAGCGCGCCTGGCATTCGCCACTTTCCTTCCCTCCCCCGCCGCCATCTCGCGATGCCGCCTCCGCGGCGCGGCGTTCTGCTACTGCAGCGAAATCCATTGCCGTCAACCGAATCCGCCTTGCAAACTCTCCGTCTCGACTCGCTTCCCTGCCGTCGCCTTCTTCTGCTGATCTGCCGTCGCGTGGGCTCGCCGCTTTGCCCCTTCACAGATTACGCAACCCATTGCTTCACCTTACATTTTGCCTTCCCTTCTTCTCGCGCCTCCTCGTCACGCCTATTATTTCATTACATCAACCGCCACTCCCATTGCTGCCTCCATCCGAATTTCATTCGCTAGTTACCTCTCTGTCTTACTCCCAGACTGTCTTTCAAACTGCATTTACGGCCGTTTCACCCTAAAATATCTGCTGCCAGGTACTGTTACAGTTGCCGTGTCACTGTGATTGTCTACGTCACGTGTTCCCATCACACTTACAGCCCTGACACCGCTACCCTCATACCTCTTGTAACGTCAGAGACACGTCACAGTCACCGTCACCGTCACTGTCACTGTCACGGTCACTGTCAACATCACAGTCAGTTACTTGCTACGGTCCATTTGTCCTGATGTGCATTCATTGAAAGTAGCGCCACTGTTACTGCCTGAGGACCTGCTATAGTGACGTTACAACCACAGTCACACAACAAATTCCAACGTTACTTTCATATCAAATGACACTGTTAAGGTCTGTGTCGAGTCGCCTGACTGTTTCCGCAACCCTGACGTCATCGTAAGGTGAGGGTTACATCACCTACGTGACATCAGAGCCAATGTTCCCCCCTCCTCCAGACATCACCCGGATCACCCCAGGCGTCGCTTCCTTTTCAGGGACGCCCCTCCCCGCCCCGCCCCGCTCCGCTCCACTCCGCCCGGCCCCTCCCCGCCTCGGCCTGTCGCACAGTCGCCGCCTGCCCCCTTCCCCCTATTCCGGTTTGCATTTTACGCGCGGAGTGGAAACCCACGTCTGCGCCGATGACAAGTCGGAGCAACGAGGGCTCTTGCGCCCCTGTCTGGGGAAAGGAGAAGTAATTTTTCATAAGACGTGCCGTGACGGATGTGAGAGTTTCAGTCATTTAGTGCAGGTGGGGTGAAATGAGGCGTCATGTCACGGCTACATTTACGGCTTCAATGAATAGTGAAAGAGTCGAAAATGCATTGAGCTGCGGGATGATTGATTTATATGTATTGGGAATCCGTTTGTGAATTCCATTTGTGACTTATCAGGCTAAAATGATAAGAAATTTGTCATGTGCCCCACACTCAGAACTGATTTATATTTCTAGTTTTATTGCAAGGCGTAAAATTTCATTATTTGCCTATAAATGAACTCTTTTAAGACTGAATTTAATTAATATTCTAAATTAAGATTAAGTAGGAAAATATCAAGTATTAATATTGAATACTTTATTTTTGATCGTTGAATACTAATAAAACTATATATTACTCATGATATGGATATTTGTATAGTGAGATCTCTCGCCAAACCCCTCCGTGGTTTCTGAATTTTTTTACAATTTCAATGATCTTGTACGTAATTAGTTAATACTAGTTCTAGAACTTTTGATAAGATTTTGCATTTTTTAATGGAATATTTTTGGAGAGAAAAATCTGTTTCATCATGAAGTAGTTTGTCTTAATGTTGTAAATTTTATACAGTATTTTGTAAACGTTTTAAAATATACTGTACCTAATATTGTTAAATACTATTACCATTTTAAAAATTTCCTATTGAAGTAATATTTTACAATATCTTTATTTCAATCATATTTAAATCAGATACAATAACATTGTCTCATTATACAGGAGGCTGACTTTACTTAGCGTTTTTATAAGTATTATTTTGTTTAATCTAACTTCCTGTTGATGAACGATTGAAATTTGATTTTTCTTAATCTTGTAATGAGTTATGAAAATTGTGACGAATGAAAAAAAAAGCTTTTCATTCTTGAGGTCTTTGCGTTTCATGCAAATTTGATTTTGGTCTTCAGAATTTAATTACGATTTTTCCGCAAAGCTATTGAATGAAAAAAGCAATAAGAATTCCAATTTTCTTTTAATTTCTCTGGAATCTGAAAACAAATGAAAGTACATGTTTATTAATGGTTTCATTTTTTCGTTTCCCAGAGATTTTCTTTGAGCCAACAATTTTCTTCAGTATCGAATGAATGTAACTGAAAAAAAAACAATCAATACGGCATGCAGTGATATTGCTTTGAATATACGATGGTATAAATAAAGTTAGTTTAGTATAGAAATTCACAAAAAAAGGAAGGAAGAAAGCAGAAAAGAAAGAACGAAAGAAATAATGAATGGATGAACTTTGTTTTGTTGCTGATAGCAATGCAAAAAAAAACAACGGTTGGCACCAAGGTAATGGTTCTTAAAGCTTACAACAAAAAATGAAACAAAATGTAACCTATATTTCTAGATAAAAGTTTGCAGAAGAGAATACATGTATCAGATAAAAGTACATGTATAAGATAAAAGTGAATTCAATGACATATAACAGACATCGATTCCAGAAAAAAGTAGTTTATGAATAGATACGAAAGTTTTACAGGCTCCTCTTTAGAATTTTCAATGTCTCTAAAAGAGCGGAAGAGAAATTATCTTTGTTCTTCTGTTAACCACTAGAAGGAATATGCTTCACGTTCTACAAGTTGGAAGCAAGTGGGATGTCTCCATTTCTTAATTTCCAAACAAATTGTGTTTGAGGACGCCTGAATAGGCACTGGCGAGTACTGGTGCTTCTGTGTTCGTTCTTCAGCAATATGCCATTCCAGCAACCGATGTATTTAAGCGGTCAGCTTTGTCTTCTGGCTGAAGCTTTCCCATGGGGGCGTTCCCTTTGTAAGTGTCGAGAACTATTTCAGTAGGAACAGTGTAATCGCTTATTCTGGATTGTAATTGTAATTCTTATAAACTGCATAATTTTTTACTGAAAGCTAAACTTTACTGATTCCTTCTTCTAACTTTGCTATATTTAAGAAAACTAGTGATCATAAAACTCCATATTTCAGAATATTCCCTGAAGATAGAGCAAAATGTACTAAAACGTTTTAGCAACAGATACTAATTGACAGAGCTGATATCTTCAAATACAAATACCCGTATGTTTGCCGCAAGTTTAACTTCTTACATTAAATATTTACAATTAATGGAATATTGTTAGGGATAAACTTTTCCGCTTCCTTCTCAGGTCGACATCGGTGTATGCAAATAGAATGTAAAAGGGATTCCTGCCGAGTTTTCCAAGGAGGTATAGCTGCACCGCCGTAAGTCAGCGTCGCCGCCGCAGAGGCGCATTTAAGGAACAAAATCCCGGTGAAAAGTTCAGGGGTGAGGGCGGCGGGAGACTCCCGCGCCTCCGGCGCCACCTCGTAATCTTTCTGCCCGCCCGCCCGCCCGCCGCCGTCGCGATGAAACAATAAAAAAGTTATTAAACTGCGGCCCTTTATAATTGGCACTTGCCACCTGGGCGCCCGCCGGCGGGCGGCGCCCCCGCCCGTTCACGTGTCTTACGAGGAAACGCCATTAGGCGCCGCAGGGCCCCCTCCTCCCCCGCCCCTTTTCATCTTCCTCGCCCTCGCCCTCGTCCTCGTTCGTCCTCGGAGCGCCTTGCATCAGCGCCCCGAGGAATAACAAGACCTCAAAGGTATCCCTTAATGGCGTATGCAGATAACACTGTGCAATATTTACTGTGGGAATGAACTCCAAGGGGATTATTACTGTTCGCATGAGGTTTCTGCTTTAAGGGAGTAGAAAGAGTATATTGCATACACAATTTTGATTACTTTTAGAATATTATATCTTTCAATATAAAAAAATCTCTCACCTTTGTTTCTTTTTAAGATGTCTTTTCGTTAGTAGCTAATATTTTGAATAAAAAAATATTCCAAAAATTCTCATTTTTATCTGAACTGTAGGTCTCATCACAAAATGTTGCTATTTACCATTCCATTAATTGACATGCAATTTTTTAAAATTGGGAACATGAGCTAAGCTTTAGGTACAAAAGAAATCAGGGCCAATATAACCAATAAGTTCTCAAACTTTTTCTATATAATTGATTGAAAATCATAAATTAGTGGTATTTTCAGTAATAAAAAACATGAATAAGAAATCAATGAAATGAAAGTAAATAAAAATTGTACATATTGACCTATAAAATATTTTCCGAAAAAGAGAAAAAGCTTCATTCGTTAAAAAACAAATTTTCTAAATCAATTTATATGAGTACGTTTTGAGAAAATGGGACTGAAAAAAATCATATAAACGTTTGAAATTCATAATATGAAAACTAATGCAGTTATCGATTAAAATATTGAGATAAGTGTAGCCTACACACAACTTTTAAATTTGAGTTCAATGCATTATTTGAGTTCAAATAGCGACATTTACTTCCTTATGTTGGATAGATATAATCATTCGATTTTGGTAGTGGTAGAACCGGAATATTCTTTTTATGATTTTCTCGCTCTAAAAATTATAACAGTGTAAGTGTATCAAATAGAGTCAAATTTAAAAGCTTTCGCGATAAAATGTATGCGTGTATTGTGCTACAATGATCCTTATTCCAGTGAATCATCCACTCTTCGAGGTCGACGTGACACACGCAAGGGTACCTTTTACGGTACCATAAATTTAGAATCGTGTAGCGGATAATAACGCGAATTTAGGAGAAAATCGGAAGCTGGTTGGCACGAGAGAAACATCTTTTCCAATTAACTGGTTAATTGATACACAGGAACTTCTAAAACTGACAGGAAATGATAAAACATAGAACATGATATTGAATCGACTAACAAAAAACGATAAATCAGAACACATGAAATTTGATCCTCAAGAAAATGTATTACTGAAATAACATGTGAAATGTAAAATCAACGATTATATTCGTAATTGAAGGTTGATCATAACTTTCTCAGTATGTGAAGATGCATGCAATAGTTAACTAAATCGAATAGAAATCAGTTTACAGTTTCTTCATTAAAAACACGAAAAGTCTAAACATAAATAATGTAATCAATTTGAATGCAAAAGTCTGATTAACTGTTCTTCATTCTTTCTTCCATAGTTTGCACAGATTAAAGTAAGTTGCGGACACAAAGCCACTACAGTTTTTCACGACAGTAGTCTGAAGATTACAGACCAGATACTTACAGATTAGTCCTAGCAAGCCTCACGAAGAAAAAAACTTCAGGACGTATATATGTATAACACTTGTAGTTTGACGCACTCAAGCAAGGTGCATCCAGATACATAAATTTGACACCTTCGACCAAGGGACAACCTTGGTTTTTTCAATACACACTTTACCTGAAATACCATTTTACTTCAAAACCCATTTTGTTAATTGATATGTGCTGAAATAATGTTCTGCGATATTTTTTGTGAAGCTAGTTACTTTTGAGAAATTTTTTCTTTTCTGAGTGCGATGTTAAGATTTTTATGCTAAAGTTCCTTTTTGCATTTTTGCAATGGAAACGAATGGTATCAAATAGGTTCAGAAACAATGATATTCAATTTTGCAAAGCACATTAAAGGTCGCGTATGCATAAAAAGGTCAGTTCTAATTATAGGATTAGTTTTATAAAATGTTTGTCACATAACACTAAAGTTTACAAATAAGAAGGTCAGTGCCTCGAGTGACAGTGGCTTGAGCACAAGGCCAAGGCCGTGGGCATTAACGCAGTGGGTTCAAAACCCGCGTAAGACATGAAAGTTCTATTTTCTGTTTGTGGTGCGGGAGGCATTCAGAATCACTGGTGTTTCGTAACTAAACCTTTCCTTAATATCTTGATCTGACAGGCAACTGTGTGTGCATTATCTGTGGGTAATTGAGGGACTGGATCCCTCCAACCAGAACATAGTACAAACGCCCCGATGAAACCAAGGAATACCATGAGAAAATAGTATAGGTACATGACCGAGAAAGGGTCTGAGCGATGTTCTGGGAGCGCATTCTTTGGCAATGTCCCCAGCCGAGTGGTAGGAACCGCGAGAGGCTCTGGTAGGTCGTTTAGGCGCCTGTAGATCGTTACTCGGAAGTGCGTGGTTTAAAATCGAAAAAGCTAGCTCAGACTCAAGAGAATAGGGTGATTTTTGCATGGCATAGCGTTCAGCAATCGACTTAAATTTCGATCTTCTGCGCATTCACAGAGGCACAAAAATGATGCAAAACTTAGCTGCACGTGTGCGGAAAATATGCATAATGTCTATTGCCATAATGCTTTGCCGGGCAAAAATTCCCTGAAACTAACTAGTAGGAGAAAGTTTGTGCCATTCTGTATCACCACCTTGTTAGAACTGAATGATGATACAGATTACCCTAATTCACTGTCGGCTTTGCTGACTTTTTGATTTACGATACACAGCAAGTACTATCGAATAGCGTGCTGAGATGGCTGATATTGAGTTTCTCAATAATGTCTTCAGCAAATATTGGGAAGAGGGAAGCAAACATTCAACATAGTGGGAGGCAAACAACGAAGACGATTATTCGAAACTCTTCTTGGAAATAGGAACGAGAAAGGTTAAAGATCAATTGCATATATTCAGCAATTCTCTCGGAAACTAAGGCTTCTTTTTCACGTAAAATATATGATCTTTTGAAGGATGACCCTTTCGTTCGATAACCTGCAATTTGTGTGACATTAGATCACCTAGTTTTTTTGTTTTACATAAGTGAAAAAACTCTCAACAGTAGTTCGTCGCAGAAAGATATTCTGAGGAGAACAAGACAAAATGGTACTTAGTGTGTCAAAACGTCAAATTGAATTTTACTTGTCTTTGAAGGTTTATTTTTAGATGAGCATCTTTCCGAAGAACAATTTAAAATTTTCCTTAAACAGCGTACTTCTTTTATAATATTGATATGGTTCATTGACTTATGTTGGCGAAGAAGTGAGAGGGAAATAAGACACTATTTAGAGAATTTAAATTATCTTTCCTAGCGAATTTATACCGAACGTAGTGAACAGAGTTTTAGTTACTAACTGCCGAGAACCACCGAGTTTAGTTAAAGACATTTATCTCAAGTGTGTTGCATATTAAAACTAAAAAAACAACAAAAAACCAAAACCAAAAATGAGACACGAAGACCAAAAGTTGGCCTTTGGAAAATCTTATTCGTTTATGATACTTTTTTGTTTATTCTTGCAAGAATTATTTTGAAAGAGTGTTACGATTTATTTTCATGCATTTTGCGCCATATTTTTGGATTGCGCCTTTTACTTAGTTTAAATCTCAAACATTTACATTCTAATATAAATATATCTTTTCATGTATTATCTAAACATTTAATGTTCCATAATACATTTTTAGAATATTTGAAAAGTATTGGGAAATTCTAAACTTTGATTCTTCTTTGAAGCTTTTTATTCACTTTCGAAAGCTATCCTACAAACATGCGTGCTTTTAAACGTGACCGCAACAAAGTTTTACAGCGATATCATACCACCCGAAGCACATACTTCTCTGATGGACCTGGCTGTAAATCCTTTCACGCACCCCCGCGCTGTGTTTTTAACGTCGCGCGCCGGACGACTGTGTTTCCTCGCGTGTAATCATAGTAATGGCGCGGCCACAAGCACCGAGAGTTATCTGCGAAGTCGCCGCCGGGCAAACTTTTTCCCACCTGTTCCCGCGGCGTGACGCCTCTGTCTGCGCGCTATCGGCCCAGCCGGGGCGTGTAATGATGCACGGAGCGCACGAGCGCGCGCCCGCACGCACACGCCTGGCTCTCGCGTGCGCGCGCCGCGGGTCAATATTGTGAAACAATTAGCGGGCGGCCGCCGCGGAGCCACGGCGAGCACAGTGGTTCAGGCTGCGCCAAAATCAGCGATAATGCAATTGCTTATTAACTGTTGCGTGCCATTGCCGTTCAGGAGCCTGGAGAACATCAAAAAGGGGATCAACGGTGGGTTCCAGAATAAACTGCAAAATAATTGGACGAACATTTTATTTATTTAACCCGTAACTACACGCATAGATTATGGTTATACTAATACAGGCATGCGGTCAGAGAGACTCCGCTGTAAATGAATTAATTCTTTTAAAAAATACAAATATTGTAAAAAGACTATTTATATTAGATAAGTTTATTCTTTATTAAATGCAATATAAAAATATTTTATTACAGCTTTTTGCATTACAAACTAGCTCAAAATTTTCAGCTTTGTTACAATATATTATTTTACTCTTCTTTCAATTCTAACTAAGGTATTGACTTAAAACACAAATATTTATTTTTTACATAGTTAAATAGACAAAAACTGTTTAGAAATAACATGAAATGAAAACAAAATGTTTGTAGAAAATGTGGATGCCCAACATAGTCGTGAGACCAGTAACACAGGCATGCAGTAAGACTGCTGCACAGTAAGTGAGACTGCTCTATAAGTTTAGTGTCACGAACCTCTCCAGTTGAATTCAAACAGGAAACTGATAATCGTGACTGTTAAGGAGCGTTGAGAAATGAAGGTAGTAAGAACGACACTATCGCCACACAGCGGGAAATGATTAAAATATAACCTTGGAATTCATTGCGGTCTCCCTGACCGTATGCTTGTAGTTACGGGTTAAAAATCAATGCTACATGAATATAGCACGATAACCATTTTCTGCAGATTTGTGTTAAAATTTTAAATATTTTTAAGCACTACCAAGGACATGAATAATTTGAGTGTTTTATGTACTTTTCTGAAGATATAGTTCAATATTCATTATATTACTTCTAATGGACAATGCATTACAGATGTTTACATCAACAGATACTGAATTGAGATTTTAACGTGTTTATGAGCTGAAAAAAAAACACCTGAGCTTCTACGAAATAATTAAGCATAACAATGGTTTCGGATTGTTTTTTAAACATTCGATGTGCGTTGAAAGACAAAACTACCCTTCAGGGTTAAGAAAGTTTCTAATGATAAAATTTCTGAACAATAAAACAGTAGCAACTTACCTAAACAAAGACAAAGGAAAACGCATGTATTGTCTCACCTCTCATTGGTATACGCTGTTAACATATATTATCTGAATCTAATTTCAAGGCGAATTTGTACTTTTTGAGCTGCAATGGTTAGACATTTCAATATTGTGTTTTTACATTTGCTGTATACCTGAAGTGTCATGATAAAGAGAATAAATCTTCCTAGTGGAAAGACCTAAAGGACTAAAGAAGGTATACTGAAAATGTGAGCAAGGCGCATGGATATTAGGCAATGCGGAACACGCACAGTAAAAGATTCTGGACGCTTGCGTGTGTCGCACTGTTGATAGCATCTCCGCTCCTGTAATGCGGGTTGCCTGCTGAGGTGTAGTCTGGGGGGAAGGCAATTTGGCTTTGGTGAGACGTATGGGCGCTGGCGTGGTGGGAGTACGTTCCCACTTCTGCAGAAAGGATCTTCACCTACTTCTGACAGAAATTAGGATTCCTATTTTCCTGGTTCTTTTATTGTGTATGTTATTTCGCCGATCCATCCTCAGATTTTTTGGCAAATTATTTCAGATAATCCATTTTTTGTATATGAAGTTTATTTTTTAATTTTCCCGAAAGTTGTTTTAATGACACAATGGAAGTTCAACTTTAAAGACATTTTTCAACAATATTACAATGATTGCGATTGTTTATTCACTGAAATGTAAAAGGATAGTATTTTCACAACATATGAGACATCAAGTATTGGAAATAATATTATTAAAAAATGCATTTATTTATTCAACGCATTGTTTTGTTTCAACACGTTCCCTTTTCACTGAGTTATTGTATACATAATTTGAATACTAAAATTTTGTAATAATTCGGCTACTCAAAAAGAAGGAAACGGTTACATTTTTAATTTCGAGATATTGAAATTCGTAAAGCATAATTTTGAAATATTTGTTCAATGTTGGAAACAATTTGTAATTTAGTATTGGACTGTTGTTTATTACTTATTAACCAAGAAAGTTTAGTGGTATTTCTCAGAAACCTCTGTTGTAAGAGTAGTATTTTTAAACACCTTTTTATTAGACTGGACTGCATTAGTTCGAGGGCGAACTAAACTTTTAAATTAATTATTAAACAGATATCAGTAGTGAGTTGAGATATAATACTAGCAACCAAACAGTGTTTGAAATATTTTACATACATGTTATGTACCGTACATTTTATATGAGATTAATAATTCAACTTTGTTATCAAGTTTCGCCTAAATTCTTTTCATAAAACTGGGCTGTTATAATATTGACTTCCGCAACCAATAGTGGTTCGAAAAAACCAATCATAAAGGCCGACGTCCGTTAAGGATTTAACAGCCGTCCAGTAGTAACAACACAAACAAATGAATTGTAACAAAAGAATGCGTATGACTGCACTTGTTTCAAGAAATGTTACTCGTACTTCTTGTTAATGTTTTTTTATATAAGGCGGTGTTATTGCAAAAAATATTGAACGACTATTTATTTATCGGAAAGACTTCCCTTAGGCAGTTATTCCGCACCCATGCTGTTTCGACCCACACCTTCTTGGAAGCCTACCCCCCAGTCGGGTCTGGGGACCTTTATCGAGCAGGCGCACCTCACGGGCGGTCCCCTAATTGCGCCTGGGATTTGACTCTCACTGTCTCCGCCAGATGTCGGTCTCAGTTAACGGTATCCGATCTGTCTGGTTGGGAGAAAGTGAGATCTCGCCGAAGAGATTTAATTTTGCCGGGCATCCGCCAGGGTTCTTTTACATGCCACAAGCGTGACATGACTACTTTCCGCCCTTGGAAAATACACCTCGGCCGTGATCGAACCCGTGCACTGGGGGTTCAGAGGCCAGTAAGCCAACCCCTCACCCACCGAGGAGTTTATTGAATGACTCATTGCCAATAACACAAATAAGAGTTGGTTATTTACTGTGTATCGGTCTAACAAGATTTTACCTCAACATGTGCCATTTCGGTGCAGCAGGGGATGTTGCCGTCGTTTCCGTGCGCCGTGTGCCACTGTGGCGTGCGCGCCGTGATGAAAGGCCCCGCGGACGCGGCGGGTGCAGGTGGCGAGCCGCTGCTTAGAGCGAAAGAGGTTTATGGGCGTCGCGTGAATACCCGCTCCAGCTGGGGCAATGCGTTGTGCTGCACCTCCGCGCGTCGGCGTTCGTTTGAATTTCATCCGCCACTTTCGGTTTTGGGAGAATGAATAGCGAATAGAGTTCGACTGACTTGTGGGTGGTGAATCGATCTGGATTGTAAAGAGCGAAAAAGGATAGGTCTTTGGATAGATTGTGATCAGTGAATCTGAGTGGATTGTGAGGAGCAAATCGTGATTTCTCTGAATTTAATGTGTTGCAATTGGTCACTTCACCCTTATATGTTAATTACTTGTCAAGCAATGGTGCTGTAAAGTATGTTTATAAACTTAGAAAACTATATTCTTCGTATAACATAATGTTGCAGCAATTTAATCATTACATTTTTGTATTACAGACTTATCTAACGTAATTTTTTTCTGACACTAGATGCGACTTCAAGGGAGTGCAAATATTTTAACCTCTCATTGGCTGAGTTGACTTTGGCCATCAACTGATGTCACTGCAGTCGCTCTGACCGGGAGATTCTGAGGTTCGAATTCCGGCAGTGGCGTGATTTTTGACTCTAGTTAGATAACTACGTCGAATTCAACGGCTGTCTGGAGGAGAATTCTAGCGTCCGGCTGTTCTGATCGGTAGTTTTCCGTAGTTCTCCGATGTACTCCTGGCGAAAGCCGAAATAGTTTAAACAACTGGGCCGCGGACCGCGCGCGATCTTTCATTTCTCTTCCTTGCCCTATCCTAACTCCATACTTGCATTCATGCATTACACTACCACACATCCCACATGAGCTTGTCCCGTGTGGAATGGAGTCTCAATCGTGGGAGACATCCGGAAAGAGGAAAATCCCGCAAGCCTACGTGTAGGTCGACGCCCGATATCGCCATCCAACGGGAGAAGAACTACGCCACTAGTGGTGGCAACAATGTTATTAATCGATTAATTGAAAGCAAAAATAGACCAATTAAATTATATTTTTGTTCCAATTAACCGAATACAACTATATTGAAACGAATAATAAGGGATTAAATTCTTAAAAATTGAAACTCCTCCATAGATTATTCAATTTGGTAGTACATTAAATACTGAGAATGTCTTAAAATTGATAGACTCTTTTTTTCAAGGACTAAGTCTAGTTACTCAATACAAATGTTTGAGAATGTATTGTGAATGCTACATTTTAGATTTACATTAAGAAAGGTCTAGTATGACCGACAGATACCACAACAATGGAATTCTTTCCCCTGATAGATCACCTAGTTTTACGTGTAGAAGCATAGGTCATAACAAGAGACGCACTCTATTACAGACAAGCTGAATGGAAAAGGAAATAAAGAAACAGGAATAAAGTAGGCAATAAAGCTGAGTCTACACGTCAGGAATCGTATCCGAAACTCAGATCAGGAATTTCAGTTTAGAAATCGAATAATTCCGTCAAGATACCATGCAAACATTTAGAGATCCGTGTACGTACAAAGTAACCAACGACTTCAGTTTTTCCGGCTGATGTTCTGCACGGAGCTCAAGAAGGTACTTCATAAAATTTTCAGTTCCGTATTGAAGAGTGTAAAAACAAAACTAAGTCTCCGTTAGAAAATACGCAAAGGTAAATGCAAGAAATCAGTATTTTGTCAATAAATACTGTAACAAGAAAAATGAGTATATGCTCGTTAGTGAATTTTACAGTTTTCAACTAATTATACTAAAACACCGTATACTTTCTGGTCCGTACTCTAACGCAAAATTTTGCGAAAAGTACTCAAATTTTCGACAAATTGTACATGACCTTATTTCAAAAATATATCTTTAGGGAACAGATATCATTAAGGAAAAATGTCAATCTTCATAATTGAAGTTGTAGGAAGACGCCGAAAAAAATTTGAATTTTTGCAAATTTCGAAAAATCAGAGTTTTTAACGAACATGAGACCTAGACCATTCTCTTAAACATCCTTCACACTATCCAAAAACAAAACTTAACAAAAAACAATGGAGCCATTTTTATTTTTATTTTTTAATAATTTATTAATCTTTGTACGGCCTGTTAGGCCTCTCAAGGTTTTGAATCATACATGAAATTCTATACAAAGTTGATAACATACGGCATATTTTACAAATTGTTAATATACAATTAAATATTAACTAATTACAGAGGAGTGTCCAGGAAGGATCCTCTAAATACTCAAATTTCTTTCTAGTAGTAGGAAATGGTGTGGCATTTACGATGCTATCATCGAAATCAATATTAGCTACGATGGGGAGCCTACATCTAATATTGATTTCAAATTTCTTTCTAAGTCAGGGCCGCTCAAGCAGAGCAAATCGGCAGCGCGGAGCTGTGTTGTCAGCCGAGAGCGGGTCACCGGAGCCCGAGCGTTGCGCGCCTTGCGATAACCACTGTCACAGTGTCCCGGTAACTCCAGTCGCGGAAACATGGAAGTCGAAGCGAGCACTTCACAGACCAGAGCATCTACGCTGACAATTTTCAATGCAGTATGGAAAGAAAAGTGTTTTTTTCGCCGACTAAGGCAGCTATACCAAATGTTTAGTTTACATAAAGGGATCAATCACGTGAAGAAGTTTAATTTGCAAAGACATTATACATTTAATCATGCTGATGAAAATGACAAGTACGCTGAAGAAGAACAAAAGGAAGTTTTCAGTGTTCTGAAAAACAATGCCTCACTAGAATTAAGTTTTGGATGTATTTTGATGTTCTTGTGTTGTTTTGACAGTAAAACACAATACAAAATAGTACAATTTTATTGCATATCGATACTACAACGTGAGCGTTTAGGAAAAGAACTTCCCACAAAACCATCGTAATGCAAAACTGCATCGTAATGCTGCTCGATTGTTAAGTACGTTTGGATCAACATACAACTGTGAGCAATTTTTTTCTGCTTTGAAAATTTGTAAATCTGGAATGAGAAGTACAATTACAGATCACAATCTGAAATGCATGTTACGGCTCAATAGCACCATGTAATCTCTTTCAAATATAGAAAGTATATTGCGAGAAAAAACACTTAAAAGATGTAATAAGCGTATTTGATTTTGCAATCAACTTCATTTTTTAATTTTAATTTCCTTCACATTTAGTATTTTTATTACTAGTTTATTTAATCACATTTTTTGTGCAACCTTTATAATACTTTTCATATTCAGCAGCATGATAAACTGTGTAATGTCACCGCTATTAAATTTCTTTATGTTATTGAGCACTGTTTTGCAACTACACAATTGGCATTGCCGGCGCAATCTACAAAAATATACTTTTCTTTCCATGCTGCATTGCAAATTGTCGTTTTTTTAATTTCCAAATTACACTAATACGTTTATATCTAGAAACTGTTCCAATTAATGTTACAAAAGTATCTTACTGTTTTTTCTATCGTAATATCCTTTCCCAGAGCTGTGAGATTTTTTCATTCCGAACAACGGAAAATACCCCGTAGAAATACGACGCGACCCACTGTGCCACATGCCACCGATCGATATTTGATGACGTCATTTGCTCTTTCTGCTGCGAAAGAGAAAAGAGCAACCGGAGGCTCCTCGTCGGAGCAAATGGTTGAGCGGCCCTGTTCTAAGTTGTTATGATCTACTTTCTTTCCTGCAATTTAACGGAGGGCGAAGTAAGTCTTTGGCATGCCGACTTTTGATTCTTGGATACGGGTGTGAAGTAGAACCTAACTTTAATTTTTGGCTTGCAGGGCAGGATGGTAGGTTTGAGTAAAATCGGGTAGAGTCAGTCTATCTTTTGTTTTATTGGGCATACGGATAATTCTTTTTGAATTTGCTTGTTGCGGATATACTAAGGTGCATTTACTATCCAGCGCAGATACTTACTTTGAATTATTTGTAATTTGTTGAAATTTCTCTATGCCGCACCTCCCCAAATTTGACAGGCGTAGGTTAATGAAGGTCTTATTATGTATTTAAAAATGAATATTGACGTGTCGATATTGGTTTTTGAATTTTTATTAATTAGTAGTTTTAACATTTTTATGAATGTTTTGTTAGCTGTAATTTTTGTGTGATCTTTCCAAGTAAGCCTTTTGTCAATGTGTAGTCTTAAATATTTTACTGAAATTGTAGGGGAGACCATTGAATATATGTGTTATTGAGAATTAATGAATTTGTAGTATAGAGTTTTTAGTGAGATATTTTCTTTACATTTAGATGGGTTGATTTCAGTTTTTAATTGCTGAAACCATTCTGCGTGTTTAAATCCCCTTGCAGTAACATCCCCCTGATGTTAAGTTTTGATGCGTTGTAAATATTACAGTGTCATCTACAAATAACACTATTTTTGACTACTTTAGTTGTGGAAGGTCTGAAATAAATATATTGAATAGGGTTGGTGGTAGTGGAGATCCGTGAGGGACACTGGCCGTGATATTATAAACAGAAGGCCGCGCTAAATTGACTTCTTCTTTGAAGCTGCAATTTATTAGGAAGATTTTTATTATTTGTTGTAAATATTTTTTTTAAATTTGGAAAATGTCCTGGAGGCTTCATGTAAAGTACCCCTCCAAAAAATTAAATATCGATTTCAAATTCAAGAGACCGCAACATCTGCCAGGTCGATTGAGGAATATCACTTTTGGAGAAAGTTGGCTGAACGGTTTAGCCGCTAGCGTTGTTCACAGACGGACGTTTTGCCGTCATTTGATTTTTCATTATCAAGGATTAATAAAACATGGATTCTGCCTACACCACATGTTAGAGGATTTTTTATAAATTTAGCAGCTGGATTTATAAACTTTTTCTTTATTAGGGCCGTGTAATAATAGTTTTTCTGCCGGAAATTTGCCGTTTTTTTTCGCGCAGCATTACGTAACTTTCTCTCCACTGCGTAAGCGGTAGCGAGAAAGTAAAAATGAATCACTACCGTAACTTCTCTATGTTATAGAGACATAGAAAACCTCACAATGTCTCCTCGAGTGTTGTACAGTTGAAACTTTCTACTTTTGAAACTTATTGATGTAACACAACGGGACAACAGTTCCTTCATTAAGTAACTTGATGAAGTAAATAATCATGTTGCAAAACGTGTAATTGCTGAGAATAAGGTTTATTAAGAACGTTTTATTGATAAAAATATATTGACAATCAGGATAAATTCTTCAATTTTATATACATGTTGTACTGGGATCAGACTTTGTTCCGTCTGGGACGGCCTCTCGGTTTGAGAGATATCAGGGGGAGGGAAACCCAGGTAGCCGATGAGTAGGGCAGCGCCGAATCTCACGTTCCAACGAGGAGGAACGCCGCTACCGTCTGGTATAAAACATGAACTACACTTATGGAACTAGATGCTAAAATAGTTGACGCGACAGCAATCAATATTCAATCTCTAGCGTGGTGGAAACGCTGCGGCGCGGCGCGGCACGGCGCGGCAGGAAAGCGGAAGCTGTAGGAAGGCGGACGCGGAGCCATTACTTAATAAATCCCCGTGATGAAGTGCGAAATAGATCTGCGCGCGCGACAGCCCATTTGCTTTAATGCGCCACGCATTGCGAGCGCTCGCCGCAAGGGGCGCGGAGGCGGTCGCTGCGCCGGGCAGGCAGACGCAGGCTTCGGACGGCGGCAGCGAAAATCACCAATGCTTTGGAATGGGTTGTCTTACAAGAAGCCCTGGTCTGAATGAGGAGGAGGAGAATTATTATACCACGGTTCTTTCAGTTTGTCCTGATAATGTTACAGTTTTATTTACCACAGTCATCCATTATTGTTAAATGTTATGTGGATTCTGTTTGTTTTGAATCTCCATTTTATAAACTTGCTGTACTACATTTTATCCTTTCTTTTGTCTCTTATGTGCTTTATTGTTCATTATCATTGTAACTCTTAGCTGTGCTTGTTTAAATCTTCCATATCTCTTTCGTTTACCGTGCGCATTCCCATTAATGTCTCGCTTTGCTGTTTTGATAATTCATTCTCACTAATTGTGATGTGTATTTTTCGCCTACTAATCCTGATGTATTACAGTGTTAACTTATTATTTTTTACACTAGGGTGTAATACAATATCAAATTTCCTATTTTACTCTCGACATAAGGACAAAGGATCTTTAAATTGCATTTATAAAATTACTTTTTATTCTCCATGCGGAAGCACTTGATGTATTTGTGGGAGAAAACATATTTAACATCACTTAGAGAATTTGTTGAATGACAGATGAAAGGCAAATGTGTTTTACTACGGCATACGTATATAATTGCATGACCTTTGTTGTCTTTCCAAAACATGAAGTAAGTACTGCTTGACGTCATTGTAAGTTTGGTTGCATAGTTTCAGGGGTTCTCATAGCGAGATTATTGTCCTCTTGTTTGTGAAGCCAACGAGATTCATGTACACGATGATTGTATTTCACTAGGAGCCCCCGAAGATGAAAACAAGTTAGAGAATAATAGTGTAATTAAAATAATCATATTACATATTCAGACTCTGTTACTCAATGTTGGAAGTCAGTTTCAAGATAACAAACTTGCTTCACTGTCGGAGGTGCCCTGCAACTAGTTATTCTATGTTTATGTCTTACAGGTTTATCGCAGTTGGTACTTTTGAGTGCAGTCGTACACGTGTCTCAGGAGATATTTATACTTTTTACATTCCAGAAAAGCAATACCCTGTGGGACGGCAGTAGCGGCGGGATATTTCTTAAAACATTACGGCCTTGGCCGCTATCGTAAAAGCTCGACCATAAACTAGAGCAGCGTGTGTCCTCACCTCCACACCGTTAGGTTTATTGCAGTAAGGAATGCATTTCTCGGCGTTTTAATGGCAGATGCTTTAAAAAAGTGCACACGGTGAATTTGAGCGCTAACGAATGCCACGAGTCGTGTCGCGCAGAGACTGCGAGTCGAGGATGAACAGGAGTGGATAAGAAAAAGAAGAGTAAACTCTACTACTAACTAAAAAGATTCAGAAGTGAAAATGTAGGTAGGATGGTGTAGTGGGATGGAAAAGGATAGTATTAACATCAACTATTACTAGTAAGGGTACTCGTTTTATAACACGCAGGTTCTGAGCAATACAATTTCAGTTGAAAGATTTGTATTGAATTCTAGGGAATAATATTAATAAGATTTGATCCTTCAAAAATACTGTATGAAATGTAATAATTAATCTCTTTTCTGTATAAACTCTTATCCCAATGTTTGTTATATTTTCTAATGTAATCCAATGTAATGGAAGAAAAGACGTAGTTGAAAGGCAAAAAAAGTAAGCAATGTCAGTGCAATAATGATTGTCGACATGTGAGTTCAATGAAATAAATGTTGAAAACTTTGCATTATCCTTTTTCCTATCAGCTTTGTAGTAAGGGAAAACCCTGCAATCACACAAAAAATAGCGGATGTTCGTTAGGAACACAGGTGCTATGAGACGCTGATTTCCAAAAAGTAATTTTTCTTGCGCTTACACGTAATGAATTACTTTATCATATTTACGTTGTGTAATAGTAATGAGAATCCGCATTTTTGGGGTTTTCTGTTCAAAACATTAGTCTAAACGTCTGTGTATAGAATACCATAGCCTAAACCATACACAGGATTTTTACCAAAAAGAATATTCCTCGATCGATCTGGCTGGTGTTGGTACCTCTAGAATTTGAAGCATCTTTCATGTTTAAAGTGTATTTTTCGTACGATAACTAGGACGATTACGAAATTTTCTGAAAAATTGCTCTAAATTATTTCTTTAATTTGTTTCCGCAAATAGTGCAAATTTCTCTTATAAAAATTGAATATGTTTGATTTTCAGTAATGACTATGAATGTTCAAAAATTGTCAAAAGTTACAACTTTATAACTGGTAAATGAAATAATTTATTTCGTCCAATAATTTCAAAGTTTTAATTTAAAAATAACTGTTTAATTGTTAAGAGCACATCCCTACTGAAGTAAGATGACTCAATTGGCTATCAACTAAAAATTCAAGCAAATAGTGGACTTGCAGTGTTTTGGTTTACTTGTCCGTGATTCAACATATTCAGCATTCATATGGCCCATGTAACACCATTGCAGGGGGCAGAATATTTCAGATCAGACTCGCTTAATCACCGATTGTGCAGCGGGTAGCGTAGAGACGCTTGAGCCATGATAAGTAAATAAATCACCATCAACACCCCCACGACTCCAATTTAATTCAATAAATTCTTTAATCGCTCCTATTACTAATAAGAACAAAGTGTGAAAATTTCAGAAAATTCGGTCGAGTAGTTTTTGCGTCCATGTGCGACATACATTCGCACATTCCCTTGTATATTATATCCAAAAGTGTGGGAGAAACACTTCCCTCCACTGAAAATCTCCCACTGGCTCGTGATAAAGGGAATATTGCTGTAAATTGGGGTACAAATTTGTAGGCCATAAACGTTTGACCCTTTTAACGGCATACATTTTTACGTAATCGCACAAAACGTTTGCTGTTCATTTCTTTTAACTCATTGGTATAATATTGACAGAATAAGAGGAGGAAGAGAGGAGGAAATTTTCGCTTGATAGTTTAGCTGGGATAAAGCTAAATTAGCAGAATCGAAGTTTACACCGAATATTTTTGAATATTCGAATAGTAACTGACAACCTTAAATTCTTAATTAGGCTGATGTTACCACATTACTGTGTCCTAAATTTCTAAAAAATCTTATTTTATTGCCTTAAGAACATGCATTACTTTCATTTGAAGGAACGAGATGTATGTATGCACTTTCTTTCTCATTTCCGGGCCACTTTTGTTGCTACGAATCCACGGGGACATAATCAACCAAGTAAATACAAGTGATTGGACTGTGTTTGTGATTGGTTATTTTTGAAACTATGAATGACGTCGCCATTTAGGCGGCGTCTAGCATTTTCTGCAGCTCTACACACAAGGTGCAAGCAACCCTACGGCACGAGGAACTCGAACGTAGAAACCTTACAGTGCGCTGTTACCGCCGCGGTTTCCGCCACATCTGCCTACGCTGTGCAGGTTGGCTCAGGGGGCTGGTACCTATTGCTCAATTTTCATTCTCGCCGCTGTTGCAGTGCCGCTGAGAGGGAGGAGGGGGAGGAGGGGGGTGCAGCGCGCCTGGCGCTCGCCTTCATTAACCGCGTGGCCGCCACCTGGCCCACGCCACGCCACGCCGCGCCGCGCCACGCCGCGCCGCGCCGCGCCGCGCTGCGCAGCGCCGCTCCGCTCGCGGTCGCCCTATTATTCGCGGTAGCTCCGTTGATCGCTCTTCAAACACGCTGACTGGGATATTCGCCGATATTGCGGCCGACGAGGACTGAATCGACCCGTAATCTCGGGACCTTTAACTCGTTTCATTTCGCCGTTTTCGAGGTCGCTACTTTGCTCAGAAGTTTCATTAACTGAGAACGGAGAGCCAGGATTTGTTATTAATAAGTACTCCTAGCGGAGGAATTTAGAGGATGAAGGGTTTTGAGTATGAATTGAGGGGAAAGCGACCCATTAGTGAGCTATTTTATACAGCGAGGACCAATTACATCTCGGTTGCGAGTTTTAACGTATCACATTTTGCGTGGAACTAACTTTAATAGATAATGTGATGCGACGTGGACAATTTTCGAGCATATACAATATTTTAATGATCTTTCTTAGTAGTTGTATTTACTATTGCATTAACGTTGTAGTAGTTCAGTGCATAGAATCTGTGTTTGTGAGGGGCGAGGTAGGGAAGAGGACGAGAGACGGCCAAACATTCTTACCTTATTAAACGTTTATCAGTAAGATCCACGTTTTTAAATTGCACAAAATGCACAATAATTTTATTTTACATAGATTTCGAGGCTTTACGTTTTTGACCAACAATGCTACAGAAGGGGTTTCCAGTTAGGCTTTACATCCAAAAATGTCTCTTTTTGTAGAATACAGTCTGTCGGATGGAGGAGGTGACGAGCTCTTTTTTTCGAGGGTTCGTAAACGGGATTTTTAAGGGCGTAAGATGCACAGATTTTGAGTTTTACTTAGAGAATTTTGTATTATGGGCTGCATGTGTGCGCCCTGACTTCTACATAACATAATCCGTTCTACACAACTGTGTATGGTTTGCTTCAAATTTGCTTAATTGTTCTTAAATGTAATCTCGTAGACAATTGACAGAGATTTGTGTCGATGTCATCTTTTAAACAGTATTAAACGATTAGTTTTTTAGCATATTATGTATGGTAAGAAGTGGTACGTGAACGTTCCAATGATTTAAATTACATAAAAATAATTTTTCTAATAATCTTTGCCATCTGCGTCATGTATCACCAATAATTTTCCGGACTGTCGAGTTTCCGCCCGGGGAAGTTAGTAATTCTTAATTGTAATTCATAATACAAGTTGAAGAATTTGTTTCGGGTATTGACACTGATTGAGATTGAAGTTTAATTAAAAAAGCGAGAGTAGACACACTATTAATGTATCATGACCACAATACTGTGAATGATGTAACTCTTATAATGTAAGTATGGTAGTATGTAATTCATTCGCATAATATTAACATGCTTACATTCTTTGTAATGGTGTGATATAGAACTTGAAATATGGCGGAATTGGATTACTTGCAGCATCAGGCCATAGTTGTAAATATTAAGCGAGATAGATATTATTGTAGAAAATTCCTGAAAAGTAAAACGAGGTACACGTAAGTAATACTTACGTAGGTAAGATTTCTAAGAAGTAAGGTTCGGTTTGAGTTTCATATCGTTCTCTAAGCTCATTAGAGCATTTATTTTAATAGACTCCCATTATTCGCGCTTATTACATATAATTTTCCTTGCCTTTAAATGCTTAACCTCTGTGGATCCAGCGAACATTTTGCATGTGTTTGTTACAATGATTTTATTTGCTTAGTTACATTGTTTTACATCCATTTTTGACTGACAATGAGCTTAATGTGTTACCCAATAACGTGCAGCTTTGGAGTATGTTGCGAAAATTACATAAACTGATTTATTTGTGAATTTTAAAACGTTGGTCGAAGCTTTAATTATTGGATTATACATTATACATATCATCAATAAAGCATTCGAAAAGCGGCGACCTTAATACATATAACCAATAGGTGTGTCAGTCCATCCTAAACAAGACCAATGCATATTAGCAAGCGAAATATTCCAAATAATGCAATGCTGCGTGTTATTCACTGAATGGCTGAGCCAAGGTTCAACTGAGGACCCTGCCACTCGAAATAATCGGTGAATGCAAACAAGAGTGGCGCATAAACCGAGGAGAATATGTGCGAGGGCAATCTGTTATTCATACCTGCTTTACACCGATATGTTCAGCGCGAACGTTCTCTACTTACATTTTCACCAGCATTTGCTTTGAGCGATGAGCATACGAACCAAGCAAGGGCGAAGCGCGATAGTTTTTGTTGGGAGATGGATTTGTTAGGACTGGCAGTGTATTGAATGGAAAATGATCTAACTCAAAAACCTAATTTGGTGAAGTAATGTACAAATATTTAAAGCAATTAAGTATTTATCACAGTATATACTTGCACCCCCAAAGCGGGTTACTTTAAACCCTGTATTATTATTATTATTATTATTATTATTATTATTATTATTATTATTATTATTATTATTATTATAATTATTAGCCTGTTTAACATCCTTTAGTAGAGCAAATGACCTACTTAATTTACATTGTAAGATTTTTTAAATAAGGCAGATAGTTTATTAGTTACTATTTTAGTCTTATTTTCTATTTACTTCTCACCGGTTCCTCCTTTTTGTCCATGTCTAATTATCACTTCACTATGAGTTTTCACTACTACTTTTCACTATCAATTCACTTACAGTTCGCTTTTCGTTGCTTTCTTTATTTTCGCGTCTGTGTTCCTTTTTATTTGTGATATCTTTTACCTCTGTTGGCTTTGTCGACTGTGTGAATGACTTGTCCGTTTTGAGCAATCTCCTGCTGTTCTGGTCCATTGTCTTCCCAATTTTCTTACCATGTCGTCTGACCATCGTGCTCTGTCTTCCGATATTTTTCTTTCCAGTCCTTGGATCCCATACTGTAATTTTGTAGGTCCATCTCTTTGTGTTCATCCTCATTATATGTCCTGCCCATTTCCATTATGGAAGTGTGAATTGACCTACGTCGTTTTGTTTTGTTTTTGGTCTTATGTCAGAATTTCTTACTTTGTCTTTTAGACTTGTGGATGTGTTGGATAAAAAACTAATACAATTATATTCCAATCAGAAAATTCAACTAATAAAGTTAACCTCCGACAGCATTTAACCCTGTGACTGCTCGCCTCGCACAGCATGTCAGCTGTGCTGAGTCGTCGGCTAGGGGTGTAGCCCGCGGTGCTGATCTCTTCGCGTGGTTCCGCAGCGTCGTCAGGAGGGGAACTGACCAGACCCGAGACAAAGGTCACTATAAAGTGTCACTACTGATCTTGCCCGAGAAAATATATCGCAGCTCAATCTATTTGCAATGAAATAAAGTCTTAGAACCTTAGGACGACCTCAGAAGTCGCACTCGCAGAAGCACAATACGCCATCTTGGTGAAAGGAAGCAAACACCCGAAGGGACGTCCATAGCACTGGGGACACGGGGAGTCCCGGACGCGCAAACACGTTCATAGAACACGGGACACGGATCTCACCGGAGGTGAGGCACGCTCATATCAGTCAAAGGGTTAAAAGTAATGAAGTATATTCACTGGAATTAATGGAATCGCCGAATCTCTGTCAACGTCAAAGTTCGGCTGGGTGTCATTTTTGCGCTTGCTGGAGTGATTTCTACTCTTTATAATATAATTTTTACAATTTTTATTCTCATTATTTACCTTTGTAATAAACATAAAATAAAAATGAAATTGTAAAACTACGAAGACTAATGAAAAAAAAACTCATTTTAAATTATAAGAAAGAAATTACTGCATTTCTGTGTTATACATATTGAGTTGTCGCATGTAAATTATAAGATAGAAAGTTGAAATTTTGGGAAACTGTAGAGAATTTATAGCGCTACATTTTGTATTTAGCCTTTTTATTATCTGTACTAGAACACGAGATATTCTTAAAAAACAAAGGAATAACGTAAGTTTTTCTGCGATTTCCATCTTTCATTGTTGATTTTTAGAGTCAAAATCGGACATAAATGCCTGAAAAAATTCTCGAAACATCTATATCATCTATAGAAAGTCTCAAGGATAATTAAAGTCAATATTCGTAAGCGCAAAGTGGTTCAAAAAATTAAAACTTATATAGGAAGCTAAAAAAACACGTTTCATTCATTTGTACGAAGTACTCTGGGTGAATTGACTTAAATTCGGCGAAAAACATATTTTCTTAACACTTCAATTACGATTTTCAAAATAAAAAATTTTTAGCCCCCGGGGGCAGTTTTGCATATCTTATTCCGCTACCCCTTTTATGTCCCTTTATTGTAAATTTGTTTGTACCACTGTTGTATGACCCCTGTTATATTAATTTGTTCCATACGAAAGGAAATGACTGAACCATGCGTGCTGCAAGCTGATTCCTGAAATCATAAAACAAACGATGAATTCCATATGGCATAACATAGTAATATCACGAAATCCAAATGATCCCACGGCCTACTTCTGTAAGTCATCAACGTTAAGACATCACTTTTCAACCTACATCAATAGTTTTTTAAAAATTATTTATTGGAAAATTGTGTAAACCTTTTAAATGGGTAAATATCAATCAACTTCTATTTAGTTAAAGTAATGAAAGCTTTGTTTTAATCGTAAACATTAGGATTGGCACTGCCAAAATCTTCTGACTGGAGTACAAATGTATGTAGGTGCAACGTTGAAAGAAGCTAAAAAAACACAGATGCCGCGAAGTTAATATTAGAACGCAGAAGCGAAGTTCAGCATTACGCTGGAATTTTAACGGGATCTTCAGAATTAAATGGTGCTCGCATATTCTGACGTTACTCCACATTTTCATTTAGAAGAGTTGAAAATATTATGTAAACTCATAAAATTCCAAACGCACAAGAAAATGTTTTCATACACAGTTTGTTTAATTCGCGATCTGATTACTGGATTTGTTAATATAAACGGTAAAGAATGAAAGCATAAGTAAATGAAGTCATTATTTTGAACTTTTTACAATTTGTATTCCATACTATACTTTGTTTATTTTCTCTATCTTGAAGAGTTATTTCTAATGAATGTAGTTTTCTCCTAAATACTTCATCTGATATTCTTACCTTTTTCATGGGAATGTGTTATATGTAATGCGGATTCTAATAAGAATTTGAAGTACACGAATTTACACTTTTGTAGAATTTTATATCTGCGCTCTCTTAGTGAGGTAGACTTCGGGCATTATCTTTCAAGAACGAAAATAATTTTAAAGAGACATTTTATTTATTCAGGAATAAACCAGATAAAATGGAAAATTGAAGAATTTAATTTATCCTTCAGTAGATGGTTTGCAAGCATTATTTATGAAGTTATTTCTCTTAATTTCTCATAATAAAGTAATATTAATAATATTTATAATCTTCAGAATTCAGGTAATAGGTGTCGGACACATCTAGTTCTTTTGTATATTAAAGAAAACATCTCAGATTCAGATTCAAACATGAACACATTCTATGGATTATTAACAAAGATTTAAAATACAATCAATAGAAACCTAATTCTAGTGAACACTGCTGATTTATTAGGGATTGAGAAAAGTGGTAAGAATTTTCATATGAAATTTTGCGCGCTTCTCAACAATGATTAGTGGTATGTTGCCTATTTGCAGATTAACTTTGACAATTCCTCTTGAAAACAATACAAGATGTAAAATGAAAGGTTAAAAAACAAAGACGCAAACCCTATATATGGCAATCGGGTAACGTGCATAATCGAATATCCGTGCATTCGTCCGTTAGGTATATCTCTTCCGGTCCACTTTTCGAGGTACGGGAGAATTCATACGATGCTTAGAACATGTCTGTGTGTTTACAACTATATTGCACAGCTATAAACACAGGAAATATAATTATATTGGTGCATCTATGGACAGTCCTGTGTTAACTAAAAGTAATGAATAAGTACCACTATTGGTACAGACGAACTGATCTTAGAAAAAATAGAAAACGAAAATTTACTATCGGAATGTAATTAAATTTGAACAATGTCAAACATGAAGGTCATTATTTCTTGTTCATAAATCGAAGCAATATTTTCACCTCTGTTGCAATCACGGGTTGTGATAGCCGACACAGAATCCCAACGCGCGAGCAAGCTTATTCCGCACAATCTTCGGGTGACAACCCGAGACGTAGGTATCGATCTCGTAGCAGATCAGCTTGGCCCTGCCCTGGCGGTTTGCGCATGATGCATGGCGCATTTGCCCGCGCCGAGCTCTCGCGACCTGCGGAGGCGGCGGCCGCAACCCGGGGCGCTAGACGGCACATTTGTATCCCGACGGCGCGGCGCCGCCGCCGACGCGTCGTCTCCTCTGCCCGCCGCGCCGCCGCTGCAGCGCTGCGATCGCTGCAAGGGACTACGGCGCAGCGGCGTCACCTCCACCACAGACAACAGGAGATCAATCTTATTGTAGAAGGCAAGGAGTGTAAACAATGTGAACGAAAGTGGTTGGTCTCTTCATCGAAATTATCACATTTATCGAAAGTAAAATTGTACGTATCCTCCACTTGTCGTACATGTCGTAGACGATACCTGCGATTGTGTAATAGTGTAACGGTGCAACAGAAAATTACATGAAAATTTATAATATTAAAAAAATGTTATCGTAATTAATAGTGTAATAATAACATTTAGAGACCTTATTTTGAAGAAAAGATTTCTTTAATAAAAATAATGTACTCTTAGGAGGCGAGACTAAAACAATTCAATTGTAATTTTAGAAATTTTGGAGGTTGTAATGAAAATGAAGCACCTGCGCCGAGTGTCTTTTGCGCTTAGGGTCTCCGTGCAAAGAATCCCTTGAACTTAGATCAATTTCAAATTCTTGGGGCCATGACGTTGTGCAGGTAGGTCCGGAATATACATTTTGCTGAAAATTCTCTATACAGTATAGGTGCTAGTGTTGTTTACGGAGAGAGGTTACAAAGGTTTTTGAAAAAGACTTATTTGGTAGCAGGGATACCTAAACGTCTACTTTTCATCAAATTAACGACATTAATTTTTTGGCGGCATTTCGTAACTTTCTCTACTGCATGACAAAGACCTAGCGCAGTTCAGCACTGCAACACAGTCTACATTGCCTAAACTGGGGCTATTTTTCACATATAGAGTGTTTCCTAGTACACAGACGATATCATCTCTTTCAAACATGTTACTGTCAATTCTGCTTCCCTTTCGGAGAAACATTCTCCGACATTTCTAAAAAGAACGCTAGAAAACTATTGTAGAAAATATTGACAGTTGGAGGAATCTACATTACTAATTTCCAATATGCACGAAAGGGATTTACACAGCATTTGGCTATTTGAGAGATGTCTCTAGTTTTAGTAGGTACCCAAAAAACACGAAAAAAGGAACAGTTTTGATTTTGACTGAAAAATGAAAATTTTATGTAATTTCGCATATAGTCATACTGCGCGTACCGATTGAATCATACTCAGTGCGTCATTGCTAACGACACAGCTGACGTCAAGTGACCAAGGAAGAGGACAATCGCGATTTAAATTTGCTATTCATGACTTGCGTTATGGAACAGCATTTTGTTAAGCTTTGTATGTAACGAACTACGTTGCTGCATTATTCCTGAAGATTGTTTTTGTTAAAATATTTAATTTATTGTAGTGTTACATGAGAGTACTTTATTTGTTGTTCTTCAGAAAAATGTTTGCTACTTTTTTGAAAACCATTTTGTGTGGTTTCATTTTTACTGCTCTTTAAGCGACGAGTATTTTACGATTATCGTAATGCAGGTGATATGTTTTCAATTGAAATTCTAGTTTGTCCAAATGCAAATCTATTTCATGATCGTATTTCTTATCGATTGAAAGTACTACGTATTGCAATCAAAAAGAATTTTCATGTAAAAGATAAAACAGGACATTGATTTTTCTCATAATGTTGAAGGAAATATCTATTATTCTTTCATTTTTTCGTTTTTACAGATCTGTTTTGTTCATTAGGATTCAGGATGTTGCTTTGGCTCCCCTTTTGTTTTCATGAACATGGTCTTATTTTAAAATCTCTCTTATATTAGTCCTGGTAATGTCCACTAAACAAGGTACAACGAGCAATTCTAAACCGAGAAGCTCAGTGAGTGAGAAAACATACATACGAGTATAAAGAGGTACTGTAGTAGATGCGCAAGTGTTATTGGTTGCCATTTAGTGCTGAGTGCTCTATTATTCTCCGACCAGATTTTCTAACTGAGGATCAACAGAAAATGCTTTGTTGTGATGACATTGACATCATTTCAAAGGCGAGAAAGGTAAAAATGGTAGCTGTTTTGAATTTCGATAGAATGTGTTCAGATACGAAATGGAATTTAAAGTAACCGACTTAATCTCTTGAACTAATTACTGATTATTTGAAGGACAATTCAGCAATGCACAATATTAAATAATTTTCTTACTCCAGAAATTTCCGTTATATCTTTGAAGAAAACATTACTGCAATCAGATATGAAATTTTCTTTAATTTGATATTTAATGTCACATAGATGTTCTACTTATTTCCCATTGGAGCGAACTTTTACGGTAGATTCAATTGAATAATATTTAAGTTTTTTGTTTGATAAATATGCCAATTTCATGTTTATTAAAGCGTTTTCAATTGATATATCATTTTAATATTTCTTCACAATTGCACTTTTTTAACTACGTGAACTTTTGATAAAAACTAAGTGGAAAAATAATGGCTCAGACTTTTTCGTGAGAGTTAGTTTCCTGATCTGTTCAGTCTGGGCTAGCTTTTTGGTTTCCCCCATACTCTTCCCAGCTGCTACCTACCGGTTTCTAAAACATTTCCCCCCCCCCTTTCTTAGTTTTCACTCCTCTGGTAGTTGAATTAAACTACTACTTGAAGCATATCAAAGAAGAGTTAAATATGTTTTATATACACATTTTCATTGAAATATTTTGAGCCGTTGTTGAAAACACGTAGTTTGAGCGTTTATAAAAATGTGGGATTTTGAGCCCATTTTAACAAAACAATTTTGAGTTTTAGAGAAACTTCACAAGAAATCATTTGAATACATACTCACAAGAGCAATAATATATTCAAACACTCGTAATGTAAATATTAATGACATACAAGATTTATTAAAAATTAAATTTGTGAAATTTTTGAATAAACAAAAGTTTACAGTAAATTTTGCGTTTATACCATTTTATACCGTGCATTTAGCACTATCCCTATAAAATATTTGAAGCCGTTTGTGCAAAAACGTTTTTTAAAACATTTTTTAATTAGGCCCATATTTCACTTAACAATACGCGAAAATACTAATAATTTAATACAACACAAGACATTCACAAGAACTAAATATGGAGAACGAATATCAACGAAAAAATACGTCTTCAATAATGAAGTTGTACAAAATGTTCAATAATTCCAAAATTTGGAAATTTTCGAAAATTCTGAGCAGCCGTTAAAACTGAACATTTATAAAAGTGTTTAATACCTTATGCTCTAGTGTTGTTCAAAGATTGATAGACACAGTTTGAAGGACGGGAAAAACACAGGAACGTTTTGAAATAAAAACATTTTCGATATCTGGAAACTCAAAAATGTGTATATTCGTAAAAATCACGAAATCAACTTTCCGCAACTTTACATAACTTAACGTAACATTCTCTCTGCATACAGTATTCCGTATATGGATACAATAGACGAGAAAGTAAAAATCAAATTAAAAAAATGTTTTTGGGAGATTACTTCTAATCATCTATTTTTCTGAATATCACTTCCTATTCTTCATATCACAGTTTTTATTTATAAGAACAAAAGAAAAAAATATTGTAAATCTTGCTTCGTATTCATCGTTATTCTTCTGAGACTTTTTTATGACCAAATACATTACCTCTTCATCATTAAACTTCTGAGCTAATTTTTCTATGGACTCTTTGTAATGACAAGTTTCCAACTGAAAAAATGGAAGAGAATGACGTGATAAGGTTAATGTAATAAGGTTCGAATTTCTGCTACAAGTAGAACATTGTGTTTGCCACCTGTGGACCAATAGCTACTATCAAAATACTGCACTAATGAAGAGATGACTGAATAAGTGGAGGGATGAAACTTCGACATTATTTCACTCGAAACGACGGAAACGTAATTGGAACCTTGTCATTTCAAATATTTATAACGATCTGTTATTTTTTTTCGTAGCCTTAAACATATTACACTTCACACACTGCTTCTGTAACAACATCTGAGTAGCCAGACCAGATAATTAATAAAATATATTCGTTATTCATATCTAAACATTTTTTCTACCTCAATTCGACAGTAGACTAAACTTCGTAAATTCTGAATAAATGAACTCTACACGGAACGTTGTAAATGCTGAACAAATATTGTATATATTTATTCAGTTTTTGTAACGCGTGACAGCTCTTGGAAACCTCATGCATCCTCTTCTGTGTGAAGAAGACACGACATTTCTTGCACGTCGTTAGACACATTCGTTTTACGCTCCCTGACATCGCGTCTCGCAGTGGGCGGACACCGCAGAGGGCTTGGGATTATGAGTCTAAAACAGAGCCCCGCGCTACACGAAACTCGGGGTGTAAAGCGCGCTATTCCCCCTCCTCCGCGGGGGGCGCCTAAGTCGCCTTGATTCCTAGTATAACGCGAGTCGTGAGAGATACGATTTATCGCGCGTGCAACCATCGTGCGACGGTTATCTTCACGGAAGGAGGTTCAATCCTCCGGGGCGGCAGCATCTATAAATCACAGGGGCTCGAAAAACATGCTCCAGCGGTGGCAGGGCTGCCGCCGGAGGCGGACGAGTGGGGATGGGGCAGCTGGAGAAGGAAATGGCAACGGCAGAGGGCAGAAGAGGCAGAAGAGGGAGAAGAGGAGTTAATACCGACAATAAAGGCTGAAGAGACGGTTGTGAGCGTGAGTGCGGTGGCGTCGCCAAATTAAACGGCCGAAGGATAGGTGGCTATCAGCAAGGGCGTAAGTAGGTTGGTGCAACCAATGTAGCGCACCGGGACCCCGGAGTCAGGGTTGCCGAAAAATGATGTCCGCCAACACCCAATCAAAGTGCGGTTTCTGTTCAACAATATTTTCAAGGTATCTCTCAGTAAAATCATTCTGTAACAGATTACTCGACATCAGAATATTTAATAAGATTGTTCATTATTATTGCTGTAATTGAATGTACAAAATTCGTATTTCAAGAAACAATAGCAACAACAATAACAAAGAACATAGTACTTGCAGGCCTGGAACTATATTCTTTGGCGAGGAGTTATTCACAGCGTGTCCGCCCCTTCGCTTGTATATTTAAGCCCATCTTAATCAGTTGAGATACTCATCCTAGACTTGGCATCGATCAAGGATTGTATTCAAAGAGTGAATGTGTAAAATGTTAGTTTGTGAACCACGTGATGGAAAAACTGACAATATTACAGAACGACCAACTTGGCTTGTTTTTTTTTCACAAGATATATTCAATCTGGATTGTTGCCAGTTCTATTTTATGTAATTTATGGCGAAAATACTGCGTTTACGCTCACAGACGAAAATATTATGGTGTTCATTTTCAGATTATGACCATTAGAATTAGTAAATAGTTGTAATGAAATGGAGAATGATTTCTACCCTAATTAATTCTAATTGATATTCTAATACATATCCAGCCGATATAAATTAGATCTAAAACACCCGATTTCGCGGCAGTCAATCGCATTTAGAGACACATTTTGCATCAGAGCCTCAAAGAGCTACGCCAGCGCGCCTATGAAAGAAGAGGTGTGGGCTTTGAGGAGAGGGAGGATCGCGGAGGGAGCACATGAATAGACCGCGCCACCGAGGTGGCGGTCGAATGGAGTGGGCGGCACAGGTCGGGCCGGCAGAAGAGGATGAAGTTAGCGGGCGAGGCACGCAGCGAGGCCGGCCGTTGCGGTGGCGTGCGGGAATGTTTGGACAGGTTTGTTGGGGCGAGAGGAAACGAGGTTGTTGCTCCAGGCACATTCATGCGAGGTCCAGCTGGTGTGGTAGCGACCCTTCGAGTCGGGGATGTACAAAACTGCCGCCATAGGAACGTAGAACGCGAAAAAATCAGAAGGAAAGTGACAAAAAATGTATATTTGGAAGAGTTGTGTCAAATTCGATGCAAAGATGTATTTAATATTAATTAGGGAAAGATTTGTCAGAATGATGGATGTTGGGAATGTCCAGGGTTCAAAAAACGATGGAAATGTGAACTTAGGGGGAGGAACGACGAACGTATGATGAGAATGAAACGGCTACGGAGCTGAAGGCATAGAGCGCAAGGAGGACAAAGAGTGAGAGAGCGCGGAGAGGGCAGGGAGAGAGTGAAGAGGGCAGGGAGAGAGTGAAGAGGGCAGGGAGAGAGTGAAGAGGGCAGGGAGAGAGTGAAGAGGTCAGGGAGAGAGTGAAGAGGTCAGGGAGGGAGTGAAGAGGTCAGGGAGGGAGTGAAGAGGTTCAGGGAGGGAGTGAAGAGGTCAGGGAGGGAGTGAAGAGGTCAGGGAGGGAGTGAAGAGGTCAGGGAGGGAGTGAAGAGGTCAGGGAGGGAGGGAAGAGGTCAGGGAGGGAGGGAAGAGGTCAGGGAGGGAGGGAAGAGGTCAGGGAGGGAGGGAAGAGGTCAGGGAGGGAGGGAAGAGGTCAGGGAGGGAGGGAAGAGGTCAGGGAGGGAGGGAAGAGGTCAGGGAGGGAGGGAAGAGGTCAGGGAGGGAGGGAAGAGAAAAGGAGAGAGGGGCAAGGGCTGAGAGTGCGGAGAGGGTAGAGAGAGAGCGGAGAGGGCAGGGAGAGAGAGCGAAGAAGGCAGGGAGAGAGCGGAGAGAGCAGGGAGAGTGAAAAGGAACGCGAGGGTGGTTGGGAAAGCGAGGACAACGAGGGCAGCCCGGACGACGAAGGCGGAAGCGCGGGCTGCCGCCGGGAAGCATCACGCAGATTCGGCGGAGGCCATTGTCGACGGTCACCGCAGCGGCGGCCAGGCCGCACGCAGGCCGGGGCCTCGGAGCGGTTTATCTGCTTGCTTGCCGGCCGGCGAGGCGAGGCGCGTCCGAGTTCACCGATAAAAACGGCGGCATTAATACCGGACTATCGCGTCTCAGGGCGTGAGATTAATTGCCGGAAAATAAATAACAGGGGCGCTTCTGAAGCGGAGCCGGCGGGTGCGGTGGCTTGCACGGCGTCGGCGAAGCGGGAAGGGGCGGACGCGGGCGTGGGGCGTCGCCGCTCGCCGCGCGCGCGTCGGGGCGTCGGGGGCGGTGCGCCCGGGAAGAAAGGAACGGCGCGTTCGCTGTGCTCTGACACGTCGCGCGCGATAAATACCGGTTTGCGGGGCGGGCGGGTTATTGTTTTGGGTGGCGGCGTGCCCCGAGTGGCTCCTGCTCGCGGCGGAGGAGGAGAAGGAGGTGGCGGCGGCGGCGGGGCGGCGTGGCGGTGCGTGTGAATTTATTGCCCCGACGATTAAACGACGGAGCGGTGATTTTGACGCGCGTGCACCGCCCCTGCGCGGCGCCATTGTGTGCAAGTGATAAATCCACTTAGTTGGCTTTGCGTCAGCGGTTCCGCAGCGGTGTCGGTGTGTCGGCGCCGAGGTGGCTGTGAGAATGGTAATAGAAGTTAAGGTGGAGCCGATGAGCATTTCGTGGCGATTGAAATGTCTTGAGTTACGTCCACACTTCCAAGTCTTTATGTGGCGAACTGACCGCTGCAATATTTTTAGCGAACATGGGGTGTTGGAGCCACGCAAATATTTGTGCCGCGCGTCGTGTGTCACTGCTCGGCGTGTACGGAGGGTCTTTTGGTAGTTTTTTTATTCAACGAATATTTACATTTTATTTCAAGTATGAAATAATAAGTAAGCATCTGTTTTCATCGTTGGCGAAGGTCTGTGTGTATTTAACCTGTAAACATTTTTTTGTACTCATTTTCTTCTTCAGCTACAACTCATTTTTATTAAGATATCGTGCATTAAGATGAATACATCGCATTTATTTGCGATGGCAGACATTTCTGAGGTTATGTTGCCTTTAGTAAAATGTATACACGAACGCGTCCTGGTCACACTACAACTGATTTGCGTCGCAAAAGCCTTTTATATGAGCGGAAAAACCAACAGACTGCGACTTGCGCACGCATGGTATGCGGCGTAAATTTTTGTGTGCTTTCCCACTCGGTGAACACACCCACACTCGAGGAATTCAGTTCGTTCGCGCAATTTTTTTGTTGGGTGCGGAAAACGGCGTAAGGTATCCAGTTGTGGATGTGGTCTTGTAACTCAAAAACACGAAATGCGAATGCAGTTGTTAAACTGTTGTTAAAGTTGGTAAAGAAGCAAGGTGAGAGCAGGAATGTAAACTGCGTTGTGAGTAGACTTCGGAATTTTAAGCACAAAAATGTTATGTTTTTGGCACCTAAAATAGGCACTGTGAGGTATGAAAAGTGACGTTTTAAGCACTTTAAATTTGTTATAACATGCTGAAACCAGGAATTAAAATAACATTAGATATGAAAAGTTACGTTTCTGGCATCTAAAACTTATTATAAAAGGATTAAATTAGATACTTTTTATTTTTCACGAAAGTAAAGTATTTTTATATTTACAAGAGTGACTACAAGCATATTATTTTATTCACTTTCATTTCTTTTCATTTCATTCATTCTTTCACACTTTTCATTCTCAATTTATCAACAGCGCAGCTGCACCGGGAATGGACACAATTGCCTAAGAAGTGCATGCTGATCGGAGACGAGCATGAAACATTCTCTTTATATTGACTTGCAGAACTCCTTTTGTTCGGTGTGTTGGGTGAAAGATTTCGATGCGTAGTCGATTGCGCATTCGATAAGAAAATATTCACGCTTCCGGAAATTCAGGAAAGTATTTACGTTTCGGTAAAACATTTAAAAAAATTAATAATTAAAATATAATAATTCATCAAAATTGCTGGTTTTAGGCAAAACATATTAATATAAGCATCATCCACCCTTTTAGGATATTTTAGGCACTATTGCATGCTTTTATCAAATCTATATTTTCATGTTTCGTAAACATCTGCAATTTCTTTCCACAACTTCCTAAAGGAACTAAATAGCCAAATTCCTAAAATCCGAGGTCTGGTTATGAGTACTGCAGATTATAAATGCAGGAGTAGCAATATCTGTTGAAGAGGGGAAGAGTGGCAAGCTCGGGAGGGGCAAGGTAAATCGCGAGATTCCGTGCGAGCTAAGCTGTAGTAGCAGGCGAAGTGGTAGGTGTGGTAGTACGCGGATTGATGTGCAGAAGGGGCGTGGCCGGACGGGCGACGTGGATGAGAAACGACCCATCCCGTGATGGCCGTTTCGAAGCATGGACGGGCTATCAACAAGAAAGCGTAGGAGCTGCGTCGCGCCATCTGATGCAGTGACAATCTTGGCAACGCATTGCTGCGTACGACACCTCATGTGACGAAAGCGGGTGAGCACCCTGAGGAAAGGGTAGAGAGTTAAACAAGCCTCTCATTCCATTAAGCATTGAATTAATATTTACTAGTGAAAACGTCATTTTTTAATTCAGTTGGTAGAGGGGATGATATATTGGATCATGCACATTACGAAAGTGGAAGTTTGTTTTAGAGAATTGATAGCGAATAAACTCTTTTTTAGAAAAAAAACTTGGGAAAGATTGATGGCCATGGCCATTGGGGTTTTCTGTTGCGTTGAGAGTGCAACATTATCGGGCTGGTCGTTCTCGCAATCCGCAACGAGCAGGTATCAGACAGAATTGATATTTGTGCATTTACAGGTCTCTAACCAAAGGATCTTCACATTACTATAAAATCGAGATAGCAGCGATTGACACTGCACGGAGAGAGAAGACGCCTGTTTCCTTGAAGCAAGATGCACGACTTTTCAATGCCAACCTCGCCTGAGAGATGGGAAAACCAAGTACTTCGTTTCGAGCACAGTACGCGAGAGGTCGATTGAACACCGTCAGGTTGCGAGCCTTTACGGCATGCACAAACACATTTAACTCACAGGGATGTTTGAAAGCGAGGGGGACACACTTGTACTGACAACATCCGCAATCTCTTCCGTATATTCGTACCGTTGGGAAGGAAATTGTAGTAGACACTCAAAATAAACAATTCTTATTAAGTTCTTTAAATAGCGGATTCTTATTAAAATGCACTCATTCGAAGACCGGTTCTAACAAACGGACCAAGGACCACCTAAGATGGGTGTAACCACATTAAAATAAGATGGGTGTAAGGTCGTACCCAGGATCATTAAAATGAGATGGGTGTTCCTAGTGGGATGATTCAAATAAGATGGGTAGTATAGGCAGCAAAATAACTTCGAGTGGGAGAGCGAAATAAGCAGCTGGGCGCATGGGAACCAAGAGCTTTTTAATTCTTTCGCAGAAATCTGAAAATGAAAAGAAATTGCCACTGTTAGCATATTTACACGAAAGAATCACTGATCATCAAATAGATTGTTAAGCTTTACCTGTTTTACCTGGGAAAAAGCGGTTTTACCCTTATTTCGGTTAGCAAACCGTGGCTACGTTTTTAATACAATATTTTCGTGCGGGATACCGTTGTGACCTCTTAGAATTATTTATTACTCGTTGCCAACTGTCTCGAGTTTAAAACCAATTGTCACGGCACGCTAATACAAACCCACTCATGCTTGCATCCATATGCCGAGAACACGACTATGATATCACTATTGTGGGTATTTGAATTTTATAAGAATGCTTTAAACACGTCTTTAACAAATTTTGGTAATTTCTAGAATGTTAATACTGCGATGTCTCCGCTTGCTAGGTAAGCAGTAATTGCTGCATCCTAGCGGTCTTGTTTGAAACCATGAGCAGTGGCAAATAAACTGCCAAAGAACTTGTCTCTTAAAGCACATCGTGAAAGAAGTAACTCTGCTCTTTTGTTAAGAATTAGCGCGCAGAATTTTGGGAAATTTATTCTATCTCCAGCGCGCGACGTTTAAAACGTATGTTCATGGCTGGTAATTTTGCCAAAGATTGTTGTAAATACTTGATTCACTCGGACGGCGCCAAATTTGAATCATTTTTGGCCGCTCATGTTCCAACATGGGTGTAAGATTCTACCCTGTGGGATGATTCAAATAAGATGGGTAAGAGATCCTACCGAGAGGGAAGCCCGCCGCGTGCAGGCGTCGCGGCGCGTGGGCCGTTGTGTGGTTGGGGGGGGGGGAGGGGTCCGCAGGGCGCGTAGGTGCGGAGCTCACCCAGCGAGTCTCTCCTCCCCGCCGCCGGCGCCAGAGCGAGAGTCGCTTTCGGCACGGCTTCCCTGGGCGCCGCGCCGCTCCCCGCCGCCGGCGCAGCGGTCCGCGCGCCGCAGGAAGAGCGCAACAGTTGGGAAAAGAACTTTGTAATCCGGCGAGGGAGCATTTCATCGGTTTTGTGGCGCTGTCGAGCGAAGCACCTGTGCGACGGAAGAAATACGAGGAGACACATCAGTTACGAGCGTTACGAGTTCTGCTTCCACTTTTTTCATATCTACGGACTATGTTAACGTTTTTCCTTTACGATGAAAAGATAATTTTTCTACAACATGTGTGACTGTTTTCTTGTTGTGCGATAAATCATTCTGTACGATGAACGGTAGATTATGGTTTGTGCATTCTTATTTTGACTTAATAACGGAATCCTCATGTTGAACTGGCCCTTGTTGGTTTGGTTTGTTTAACATTGTACAAACGTCAACGAAAACAACAATAATAATTAAATTAATAATATTGTGTGTTTTCGAAATGTGAGTTTAGTACATGATTATGACGAGTTATAAAAAAGTGGATAACTATAGATAATTTTTCAATGTATGAGCTAGCATACGAATTTCATAGGATATTCTGATTACATAATTTGATTAAGCACTCACATTTCTTATCTGTTGGCGAAAAGTTTTTTCTTCACACTGACATATATGAATTACTTCAGAGTTGCCTCAGGGTTTGTAAATATTATTTCTAATTCCCCCCATTAAGTTGCCCATCGTAAAGCCAACGACTAAGCAAATGATTCGCTTGACCACTGACCAACTTCCAAAGTATAGCGTACACTACAACTATTATCAATATACAGAGAATATACAAATTGATAATTTTTAATAGAAATAAACGTTTATTGAAAAAGTGGAATATAAGACTGCTGTAATTCTTTTCAGGATGAACTTATTTTTGTCTTACGAAATTATTGGTTTCTCGTCGTTTATTAGCTAGCCATCCAGTGACTTGGTAATTTCAATTGTGCGTGAAAGGCAATATACCATGCAAAAGTTAAAAAGGTAGCAAGTGCGTTTTATTTCTGAACATCGCACTGGATTCATTTCCTCCGCATGGCTCGGCGAGGTTGCTGGCGCTGGATGCATTAGCTCGCTGCGAGCGTTCCAGTTTCCGCCAAGAGAATTCCGAAGCGGCGGAGAGCCTCGCTAAATTAGGGCCCCTGTTCTTCCCGGTGGATTTATTCCACGGTCGGAGGCGCGTGAGCTTGGAAACGCCCCGCGTTGCCAATGCATTACCTCCGCCGCTGAAAAGAATCCAATCAGAGAAGCAATCGGTCCGCTTGCCGCCGCCAATGAGACGCATGCTTTGTCGGGGATCGCACGGCTGGCCGGGCACCAGAACGCACCCCCCTGCTTATCCTCTTATGAGCGAGGAGGATGGGGAAAAAAACAAGCTGAAAGGGATCACATGCGAACACGGATTGTTAACGGAGCTTCAGCTAGTTTAATTTCAGGTTGGGATAATTGGAAACACGGTGCTTCTGGAAAATGCGCTTTCCTGCGTGTGACTGGAGAATTCTGAGAAAAAAATCGAAATGAGGAGAATTTGGTTTACATACTCGCACTGGGGAGATGCAATTATTTCTTCTCTTGTTGGTGTTTTGTTCATTCTGGATGATATATATTTCGTTGTAGAATTAACCTTTGTAGGTGTAAAACGCGTTTTCTCTTCAGATTATTGCATAATGGGTAAGAAAGGAAAGAAATTAGCTACCTTTGTTTCAATAATTACAATTTATTCCTAAGGGCATATATTTTGCACGCGTGTTTTTAATGAAATATTTCCATGCGCGTTAAATCCATCATACGACTCCGTAATAGTAGCAAACAATGATAATTCTTTTCCAGTTATATCATTGAAATAAAACGCATCGCAATAGCCAAAAGATATTCGGAATAAAACAGATTTTTGCGTGAAGCGTGATACCAGCTTATGGATTTAGCACGTATAGTTACATACAATTACTCTGGAAAATGGTTGCTGGGAACATTAACGTTTTGTGGGTTTGTAGTATCGGCGAAATGCTGTTGGGACGTCAAGAATATCTGTAACTAATATTAAATCATTTAAATAACTGCACATTCAATCAGACAGAGAATTGAATTTATTTTATGCATATCTTTTAAAGTTCTTTGGTTATTTGCAAAAAGTGCATGTTTTGGATGTAAACATCGCAAGTACTGTTATAACAATTGAACACTATACTTAATGTTGTGCTATTGAAATTACGTTGATGCCGAACATCTTGGGTTTCATAAATGCCTATTTCTGAATAAATTCGAAGAAATTGAAAACAATTTGCTTATTAATTTACAAAATTATCGCCAAAAATACGGTGCAAACATGAATTGCCTACAAATTTCCATCGGATAAAGGTAAATTATGATGATTCAGATATTACTATTACTTTTTCCTATTGATATTGTGCCCCATTAAGCCACCCATTGATTTTATCCCTCTCTTCACAGCGCCTACCACTTGTAAATAATCTACATTGTTGGAGTGGAATCGAAAATCTCCAATAAAACCGGCGCTTTTCCACCGACAAGTTGCAAACCGGAAAGCCGCACCTCCATTCCACGGAGGGAAAGTGCCCGAAACGAAAGACCAATTTAATTGGAATTTAGTTCGCCTGTTTAGTTGTCGTAAGCCCCGCTCTCGTGGGCAAAGCGCCCCGTGTCGCCGGGGCCGGCGGGCGCGGCGCGGCGCGGCGCGGGACGGGCGGCGCGCGCTGGAGGGCTCTCGCGCCGCTTCAACGTGCACCGCGCGCCGTTAATTACCCAAGACGCCGCCCGCGTTCGGGCAGGTGGAGGGCGACGGCAAAGTTGCGCGTCGTCAGGCGCAGTGTGGGTGGTTGAGGAGGTGAGGTGGGCGAAGGGGATGGGAAGGGAGGGGTGGGGAAGGGGGTGGGGTACTGCGCTCGCAGCGCCACCTGCAGGGGCGCAGATGGGCGAGTCCCGCGCGGCGCTGCTGCAACATTAATGGCGCGCGCGTGAAGTGCTGCGTAGGTCATGGATGAACTTGCGCGAATGAGCTTTTCCGCTTAATGTCTTTCGAGTGTGGCGCGCGTGGAGGATGGTTTTTAGTACTGCAATCACACTTTGTTTCATGTTCTCAACAAGTGTTTGAGGTGACTCTCGCGAAGTCTTAAGTGGAGAGGAAGTGCATTTTCGAACAGGGACTGGAAAGGAAGTTTGAAATTATTAGGGTAAGTTTGAGAAGACAGCACAAGGGGCGGTATGAATTGCCTTGAAGGAAATGTTTACTTCGTTCTGATGTTTGCATATGTTTTTAGATGTTGAATCACGTGAGGGAGAAAGAAGTCAATCATTAATCATTTAGAACAATTTAGCGTTTCACATCAATTTCATAGTATGCAGATGTATATTACTACCTAGGAGTCCCAAACAATAATTGATTTTCAATTGAAGATCGTTCACTATATTGAAATACTATTGAATTAATTACGACAGTTGATTGAATAACATACTTAGTTTGTAATTGAAATTTACGGGTGAATGCATAACATGATAAAGGATATGGATACAAGTTAAGGGTTCAAGGTCAGCAGAAATAAAGATAATAACAATTATGCTGATTTCTAGTAACTTAAAAACAAAACCAAAATTCTACTTCAGAAGAATCTACACACGAACAAAGTGATGTAAGTAAAGTAAGATGTATTTTACTGCAAGTAATATAGTAACTAATTGCAGAATGAAATGAGTTATGTCGTTATTAATGAATAAACAAAACAATAAAAATAAATTATATTGCACATACTTCTCAAAAGTAATTACTTTCATTAAGAGCTGGTATAGTAATGCAAAGTTAAAAATATAATTCTTTCGTGTGGAAAAATAATTGTACTTTAGTGACCTATGGTTGTACTTCATTCATAACAAAGTGTACAGTAATTTCTCACTAAGAACATAAAAAGAGACGTATTGTAGTGTAACCATCTTCTGGATTATATAGATACAGATATTGCGAGGTCATAGTTGGATACCGTTAAAAGCCGTCATTTATATAGTTTTAGTAACATGGTTTTAACACGAGGTTGAACATAAATCATGAAAATATTATTTCGTAGAAGCATGCTATTGCTAATGATTTTTATATAGTTATTATCTTCAATATTTGCAAGCCAAACGCTAGTTCTCTACTTGTATTATACACGGTATTTTGATCTACTTTGAGGGCTTCCGGATTTTACAACTTTCACCTTTGACTTAACGCAAGCATGGGAGGGGAACACGAACTACAAGTCTGGGATGGCCTAGAAATATCAGTTTGTGCAATGTTCGTGTTGTGATGAGTAGTGGGATGTTATTGGTGTTGCTCTCGAGGAGATAAGTGTATATGGTGATCATAGAAAATTAATTCTTCTCAAGTGATAAGTTTAAGAGAATATTACGTGCATTGCAAATATATTATTTTATATTTCTAAGTATTTTTCTGGAAAAAGATTTAAAGCTATCTTTTAAAAAATATTGATTATTATTAAATTATTATTATAAATAAGTGATCAGGTTCCAAAACAATATATATATATATATATATATATATATACATATATATAGTAACATTTGATAGAAATTCAAAGTCCCACGCAACGTACGCGACGCCAGGAAACAGTATGTTCCGTAAGCAAGAACGGCGATAGTCGCGGGAGCGCGACCTGGCGGCAGCCCGTGAAAACCTCCGGCCGACCGCGCGAAGAGGTTGCTACGCGCGCAGCTGTCCGATAGGGGAGGGAGGCAAAAGAACTCTCCCCTACATTTGAGGAGAGTAGCTGATAAATACCGCCGACAGCCAAAGAAAAGCTCTCTTTTCTCTTGCCACTTCGCACTTGGTTATTATTCATCCAGCTACTCTCTCGAAATCTACAGTTAGGAGTTTTCACAGTAGATGCTATGTTAGCTAGAATACGTCGGAATAGTTCTAATGCATTCCGGGTGACTGTGTCGGAAATAGGGCACGAAAGTTATCAAAGTTGAATAATTAGAACGTTTTGAGCAGAAATTAATAGTGAAACGTTGTGAATTCGGAAGTGAAGTTGAGTGGCGTGAGATTGCGATCACTGAAATCTAATACGTGCAGCAGAAGGACTAAACACTTTACTGCTTATACGTAGCTGCACTGTACGCAAAATAACTTTTTATTCGCATTGCTATAAATTGCGGTGTGCATTGTCTACGCACCAACTGCGTACCAACGAGGGCAGGACGGATCTGGACGGGACGAACTGCCTATTCCGGAACGATCTTCTTCTCGCCGAATTTGCCAGGAGCAAGTAGAAACCATTGATCATATTGTCTCAGCTTGTCCAATTCTAGCAAAGACCGAATACTTGAAAAGACACGACAGGGTGTGTAGTTACCTCCACTGGCAGATCTGTACCGCCCTCGAAGTTCCAAACACTTGCCCCAAGTGGTACGAACACTCACCAAAACCGGTGACGTCTGTGGGATTGTGTACGATATTGTACGACCAACAGATTCAAACTGATCGCACGATAGCGGCAAACAAACCGGATGTAATCATCCGGGATTTAGAGAAAAAATCGTGTCTACTTGTGGATGTTGCTGTGCCTTGCGATCAAAATGTCGTAACCAAGGAGACAGAGAAACGTCTTAAACACAAGAGTTTGGAAATCGAGATCAGCCGAATGTGGGACGTAAAAGCACAGGTCGTCCCGATAGTTATCGGAGCTCTGGGATTTGTTCCGCAAAATTTGAGTAAGAACTTGTCCAAACTCCCAGGTAATTCAAAGGACTGGGAAGTGCAAGAAATAGCTTTATTTGGAACAGCCCACATTTTGCGTAAAGTATTGTAGAGGCACCGATAGTCCCTAGATCAACTCCTTAGGTAGCTGGTTGCAACCTGGAGTAGATTTTATATTCAGCCGACTCATAACATCTTTAGTCGTGATGTAATGGGATAATAATAATAATAATAATAATAATGTATTATTATTATGGAATCTGCATATTAAGCAAATAAGAAAACTTTAGTAACAGACAATAAACATACCTAGAAATGTTACGAGAGTAATTACCGCAGAGGCCAAAAGTTAAAAATCGAGGTGGAGCGTAGCGGAGCCGAGATTTTTAATTTGGACGAGGCAGTAATAACACTGTAACATTTTGTGGTATGTTCAGCATTTCATCGGTCAATCTCACGATTTATGCGAAAATTTATATTACTGCGATAGTAAACATATGAATTCTGTTGTTGCGGCATGTTACAATGATATTGTGGGGTATTGCTTGCGATATATCTATTTAAACAATATTCGTAAACCGCGGTTTGAAAAAAGATGAATACAAATAGTTCTCCTGAAGTTAAAGATAACTAAAGAAATGACGTTCGGTGAGGAAGTTGGCGCGTCGATTTCCAGTGGCGACACCTAAGATCGTCAGTAAATATGATTACTGAAGAAGAGTTTCATTTGATGGAATGCGAGGAAAATGAAATTAATTTACCTAAAACACATTTTAACTTCACTATTAAAACCTATTACAATGAACAATAATTATCTCAAAAACTAATATGAGTTACTTTTATTCTGAATTATTTGAATCTAATTTGTTTTCTACACAGACTTGTTTCTTTCTTAATAAACATTTGACTTGCGATGAATCAATGGTTGTTTATTCACGTTGCCAAAGATGTTAAAATCCGATGCTAAGGATGTTAAATTGCTTAACATAGAGATAGGTACATGCCTGTAGGGTTGCATGTTAAAATGGGCTAAAGACGCATGTGACCGATAAAATTATTAAAAATACTAACAAAATGTAACTAAGTAGTACATTAATAATTATTGAAAACATTTAATAAAAAGTAATAAAATATAATTATCTTAAAATGACAAAAAACTGACATTCGAGTGAATGCTCAAAGTGACCACCGTTTATGAAGAGACAGGCGTTTACTCTTTTCAGTGTTGTGGCTGCAGTACGTTGAAGAGTAACAAGGACAGAATACGTGCTTTCTCTTTCTTTCAACTAAAATGAGACACATTCTCTCAGCCCGAAATCTGAGGGCACGCGACCGGGCTTCGCTAAAAGTGAAAGGGCGTCGAAGGTATTTCACGCGTTGCCAAATTGGCAAAACAAGAGTTGGTGTTTCCAGACCTGGGTTGCAAGATACGATAAAGACCCGGTGTATATATATATATTGAAATATACCTTCAGCCTTCACTTCGTAATACGTTGTCGTGAGTTTGACCTGTTCCGAATTTATAGAAAGATGTGGGCGCCAGGAACAGGTGACATAAACTAATACTAACTTTTCCCTATTTAATTCTGTCAAAATTATATGGGCATCCAGCTAGCTTGGGCCGATGGATTCGGATTACATGTATTCGCTATCGCTAAGATAGCCGATTACCTGATCTGCCGACTGTACAGCCTGGCGTGGAATCTGAAATATGGAAATTCTCTGGAAATTCTCTGCTTCCAACTAATTAGAAGCTTATGATTGACAAATGAACAGACTCTTTTCTTTTTCCAAAGAACAAAATTTAACAATTTATTCAATGTTAATTTTAACAGATTACTTAATGGCCATGACCCCTTTTAAAAGATATTATTTTAATATACTGCAGTATATGTTACCGTCTTGCCGACCCGCTCGTTCCGAAGACGCTTCTCACTTGGCCGATGAATCCGAGTCGCTCTTCTGTCTTCTGATCTTGCGCGGTTGCTGAAGTATCCAGTCCACACTGCATAAAATCTAGCTAAGTTCTTTCCGACGCTTTAGGTTTATAATCTTTCACACGAGTTTAATAAAATACTAATGTTCGAACTATCGTCCGGTGAACACCCAAAACTGCCCAAGTCCGCGGATGTACTCCGGCAAATAATTTCTAAGTCCGATGACGACTGTTACTTTTCGCACGAAAATGTATAAGTCTCACTTTCAACTACAAGGTCCGCACACTATTTGCACTCCACGAAACTCAAGAGCCGAGTTCACGACCTACACTCCACCACTCTGAGTCAGACTGTAACGATCTGCACTCAACGAGGCTCCAAGTCCGAATGAATGTTTTTCTGTATTTTGCAACCCTTGATGGGTCGGTAGCGTCTCACGTTCTATTTTTCCAAAACACGGCGGTAAACACCAGAAAGTCTAATTGCCCCCCGCCAACCCGCTCATTTCTTACAACCCCATGTAGCCGCGCCTTCGTCCGTCATACGTTTTTCGACCAATCACATATTCTTTATTATATCGATCTAGCCAGCGTTCCGGCACCTACGAGGCTTGCAGCTAGTTTATTTACCTGCCCTGCACCATAGCAACCCTCTGCGCTGGCGTTACTAGAGCCGGATATCGCCATTTTACAAGTCCATTTAGTCGCCCCGTATACAACTAATATTATAAATAAACCATGTCCCGTTCTGGTATATCACAATATATATATATATATATATATATATATATATATATATATTGTAATGGGACGGTCGCACACGTACTAATTTCGGCGTGTGCGAGATGAATATTTTATATAACAGGGAGTACGGGGAAAACTTAGCTGGCTGAAAATGTGCGTTTCTCCGCTACCTGAGTGCGCGAAGGGTCGCCGCCGGCCGCCGATGGGAGCGTCTCCCTTTGTTCAAGACCGTTTGCCACACCTCTGGTATTTCCGAGCGCTGCGTCAGAACACACCCCGCGTCTTCTCGGAAATCGTGGTGACGTGAACGCCCACTCGAAATCGGGTTCCAACCGTCGATGGACCCATGGCAATTGGACGGCGCGCATCACGCGATTTGGCTACGCCAATAGTCGAAGACTAAGCGGGGGTGAGACACGTGATCTCGCGAGCAAGGGAGGTTGCTGCGAACGCGAGACTCGGCCATTCCGATACGAACGACGACCGCGAGTATTACATTCCGATGTAAGCGACGACCGAGGCATTAGGTTCCGATGTAAGCGACGACCGAGGTGTTGAGTCCGATGGTAACGACCGCCGCGAGACGCTAGATCGCCGCCGGCAACGCATCGTCGCCACCTCACCGCCCGCTCAGGTGCCGCCGAAGGGAGAGGCGGAACACCGTGAGAGTGCCGATACTCGAATGAACGAACAAGCGTTCGGACGCGGCCTGAGGGCCGGCCGCCGCTAAAAGACGCTTTGGTGTGGCGATTCCTGGCCGCCGCCGCCGCGTTAGCCCGCGTGCCGCGCGCGCCTGCCCGCGCACAGCCCCAAGCCGCCGCCGCAGCCAACGCCTGCCGCGCGCGCCCGCCCGCGCACAGCCCTACGCCGCGCCGCAGCGAACGCTGCCGCGCGCCGGGCCGCTGCCACGCCGACGTCGCCGCCGCGCCAGCCCACGCGCCGCGCCGCCGTCGTTGCGCTGCTGCGCACGCCGGCCCGCGCGCAGCCCTACGCCGCCGCAGCCAACGCCTGCCGCGCACGCCTGCCCGCGTGCCGCTACACCGCCGCCGCGGCCATGAGCTGCCCGTCCGGCCCAGGAAACGGGGGGAGCGCCGCTGCCCTGCCGCCCGACACCCGGGCCGATGCCGACGCCCGGAGGGGCGGAGCGCCCGTGCGATGACCCAGAAGGGTTGGACTGTTAAGTTAAGCTAGTTATAAGTTAGGTTAAGATAGTATTAAGAACTGTAGGGGGCTTCACCCGATTATTGTTTTTTTTAATTTGCTTTGAATTAAACTCAGAAATCATGAAAGAGCGTTTTACTGTGTAGTGCATGAATATGCCCAGTCACGCATGCGTCCTATACAGATTTCAGCCGGGCACATGAGGCAACCTGCAGCAGACGGGAATCCACAGGTGAGTCGGGTCACGCCCTGGGAGAGGTTAACACCGCCGACACCGATGAGTGGTCGTGTGTACGGGGGGGTGTTACAATATATATATATATATATATATATATATATATATATAATATTACAGTATAGCAGATTTCTTATGAGTGATCTTGACCATCCGGGTGACGCCGAATCGAAGGTTGCGGTGCCGATGTTTCGACCATCTTGTCTTGCTCGGAGATAAACCAGCCCTAACGAAGACCATGACAAGATGGTCGCAACGTGGGTACCGCAACCCCCTTCAATGCGGCGTCACTCGGACAATGAAGAGCACACGTTTCCAAGTATTTCTCGGAACGTTTATCACCGGGCTTTGGGTGCGAGGTAGTGAAGATGATACTGCCTTCAAGCGGACTATTAGCAGACAATGCCGTGTCGACTAATTGACTCTACCGAAGCATCCGTGCGATTGCAAATTTGGCGCCGTTCTTGGAATTCAATCATTTATAACGATTCTTTGGCACTAATTAACAGCGAAGAACATACATTTCAAACGTCCCACCTACAGGATAGTCTTATTTTTCTCCCAAAACCGAGGGCTAATTCCAAAAGGGTTGGAAAGTCATCTCTCGTATTTTCTCTTGGCAACGGTGCATCAACTGAGTACGAGAGTGCCCGATAAATGCCGACATCTCCCAGACGCTTCCCTACACCACTAAGACATTGTAGCGACTTCACAAAATTCAGAGTTTGCTATATAAGACGCGACGGAATCATTGTTTGGAAATTCAGAGCTGCAGCAGTGGTTTTCCAGCCGGTTGATTAGTCAATGTAGAAGCTAGTAAATGCATGTGTATCGAGTGCCGTGAAGGTTGTATGATAACGCAGAGTTGGCAGAGTTCAAAGCTATATTCTCTGAGCACAAATAGTTTTTTATAGGTCGCGCCAAAAAACTGCGGCACGCTTAAGCCCAAAAACAACCAAAATTAGTAACACAAACCCTTCCACTTTGCCCAGACAAGGTAAAAGTTTGGCAAATTCTTCGTTACTCAATGAGATTTACCCTGAAGTATACTAATAGTTCTTAAACACTTCTCGTTTTCAGAATTTTCATTTGTGTCAATGAATTAAAAGCATGTAGCAATCCGCTGCCTTGCAATTTCAAAAGCTCTCTCAAAACACCTCAAGCTATATTCGCAGCCTCAACAGTGAGTGAATGACGTATTAATTCTGGGCACGTCAACGTAGGTCATTAGTCCCATAAGTGTAGCGCATTTTATATCCAGGCTTTGTTCCTCCCGTAGGATTCGGCGCCGATACGTACGTCGGCTTGCTGTTTCTCACTCCAGGTATCTCCATCAGAACTGTTATAGATTAGTTTATTGAATGTCTTGTATACATTGTGGTATGGTTTTTGTGTTGTAGAAACGAATGTATCCATCATTGGGAGTAACTATGTACAAGGACTTTCACTTTTTTCTGGAGTTCCTAACCAGATGAATAAATGCCATGTGTTGAATTGGACGTCTGCGTATTATTCAAATATTATCCGTAATTGGTACGAATACCTAAGACAACGAGTAACAATCTGGTAGCAGAGCGTGGTTGCCTCTTCGTTTGATAAAATCATCGCAAGAATCATGACTGATGTAATGGCCTCATCGTTTGCAAGGATCGAGTTGCTGACGGATCAAAACTACGACTTGTGGAAAATAAAGGTCAGTGCTTTAATTAAGTCTAGACATCTGTTCGATGAAGTAATAGTTCGAGACGAACCACGAAAGGTTGAAGGTAACGAAGAAAGTGTTAAAAATTGGGAAACTTGGTCGAAGAAAAATGATGAAGTAATGGGCATTATAATTTTGACTCTCTCTAATGAACAAATTTTAGCTAGTAGAGGAGTCAATAATACAAAAGAACTGTGGGATTTGTTAAAACGTCGTCATGAAGGAATTAATAAAAACAGATTAGTTAATTTAAAAATTAAATTAGCTAAATTGGAACTAATGAACAAAGAGTCAATAGACGATTTTTTAACAAGAGCGAGAGGTATAATATGTGAATTACATGAATTGGGTGCTAAAATAGAAGAAGAAGAATTGATTCAATATGTTCTTAATGGGTTACCAAGAAATTATAATGAGGTAGCAACGGCATTATTGGCGAATCAACATCTCACGTATGAACACATGCGCGAGAATCTTCTGCGTTTCGAAAGGAGGCAAAACTTATTTAATAGCGAAAAAGAAAATAACGCCTATAAAGTTAGGGAAACGAAAAAGTTGGCGTGCTACTTCTGCGGCAAATTAGGTCATATAGCTCGAAACTGCTGGCATAAAAAGGGAAATAGAGACAATGTTACTTACCGCAAGAATGATTCAAAAAACGAATTTAATAAGACAGATAAAAAACTTACAGATGTCGATAACTGTAATGATTTAAAATCTCGAAAATTGAATTCTAAAAGGTATTGGGAAAAAGAACGGGTGTTAGTGGCCAATGAAACAAGAATTGAAGATGATGATAGACGAAAGAAAGTGTGGTATCTTGATTCGGGTTGCACGACACACATGACGTCAGAAATTGATTTACTTCGGGATCCGATACGTGCGAAGATCGAAATTGAAACGGCAGAATCTGGGAGAAAAATATATTCAGATTTTGTTGGAAAAGTTAAGGGATATTGTGATAATGAATTGGGGAATATATCTGAAATCGTCATGGAAAGGGTTTTGCATGTTCCACATTTGAATACTAATCTACTGTCGGCGGCAAGTATGGTAAAAAGAAACAAGAAAATCGTACTTGACAATAAGGGTGTGAGAATATATGATACTTACAATGATCTCGTAGCGAATGGAACGTTTGATGGGAACAATTTTATATTTGAGATGACTGTAGAAACTGGAAATAACATTAATGAAAATAACATAGGAGATAATGGTTCGAAATCTGCTGATGTATTATGTTTCAAATGTGAAAATGTCGTAAATCTGTGGCACAGGCGGTTTTGCCATATGAATCGCAGTTATCTGGAAGAATTATGGAAGAAACAAATGGTTAGGGGCTTGAGTGACTTTGATGTCGAAAAAGATGATTGTGAAGCTTGTATACTTGGTAAATTTACTCGCGCTTCACATAAGAGTATTCATGGGGAAACCACGAAACAAATATTAGAGAGATTGCATGTAGACTTGCTTGGCCCAATGCCTGTTAAGACAATTGGAGGGAACAGATATATTTTGACTATTGTGGATGAGTACAGCAGACGATATTTTATTGAATTATTGAAGCATAAATCTGATTGTACTGAAAAAATTAAAGAATTTGTGACAAGAAGGGAAACTGAAACAGGTCTCAAAGTGAAAAACATAAGATCTGACAACGGGGGCGAATTCACAGGATCGGAATTAATTGATTTCTACGCAAAAAAGGGTATAAAGCACGAAAAAACAACACCCTACAGTCCTCAAAGCAACGGGATTGCTGAAAGAGCAAATCGCACTATTTTAGATATGACCAGAACGATTTTGATCGATTCGGGGCTACCAGCTAATTTTTGGGGAGAAGCGGCACAAACAGCAGTATACGTTCGTAATATTACGCCGAATTCACAAGACAAAGAGAAAGTTCCAATGGAAATTTGGTCAGAACGAAAACCAAACGTACAACATTTGCGAATATTTGGTGCAAAGGCTTTTTACGGAAACGTTGATGTTGGAAAAAATAAACTGAGTCCAAGAAGTAAGCCCGGTATCTTCGTGGGATACGCAAAAAACAGAAGAGCCTATAGGATTTTCGACCCAAAGCAAAGTTGTATTATTGAAACGAGAGATGTTCACTTCTTGGAACATGTTATGGGTAGTAAAGACATGCAACGGATAAATAAAGATAAATTGCGTGAATTCGATTATGATCGCATAACAAGTTATCAAATAAATGAAGATGAAGTTGATTCCAATAGCGATGCTTTTGTACACGTGGAAATTGGAAAAACATCTATAAATTCCGTTGGAAATGAAATAGGCGAAAGAGAACAATTGTACAATCATTTGACAGTTGAACCTGAAATTCAAAATTTACGAAATGAAGTGAATACTAATGAATTACGAAGGTCTTCCAGGTTGAGAACTCCCGTCATCAGGTATCAAGCGGCTGCCAGAATTGCTGGTGGTGAATTGGAGGAAAATTTACCTAAAACGTTCTATGAAGCTATGAATTGCATGGACAATTCTAATTGGAAGAGAGCAATCGAAAAGGAACTCGAATGTTTACAACGTTACGAAACGTGGGATTTAGTAGATCGTGATCAGATAGGAAACATGAAGATATTGAGAAGCAAATGGATTTTCAAGAAAAAAATCGACCAAGAGAATATTAAATACAAAGCGCATTTAGTAGTTGATGGATCAAATCAAGAATGTGGTGTTGACTATGAAAGTGCTTACAGTCCAGTCATGAAATATGAAACGCTGAGAGTACTTTTATCTATTGCGGCTACTAATAACTTTGTAATAAAATACGTAGATGTCGAAACGGCGTACCTCAACGGAATATTGGAAAGAGATGTATATATGCAATTACCACAAGGATTACAGAATGCGAAAAATAAAGTACTAAAATTGAAGAAAAGTTTGTATGGGCTCCCGGAGGCAGGCAGATGCTGGTATATTAAGTTGTGTAATATATTGAAAGATTGCGGTATGATGCCGTGTAAGTGCGATCCATGTGTTTTTAAAAGGGGAAGAGATGAAGATTTTTTGATAATTACCTTTTACGTCGACGACTGTTTAATTATTGGCAAGAATGTGAATCTGGTCAACGAATTAATTAATCAGTTGAAACATTATATCACCATTAAAGAAATAAGTGATCAGGATAAAGTGACATTTCTAGGGATTCGAATAATAAAAGACGAGGAGGGTTTTACACTCGATCAAGAAGATTTCGTAAAGGAAGTGTTAAATAAATTCAAAATGATTGATTGTCATCCTGTGGGCACTCCAGGAGTTGCAAGTGTGAATCTCTATGATTTTGAAAATATAGAAAAGACCAACCCGAAAATTTATCAAGAAATGTTAGGTAATGTAGGGTACTTGGTCACTGCGACCAGACCGGATCTTGCATTCACATATAGTAAACTTTCTCAATTTTCAACCGACCCACGAATCAATCACTTCCAAGCACTTAAGCGCGTTTTTAGATATCTACAAGGTACGAAAAATGTCAAACTGAGGATTAATAAGGACAATGGTTATTTAAGAATATTCACAGACGCAAGTTGGTGTGTGACCAAAGACAGCAGGTCTTTCGCAGGGTATAATGTTAAAATCGGAAACAATCTGATAAGTTGGAAAAGCAAGAAAGAAAAATTGGTAGCGCTCTCATCGATAGAAGCAGAATTTATAGCATTATGTGAATCTGTTTGTGAAGGAAAGTGGTTAAAGGAGCTAATTAGAGAAATTGGTTTCGATAAGATTATCAAAAAGCCGACTATAGTATACACTGACAGCAAGTCAATTATTGATTGGAGCAAAGAATTTAAGATAACAGCGAGAAATAAACATATGATGCGAAAAATTAATTTTATAAGAGAGGATATAGAATCTCAAGAAACAGAGTTGGTTTATTGCAAATCACAAAACTTAGACGCTGATATGTTGACGAAGGATGTGGATAAGAGTACGTTAATTAAACATATGATGTCTATGGGAATAACGTGATTAGAAATTTCGTGTTCACAGGGTACTCCCGTGTCACACGAAAGGGGGGAATTGTTATAGATTAGTTTATTGAATGTCTTGTATACATTGTGGTATGGTTTTTGTGTTGTAGAAACGAATGTATCCATCATTGGGAGTAACTATGTACAAGGACTTTCACTTTTTTCTGGAGTTCCTAACCAGATGAATAAATGCCATGTGTTGAATTGGACGTCTGCGTATTATTCAAATATTATCCGTAATTGGTACGAATACCTAAGACAACGAGTAACAAGAACACCATCCCTGCTGGGACTAGCTCTAAGCTTTTGATTATTCTCCTGACATTAGTAGTGTGTGTATGCATTTATGCGTGTAAGGGGTGAAGAGAAACAAGGTTGCGGAAATGGAAAATTCGCGGAGGAAAGGTTGAGGAGAGGGTTCGAATGAGTGATTTACGGTGCTAATGGGCCATTCACGTGACGATGATACCGATCATAACAGCCGATCATAGCAGTCGGCCCCTAGATTTGTCTAGAAAATGATAGAATGATTTATCTAACGTGTCAAAAATCCGCAACCGCGAAGATTCAAATACAAAGCCTTCCAGATGAACGATGGTGAAGAGACAACAATGTTGCCACTGAGCTATCGAAGACGGTTTAGGAAGACACCAATTGGGGTAGAAATGTCTAGGAAGAAAATACTAACTTTGTATCGGCTTCGGCTAACTGCTAATAAGTATCTCGTATCGGGTTCGATTTTAACCCTAGTAAGCTAACATGAATTCATCTAACGTTAATGCTAACACGGGGTTATGCGTAACCCCAGGAACTTTTAGGGTAATAACTATTAAATAAAAACATTTATGTGATTTTCTTTTCTTTAATAGTTTAAAATACTTCATTTACAACAATTGGAGCAAATATCAAAACGATGTTCACTGCACACAGGCGTTCTGCACTTTACACAACAGGTTTTGGTTTTCCGATCATGCCACCTACTACAGAGTCCACATCGAACCTGTCTCTCCAATTTTTTTTCTTGAATATCACTGGAAACAACAGTCTTTTCGCACCCAATCATTTTTTCAATGTTATTTCTAAGTTCTTTTGGTAAGACCTTGGACAGACGCTGACTTACATGCGGTTTAATGAGTTGCAATGAAAGGTCAAAAAGAAACGTTTTCCTGGCACATTTTCTTTCCAATGATTGATACAGTACTCCCGCATTAATACCAGCTTGATCCAGAATTCCATAAAAATATCGAAGAGGCCATCTCCGAGTTTTTCTTGTTACTGAATAAGTGTGCATAAGCTGGTCAAAAGTGTCAACTCCACCTTTTGTTGAGTTGTAAAAATTTACAATTTCTGGCTTGCCATTATTTTCATTTATTTCCGCTCCACAATGCATAGTGGAGATGAGTATAACCGATTTTGATTTTCTGGGAGTGAATGACACTAAGGTTTTTTTTATCAAAACAAAACTGAGATGACATCATTGTCTTCTTTTTGTTTGGTAAAAAGCTTGGAGGGATTTCTCTTTTATTTTTTCGTAGAGTACCCACAATAGTTAATTGATGTTGATGTAGCATCTCATCTGCCAATGGAACTGACGTGAACCAGTTGTCCATTGTTATATTCCTGCGCGTACCATGAATGCTCTCACTCAATGTCTTAACGTAATGTAGAGGCAAATTTTTCTGAGGACGATCTTCCTTTCCTATGTAAGGCAGGGCATTAACCATGTAGAATGTACGGGAATCGCACATGCATACGATCTTCAACCCATACTTATCTGGTTTTGTTGCTATGTAAACCCGAAAGGGGCATTTTCCTTGAAAGCCTAATAACTGTTCGTCAATAGTACAATATTCATGAGGAGTGTAATACTGCGTTGCATGCGAAATAAATGCTGCCCAGATACTTCTGATGGGTGCAAATTTATCTTGTGGATTCCTTGTATTCCTATCATCGAAACGGATACATACAATCAAGAACTTGAACCGTTCTTTTGACATTATATTTCTATACATTTCGGATCCATAGGAACCCCACATTTCGTCTACATTCAAATGTCCGTCTTTACGACATCCAGCAAAATACAAGAGACCGATCAGTGCGCGCAATTCTACATTGTTCGTTAGATCTACATATCTGCAGTCATTGTTGTATCTGGCGCGCCTGAGTTCGATTTCTTTATTTGTGTGAAATACAATAGTATCGATCATGTCATCATTGATTAATAAATTCCAGGCATCTTCTGGAGTACTCACATTTTTTGCGGCACCCTTTGGTCCAGGAATACGCAAGAACAAATTTCTCTGTGGAGTTTTGGTTTTTGGCGGTAATTTCTGAGACCACACATGTCCATCTTTTCCGCGAAGAACATCACTTGCCGGTAAAGAAAACATATCATCGTCATCAGATGCAGAAATATCATCTTCAGTATTTGACATATTCGATATATTGTCCTCAAATTCAGAACCACTACCATTAGAATCATAATCTTCCTCCTCTTCCAACCAATTTTGCATTATTTGTCCAAAACTAGCTTCTGTTGCTTTAACATAACCTCTAAAACGTTTTGTTGGTCCAGGACTTGCACGATCAGACATGTTCTTCGAAGAAAATAACAATTCTGAAGAAATTCAATGCAGAAAATATACTAACGTTAAGGCTAGCACGGGGTTACGCACCACCCCAAAGCAACACTGACGAAGAAAATCTCAAAATAACTATTGAACCAGAATGAACCAGCAACCACTTCGGAAAGTATAAGCAAACTGAAGCCAGAACTCTTGAGGAAGTATACATGGAGTATCAGTGGTACCAACATAAAAATACATAAGATAATAAGAATATATAAACTCTGTGGGGTGGCTGGTAACCCCTGTTAGCTTTCCAGGGTTAATACAAAACGAAAATTCTTGGCGTTTCTATGACGTCTTTTTATCGACTTCCTCAAATTAGATGGTGTTTCTTGAATTTCTTTTATATATGGATATATTTACATTTGAGTTAAAAATAATGAGGCCACTAAAAGGATAGGAGTCTATGTATAAAATTTTACCTTGTTTATATCTATTACCTAAAAATGCATTGCTTAACATACGTGATTTTCAAAACAATGATGTACTTCAATATTCGGATTCACTAACTTGAAGTCACTCTAAAGCAATTTCGTGAGTGCGCAGTGCCGGATTCTATAGCGGCTGCTGGAAGCAAAAACCACTCAAGGGAGGTTAATCCCCTGGACCACGAGGGCCATTTTGCGCCTGGGCTCAGACAACAGCTCCGTCCACAAGGCGTCCCTCTCCTCCGGTGCCGCGCGCGGTCGCCGAGTTTTTGTTCAAACGCTCCCTCCCACCCCCTCGGTCTCGTCTTCTTTACCTTCCTGCAGCCGCTCAAACCGCTGGCGCCACCTTCTCTCCCTTTTCGATTTGCTTTAGCTGCCTCTGCTCTACTTATGTTTCCATGGGTATGGTATGCTTTTTTAATGAATATTCACATGCGTAGCCTGTTTTGGTAGAAGGTTAAGAAACACACTATTTATTTGACAGTTGATGGAGAAATATGATATATGTTAAGATGATATATGGAGGCATGATTTCTGTAGATCACTCTATCACACAGATAACCTCTATTTTTCTGACACATTTGTTGGTCATACAATGTTGATGGTTGTCAACTTTGTCGGTACATCAAATACCGAATAGTTTCAATAATTGCGTTAACATTGCTGTGAAGTTTGTGTCACAAAAACCACGGATGCTCGTCACCCTTATTGTTCATGCCATCAAATTGTAATTAGCACCTCGAATACACATCGGACGTGGAGAGACGTTTTATACAATGCAATTTATATCTCTTAGTTACGACACGAAATAACAGTATCACTTTTTGAGATATACAATGAAGAACTATTGCTTTAAAAATCATATATGATATTGAATATCAATCTATATTATTAAAACACACTGTATAACGTGGATGATGTTGCCAAAACTACGATCACCAACTGAAAAACTCGAATTTTAAGTGAAATCTCTGTGGTTGCAACGATTGCGTGATTGTCAGCCCCGCTTTATTCATCACGACCACTGCCTTCCATCACCAGTCCAGCTTCTAGTCTCAACCTCCGCCCCATCTCAAAATCGCAGCCGCTGACCTCAACGGCCGCCGTTTGGGCCGCCAGCTCCCCGGCGCGCTGCCGTCTCCGCCCTTCCCAGCGGACGCAGCTGGATCGGCGCGCGGGCCGCGCCGCGCTGCTCCGCGCTGCGTCGCGGCGCCCCCGAAGTTGTGTAATCTCGTGGCCGCGACATTGCGACGTCCCCCGAGGGAGCGCTGGCGACGCGGACGGAGGAGGCAACAGAAAAAGACAGATATGGAAAAGCCGGCGCCGCGCTCGTCCGCCGCTCCCGGCGCGCCGCCGGCCGCGCAGTCGCCACTCGCGGCGAACGGGCCGCCAACGTCGCTCCCGCTCCCGCTCTCGCTCTCGCTCCTGCTCCCGCTCCCGCTCTCGCTCTCGCTCTCGCTCCTGCTCCTGCTCCCGCTCTCGCTCCCGCTCCCGCTCTCGCCCTGCTCCCGCTCCCGCTCTCGCTCCTGCTCCCGCTCTCGCTCTCGCTCCCGCTCTCGCTCCCGCTCTCGCTCCTGCTCCCGCTCCCGCTCTCGCTCCTGCTCCCGCTCCCGCTCTCGCTCCTGCTCCCGCTCCCGCTCCTGCTCCCGCTCTCGCTCCTGCTCCCGCTCCCGCTCTTGCTCCTGCTCCCGCTCCTGCTCCCGCTCTCGCTCTCGCTCCTGCTCCCGCTCTCGCTCTCGCTCCTGCTCCCGCTCTCGCTCCTGCTCTCGCTCCTGCTCTCGCTCCCGCTCCCGCTCTCACTCCTGCTCCCGCTCCCGCTCCTGCTCTCGCTCCTGCTCCCGCTCTCGCTCCTGCTCCCACTCTCGCTCCTGCTCTCGCTCCCGCTCCCGCTCCTGCTCCCGCTCTCGCTCCTGCTCCCGCTCCCGCTCTCGCTCCCGCTCCCGCTCTCGCTCCCGCTCTCGCTCCCGCTCTCGCTCCTGCTCCCGCTCCTGCTCTCGCTCCTGCTCCTGCTCCCGCTCCCGCTCTCGCTCCTGCTCCCGCTCCCGCTCCCGGCCCCATCCTTGTCCTCGTCACCGCCCGTGTCCTCGCCGTCCCGCTCACGACCCCCGTCTCCCGCCCTCCGTCCTCGGCTCTCGCACCCTAGTCCCACGACCGCCCTCGCCACCTCTCTATACTATTCCTTGCTCCCATTCTCACTCCCGCCTCCGTTCCCACTCCCACGCCCGTCCTCCCTCGACCCGGCCATCCTCTTACTCTCCAATACCCTCGCCCTTGCTTTTGCCCTCGCCCCCTGCTCTTGCCCACGTCGCCCGCCAAACGCATCCTAGCCCTCATCCTCATTCTCAAACGCAACTTCGCCCTAGACCTTACCCTTGCCATCACCCTGACACTCACCACTGTCCTCATCGTCGATACCGTCGACCTTGTCATCCTCACAGACGCCGTCATTGGCTTGAAAGCGCACGAGGGCGCAGTCGGAATAGGGCAGGGGTTTTCAACGCACGTCCCGCTAGCCACAGATAAACAGTGAATCTCTTTCCATAGCATTATGAGAACAATTATTCCCAATGCAGAAGAAAAGAGAGGCAGTGGAGATACAACAGCACACAGTTTCTCGTATTTTAGTAGTGATAATAATAATATTACTTCAAGTATTATAATATTACTCATTAGTAAGTTCAACTTACTAATACTTAAGAGAAAAACTCACCAAACGAAGTGCGAGAGAATCAAAATATAATAAATACCTTCATTTCTTAAACAGTTAATGAAAATTCAAGTATTCAATAATTCAGTGCTTTGTGCTCTGTCCTAAAAAAGGTTAAAGAACAGATTGGGATCAATTTGAAAGGCAATCTTCCCCACTTGCTCATAGAAAATTGTCTCGAGTTCACTAAATTTAAGTGAAAACAACTCAAATTTTGAGAAAATATACAATAGATTTTCATTTATATAAATTTGAAAAATATTTTATCAATAAAAAATTTGGCTTTTGTAATGAAACTGTAGGAAAGCGTCGATTTCGCAAATATTGCAATTTAAGAGCTTTAGTGAATTCTAGTCTGTATTATAAAGCAAACTATGTTCTATTGAAGTTAAATTTAAAAAAATTAAATTAAATTTAAAAATTAAAGTTAAAGAAAAAATAAAAAATAAATCTTTTTTTGACATAGCATTGTTTACCTACTTTAAAAAAATATGAGTGTCCTCAAGTAGCAAAAAATGCACCTTAACAAAATCACAAAAGTTTTCCAAAAAGTTGAATACTTATTTATTTATTTACGTCAAAAACAGTTAAAAACTGTGTGTGACGAGCTATGGGGAAAAGTGAATTTTGTGCACGTTTTCATAATTCTGTGATCTCTATCCCAAACCATATTCTAGTCGCATTTTGAATACAGAAAAGTGCGTTTTTTTTCCAGTTTTGATGACAAAATAGTCGCTCCTATATAATAAAATATAAAATATTACTTACTGCTTAAGATATATAAAATATGGTTACTGCTTAAGATCAAAAAATAAAATATTCTCGTGAAACACTGCAATAAATTAAATATTTAAACAAAAACACTCTACAAGTGATGCAATAACACGATATTGAATATACAGTAACAGTTTTTGTACACATCAAGATCAAAAAGTTACTGCTCGATGTCGCAGCCCACGTGGTCGATCTCTCAGAAGACTGAGTTGTTCTTCCGTTCACATCGCGTCACACAAATTTCTCAGAACGTAATCCGTCTCAGTACCTCTTTGTTGTAGTTCTCAGATGTCATAGCTTCATATTCATGGCAATATATTTTAGGCTGTCGTCATCAAAATACTCTCAACCAAAACCCTGCCTGGCGCAGTATATCGAAGAGGAGTGTGTGTAGTACAATTTACAAGAAATCAAGGTTTCTAACATAGATATTGTAAATGTTATTGTTGATGAAAATTGTAGTTTTTTTAATTAAAAAAATCGATATCAGAAAATGTATATAATGTATGTTTGGGCCTGAAACGCCCAGTAGACAGTTTGTGAAGCAATATCAGCCGAAATGAAGATGATGCATCTGAGAGATAACAGCGTTTAGTAGAATAACGTTTACTAGCACGCGTGCCGAAGGGTTATTGGCAGACGGTCTCCTCTTTGGAGCCTTTCTGTCACTCGACAGCAAGTGTGTTGTTAGCCGTGACGCACTGAGAAAGAAAATGCAGTCGATACGTGCTATCTGAGAGTATGCAGAATAACACTAACAAAATTTGCATCTTTCAGTCGAAATTTAAACTGTTCCATGGTTTTTCGATTTTTCCCGCGTTGCTGGGTATCTAGCATCACCAGACACACCTTTCACTAGGCCGGAGGGTGTATAGTTTTCTTTCAATTTCTGCGCGCATTGGAAATTAGTAATAAAATTATAAAAATGTTGGAAAATTTATCTCATATCATTTGTAGATATCATTTGGAAAGCATTTTTTATAAAGAATAAAATATATCTATTTTCAAAAGTTTAATAGGGGAGGGATACAAATATTGTAGTTTTGAAAGTTTTAAAGGTGCAAAAGGCTTAAATTAAATTCGGACTTCTGTGTAAATATGAGTATATGAATTTCGTTTTTTAAAAGTTTATTTCTAGTTTCATCTACAACGTGGTTATTTGCAACTTTCTGTTATAAATACAATACATCAGTAAAATGTGCACTGTTCTTACAGTAGTAACAACAATTCAAAACAACAGTGACAGTGAATTTAGTTTTGGGTTGGCTTAGGTTGAAATTTAGAAACAATGCAATGTGATAACGACGGGAGTGAAGTCCGACCAGGATAATGTGCTTACAGTAATATTTATTTTTCACTTCATTTTGTCTCCTCGTATTCTTTTCTTTTGAATTATTGAAATAAGATTGGATGCACTGAGACAGAATGAGGTGGAATATTTATTGAACTTTCTCGTTGGTTTAGATCCATAAAATTGCAAAAAAAATTAATATTATTGCCTGATAATAACATCTGGACTCATAGAAACTTTCCATGAGTCCAGATGTTTCAGATTATTTTTAACCAAATTCTTTTCAAGACATTGTTTTAAAAGTGAAAGTAGTTACACTGGATCTCAAATTCATACGTCCAACTACTGAACTGTACGTTACAGCATTTTGATCGGGGATGTCTGGGAGTAAACATTCTAATATTGAGAAAAGTTGAGAATAAATTACACAGAAAATCAAATAATGCCTTTAATTTGTGGCGGAAGATTTTTTGTGTCTCCACTAGTTCACTTAACTTTACATGCGAGTATTTGAGTTTTATATTCATTTTGATCGCTCATACTAAAGAGTGAAAGTTCTTAGAATAACTAACTCTCCGAAAAGCTACTACAGGATTCAAGAAGTTTTATTTGGTAGATTGCGACCTAAGAAACATCTTCAAAAACCTAGTTTTAAGACCTTGGGGTGCAATATTAAAAAATGTGCACAAAGATGAAGTGTCGTAACCTAAAGTGTGTTGGAAGCGGCATATGCGTCTGCTTTTACCCCGAGATCACGAACTCCAAACTTCTATTTTTCTTCTTAAATATTTTAAATACAAGATTGGAGTAATTCTTTATCCAGGCATACAATTTTAAGGTCATTTTTGTCGCTGATTTCTTTTTAATGATACCACAGAACTATCTCAGAGGATAATATACAGAATGAGTCACGTAAAGTGTAGCACATCCTGCAGTTTTTCGAATGGTCGAAGTTATTGCAATGCAATTTTCACGAACGTGCATTTGGGAATGGGGTTAATGGATACATGGATACATTTCTATTTTACTAGATATCGAGGTAACTTTGTTTGGAAATATGAAAAATAACATATTTTTAGTCTGTCATGCGCGTAAAAAGACGAATCCAACAATATGCTAATTGTAATTTGTTAGACAAGGATTTTTTGAGTAATTTTGATTTTTTTGTGCTCAGATTTCCTTGCCCGAGTGCGCATTAGCAGGGGGCGCTGCCTGACCATGTGTGACGGACTGTTACATACGTTAAACAAAAGTCGAAAAAATCAAAATTATTTAAAAAAATGATTATTTAACATATGAAAAGATGTAAATCAATGAATTCGTTTTTTACGCTTATGTCCAATAAATTAACTTCAAAAAGAATATGCCTTTACACAATACATTTAAAATGTTGTATAACATTTTCTTTAAATACATAAAACTAATCACATATATAACTGTGATGTCCGTGGATACGGCACCACAATACGCCATAAGGGGCGCTACCGTCTGCGGGTGCAACACAACGCGCCGCGCCTGTAGTTCGAGCGGTCGCCGTAGTCAGCGCCAGCGGCAGCTCCGCTGGCGACGCGGCAGCGGGCCGAGGTTCCGCTGAGCGGGTCCGGCGAACCGGGAGCATTTCCCCTCGCCGCCGGGGAGGGGCTAGCAACGCCCTCCCCTTCGCAGCGGCGCTTCATAAGTGGGGCGCAGCGCCCCCCGGAGCAGTCGCAGTGAGAGCCAGGAGTCGCAGCCAGTCCGACAGTCAGTCCGAGACACTGACGGGGAACGAGGCGGGAGCCGCCGCCTAGGGAGAAGACGCTTGCCGAAGCAGCACGCATCGGAGTCGCGACGGGCAGCCCAGGGGCCGTGGTGGAAGCACGGCAGGATAGCGTGCCTGGGACGCACGCGGTGAAGCCGTACAGGGAGTCGTGCGGGACACGTCGCGACTGCCAGGCTGAGGCGCCGTGCAGTGTGACGCACGGCGAGATGGTGTGTCGGAGGAGCACGCTGTGGAGCCACGCCTGGAAGCATGAGGGACAGTACGAGTGCTTAGCAATGTACTAGAAAGAACCGGACGAAGAAGTGTATATTTGCTCGAAGATAGCAAATCCCATGTACTTAAGTTATATGTAAATGAGATATTGAGAGAATAAACAAAAGTTAAGTGAGCGTGTATCTTTTCATATGGGCAAACATAACAATAACTAAAGAGATAAGACAATGAAACTTATAAATAACATTACTAATCATATATGGCAGCAAAAACTTTAAAAAATTGAATAGAGCTGGTTTAAAGCTGACATTCTTTTATTATAATTGTGATTTCCATACAAAAAATAATTTATTTTGCCTGAAACAATAACTGTCATAATATGAGTAGTACTTTCCAGGAAACTTCTTCACCGAAAACGAATGATCAGAAGAGGAATGTGGTATCAAATGGGTATTAGTTCATACCCGTTCTAATTGCAACATTCATCTTCGTGGGCATTCTAATTAGCTTTGTCTATAGGTAGCTACTAAGTTATGTTACATAACATACGTAATTGAATGGACATTTCTTCTTCTGTTCATATTTGCAAGGTGCTTTGTGTATAGGTAGATACGGTATCTAAGAGTATATTCTCATATTACTATCACGCTTTCCTTTGCGACAGAATAAATTCTGCCTTTGGGCTTATAAAAAAACTAAAATTCCAGAGACTCATTTAGCCCTAGGATCATGCAAAATGAGGATGCAAGATGTGAAAAAACGGGGATCGAAAGAATAAAAAAATGCGCGGTAGGTTCTGTCGATATCCGGGCCCTGTGACCCCCAGGGCAGCGGAGAAGGTGCTGAGAGACGCGACGCCATGGTGTGGAAGGAAGGGGAGGGGAGAGGTATAAAGGAGAAAAAAGATCGAACAATGACGAAGGCGGCACCGGAGCTCGGAGACGAAAGGAGAGGAAAGTCTGACGCAGAATACTATTAACCCACGGGAAAAATCTCCTGGGGATAGTTTCAGAACTGAAATCGTTGCCTCCCCAGGCTTTTCAATACTGTTATTCACCGTTATTCACATCTCTCAATTTTTATTCAGAACATTATAGTTATATTTCTCACTCCCAACCATTCCCTTGAATGCATTTTAATATTTTGTGGGTCGGAAATTATCTCGGCATTATATGGTCGTTAGCTAATAACTCTTAAGACAAGAAAAAGTTTCGATATGCTGCATATTCCCCCAAGTTTGTTTATTTTCAGACAGTAGACTATATGTTTCAAAAACATCTGCGTAAAACTGAATGCGTACCGATTTAGCACAAGTTTTTAAAAGTGAACGTGTAAAATGGTTGTTAATTTTAATATTTCGTGAAGTGTCTGGTCGTGTATTAAAGATGACGTATTGAAAAGAATTTTAGAGCATGAAAATGCGTGCCCTTCTTATTATCCATATCTCACAAATCCAAAATTTGCAATGTGAAATAAAAAATATATTTCTAAGGGTCTTTCACATTAAGGAACAGTTTGTACATAATTGCGCTCGTTAATAAATGGAAGTCTACGTTTTCAAAGCACATTTAATAATCCGATAAAACATTCGTTATAATAGTTATTTCTGTGGATCTTTGATTGATAATGTCGATTATTTTTGTATATTATGGATCATTGCAGACTATAATGTAAATCATTACGATGAAAAACAACAATCATTAGAAAGCTAACTACAATTTGATCGAAGTTGATGAGGTTGATGATGATGATGATGATAATGATGAATAATGAAACTCTCAATTTGACTTGCGCGTGTAAGTCTAGGAAATAAGAGCTTTAATAAAATTATATTGAAATTTGAATAATGTTTGAAATAATTCATAGTGATTTTCTCTAGTGTGTAAAAATCGGTAATATGTCAAATATATGTAATCCATTTGTTCTGAAAACGCTTCATTGAAAAGTTCAGAGTACACTGCGTGCACCCTTTCCGAATACCTCGACCTTGCTGAACCTCGTGGATCTGCATGTGAATCATATTTCGTTCACCCGAATGCTCTGTGACAGCCATTCTTCTGCTTCTCCCTGCTTCGAAAGAGATTCTCAATCTTTAGAATCAAATATTCATAATTCTGTCCATCCGAAACAAATATACGGCCTCTGTTGAGATATAACTCACGGTTTGCCGAATGAAAAAGGACTAGAGCATTTGAAAAGCGGATAGAGTCTTAAGAAGGATATGATTTATTATCGGAATGTTTTAAAAAGATGCACGGGAAATGATGTTCTTTCCAGTTATTTTATTTTCTACCGTTACTACATACTTACATAATAAAAAGTATTGTAACATTATTCATCAATGCAAATTTGTATCAAGTATTGTTACAAGAAATCTCCGTGACTGCGTCAGAATAAGACGTGCATAACATCTGTGCATAAGGAGTGGCCTAAATATCAGGGGCAAATCAAACGAATATAAATGTATATATCTCCGTTCCATGCAATATATCACTGTAGAGGAAAGTACCCAAATCTGGGACGGGTTCCTAGTGCAAGGCCCCTTGATTTACAGCCCTGTAGTGCTCTGTTGCCTATTGGAAATGTACGAAAATTGTAGTTCTTTGCAAGACTGCAGCCCAGTCAGTCTAGTGGTTTCACTTGTTGCCGGAGAGTCGGCCGTTAGTGCGAACAGTGAAAACCAAATTTTTTTCAAGTGCTTGCTCTCAGTTGTCTGATTTCGCTACTTCTTTGGTAAGTCTTCAGACTATTACATTATTTTGAAGAGGACGTTAAAATCTATTTATGTAGCCTGCTGTAATTTATTTTACTTGCCTAGTAAAAATGTTATTAGCATTTGGAATATAAATACGCTGGTGGCTAACCCGAGCCCCCTCTCTAATATTCCTAATGCGGGCTCCCGATTCTTTGTCCTGGAAAATAAAAACAATTAAGGTATTTGGCATTCCTTATATCACCTTAGAAGACTCAAAAAACAAGAGCCTTCTCTCAAACCCATCAGTTCGAGATGGCAGGAGGAAGAAAGAGGTCAAGAGACAATTTCAGAATTTAATCCCAGAGAAGTCGAAGAGAGATATAAGAAAATTCTGAAGTGAAACAAAAAGCGAAAGGAAGATTCCAACTCCGGCGAGGAATTGAACATGTTCTCTGGCTCTTCCCAATTGCAGGTTCTACCAGGAATATTTTCCGTGCCAAGTGAAGAAGATGCAGAATGCATATTTTGCGGTGTAAAATTTTCAGAGATCTGTAGGAGAACTGTGGGTGATGTGGAGAATGTGTTCTCTTTGGGCTCCTGTGCGGTGGCGGAAAAATACGCTTTTACATGTGACTTTTGTCGCACTTGAATACGTGCAAGACTTACAAGATAATTTCTTGCGCATAAGATGTTAAACTAGTGTTTTTGTAAAATTACACTTAGTTCAATCAATTTTCAGTTTTTGGATTTCTTTTTACCCATTCTTAGAACGTTTACGGGGCGCTCACATTAACGAATATTTTTTACAAATCCATAAAATGCAATGTTTATGTCGGAGCGGGTATGCAAACGGTGGGCTGTGAGTCAGAAATTTATTGTAATTTTGCATACCATTTCTCCCACATCCAACAATAACTCATCTTAGTAACAGAAGGTATTGCAAGAACACGTTGCACTGACGTTGACACAGTTAAGTGGTCACGGCCTCCTCCACGACGATTTGAGATGCCTAAATTTAGGTCATACCGTAACAACAGGAGCTACATTTCGTGCTCATTTTATGCGAAATACAATTTCCCAGTACAATGCCCGCAAATAACGAAAATCCATATATACAAATTGAATTGGAGCTGGGAGACCTTGGATCAAAAGAATGTCCTAATAAAAGAAATTAAGACAAAAGAGAAAATATTCCATCCTGAAAAATTAACTACGTTCCTTTCCTTCCTCTTCCTTATCATATCCTCACCCCTTACTTACATACACTTACATTCACATGCAATACATTATCACACTTCCCACCCAGGAGATTGTCTGTACTGGAGCGGTGCGCTGCTGTTGGGAGATACCTGGTTGGGGAAGATCCCAGCCACCTGCCGCGATGAAAACATTCTCTACACTTACGTGACTAATTGCCTTAGCGGTTGTGCCGGAAACACCAATCAGTCCAACACTAATTTATACCTTGCAGATATTTCATTATATACAGCTACAATCTTAGCTCAATACTACTTGCTACTTGCCTCAAATTTCTCACTAAGCACCTTCCAATAAACAAGGCAAAACTACCTAACAAATAGCAACCTAACATCTAAAAATAGCCAAAAAACTTAATCCTGATAAAACCATACTAGAAATAATTCTTTTAAAAGTCCAATAATTTGTAGGCAGACTCAAAATAACATATTTTTATTTCATATTATTTATAACATATTCACATTAGATCACAATGTTCTGTATTATATTTTATTATATTGTTTCAATAGACCCTGAAGATGAAGGCAATTGAACTTCCAAACGTTGGGACATTTGTAAATAAAAATATGTTATTTTGAGTCTGCCTACAAATTATTGGACTTTTAAAAGAATTATTAACTTTAAAAAGGCAGTCTTTCACATATTTAATATCTCTCTTTACATAAAGAAATCCATACTAGAAATCTTCTCGTTTGGAAAATTTACTTCCCTTGTGATTCCTCCTGTAGTTATAACTCCCCCATCACCTGGATCTCACCATTGCAACTCATCAAATATTTATGATTTCTCATGGATACCAAAGTAATGAGGAAAACCCACGTAGTCATTAAAATAAAACAGACTAATTCAACTCCGTCAACAAACAGAAAGCCTTCTCTTATCCAAGATACAAAAAACATACATAAAACAATAATAAGGCAACTAATGTTTTATGTATGTTCAATATCGATAAACGTATCCTTTACAAACATCAACAATCACCAAGTCATACAAAACCAATATCTCAGACTAATGAAATATGGCTCTTGGTCCATAAAAAGCAAACAAAATCCATACTGAATTAAACATCAATGTAATAGTAAAATAAAACTCACATGTATCACAACATTTCTATTAAATCTGATAGATATATCAACACCATATCGTTTCATACTAGTCAGAAATCCTCGTCACACCCGAATAAAAAATCGGTTTCCATTTCAAATATTTCTCAAAATTAATGCTATCCAAGATTCATTAATCTCAGGTTCTCCTCTTGAATGTCCCCTGTTCCCCATTGTTTAAAGTAGCTTAATTTTGTAACTATAATAAGCCAGAAAACCTGTGTAAAGTAAATTAAAGATGAATGTGTTCCATGTGAAATCCAATATTAGAAATTAATAGTTAATTTATAATTTAAATGTTGATATTTAATGCCGACTATGATGACCGAGGTGGCTAGGGCGTGTGCCGGCTCAGCGCTTTGGTCCGAAGGGTCGCGGGTTCGAATCCCTCCGGGGGCATGGTTGTTTCTCCCTTGTCTTTCATGCATGTGTGTTGTCACGGAAGCCCTTGGGAATCTACTGATCACAGACCGAGGAACCCGCAAGTGTGTTTAGCGTAAAAGGTGGATTAGTGACCCCATGAAGGGCAAAGCGTGAATGCGGCGCGGATAGTCGAAATCGGGCCCCATCCTGAAGTTGGAAAAATCCCCCGGAAGAAAAAATATTGGTTAATGTATAAACTAGTAGTTCTACAACAGAACATATTGTACTTTCTTGCATTATTTCTAGCATTTGGCTTTTCGAAAATTCAGAGCAATCAAAGAAAGTAAGATCTGCGCCATTTTTAATTGTACTTGGCTTTATATGCAGCTAAAAATTAAAAAAAAATTGAATTTTTTTCTCTCAAAAATAGATCCATTAACTTTACTTAAAGCAAAAATTGAGCAAAAACTACGCTTTTTTTTTCAAAAATTTGTGTATGTCCTTATTTGAACTACTTTTCTGTAACAGGCCCGTTTGCAGGCGTTTTCCACGGTTTGATGCCTCTCCTTGTTGCCTCGCCCGCCGCAGTGCGCTGCCTGGTCGGCGCGCTTTCCAAACGGGTGTTTACAACCGCAACAGATAGTACACATGACGATGGCGCGCGTGGCGTTGTTGCATCCCGGCACTCCGCGAGGTGTCACTCGGCGGGACCCCGCAAGTCACTGCTGCGAAGACGAGCTGAATACACATTGTTAGATTGTGCAGTCGCGCGAGTCACTGTCCCATCACGCCGCTGCGCGACCTGTTACACGCGCCATCGCGCGAGTTGCTGTCTGGAAACCATCTGCACATTTCGCGACCGCGCAAGTCACTGTCTGGCAACTGCACCGACCACTCGAGAGCAACTGAACATACTTGTTCCATGTCCGATCGCGCGAGGCACTACATGTTGCGACCGCGAGGGGCACTCTCTCGTTACCAACTGAATATACTTGAACGGGCGTAGCTCGTCCGTTAGATTTTGCAGCGACAAATTGGAGCACGCTGATTGGCAGGAGATGCCGTCATCATTTGCTCTCCTGTCAGCATTGGGGCCAATCAGCTGCCAGGCAACGACGACGTAGATCGCTGCCGTTGCTGTATTGGGTGGTCTCTTCCCACGCGCAAAATGCAGGTGCGCAGCCTGGGCCGACGGAAGCTCGGCGGCGGCTTCCACGCGTGAGCCCCTCGACAGAAGGGCGCTGGGAGCGTCTCGGAGCACCGCGGGTGCCCACGCGTATACTGCGATTTTTGTAGGAAGAGCTCTCAAGATAACTCAAATCCCATCTTCGCGATGGAATATGTCACGGCATTTCGTATCATTCGCAGTCGTTCCGCTAGATTTCGCACGATCGCGACCGTATGAAGCAGTGCTTGCGATCATGCGACTTCTATCGGCAAGACCGAGAAAAGACGCGAAATGCCGTGACATATTCCATCGCGAAGATGGGATTTGAGTGGCCTTGAGAGCTCTTCCTACAAAAATCGCAGTATAGTGTACACGAGCAAGGAAGTTTGGCGTCCGGCGGACGCGGTGGCGCGACAGACCGGGGCCGTGGGTGTGTGGGCGAAGCGGCGCAGCTGCATTGGCGGTAGAGAAGGGCTTAACAGCTTTTCTTCAATAACTGTTATCGGAATAACAGTTGACTCGTAATAACGGTTATTAATAACAGTTGAAAAATAACACGTCCATCATCAGCAATCTAACATGTCTGACTGCTAAGAGTTAAATCAGTTGCGGCGACTGCTAAGAGTTGATTCCGGCAAAACGAATAACGTTGGTAACATTGTGAAGTTTGTGAAGCTACCTTGCGGCGCTTTTTTGCACTACTTCCCCTTACATGGACAGAGAAACAGCTGATATGAACGAGACTCGATGAATTGCCAAGGAAGAATAGCAGTTAATGTGATGAGTAGCAAATGTGTATAGAATATTACTGAAATAACAGTGAGTCGTGATCAGATTGCAAATATTCTTTCAAATACGCAACATGTTCATAGTGAAGTGACGAGTGCCACAAATAATAAGTAGAAATGTGTTTTGTTCACCTACAGCTAAAGTGGTAATGACTGTTGAATATCAAATATTATAATGAGTTATTTGACCTTACCTCATTGTATTTTATCGGACTTGGGAAATATTAGTGGATCTCACATAAGATGCAATGGGACAAGAAAGAAGTTAACAAACATATTGGACTGATTTAATTTAAAGGACAAACTTCTTATTGTAGTATACGTATACAATAAAATATAAAAATATTGTGGCACATCTATAATAATAACGAATTATGTACTAATGAATCTATAATTTGAACACTTGTTAATCACGATTGATAACATGCAGTGAAACTGTGGTACAAAATGGTTGCCGCGAAAGCTTGTAGTAGATCGGGTTTGGACCAGTAGATTGGAGTACTATGAATATCAACCGATAACAGCCAATAACAGGATAAATTAAATAACTGTTATTTCGTGTAACAGTTACTCAACGTTAACCGTTAAAAATAACAGTTTAGCTGTTAAGGGCACATCCCTAATTGGCGGTTGCCAATGCGCGCGCGCACACACACCATGCAGGGGCGGGGAGATATCGCCGTCGAAACGTCGCGTCGCTGCCGGCGGGGCCGGGGCGCGAGTGGGCGGCGGTGTGCCGCTCGCCGTTGCTGCTGTGACTTAATATTTCTAAGTGGTGAATTAATGAATGAATGCTCATGTCCTTACATTAATGACATGTTTCATGCCTAAACTTATGCCTGATGGAATAGTTGTGCGTTATTACGCGTGATACATGAATTTTCCCGAACAGGCTGCGATATCAATAAGATTGATCTGGGAATATCAAGAACGAGTGGACGGACTTGGAGGCGGAATGAAGTTTTTCCGTGAACTAATTTTCAGTATTAAAAACCCTTAAAACGAGTTTCTAACTACATAGTGAGTTAAAAGAAGTAAGATACTACACATTACATACTACACAATTCAATTCAACACACCGGAAAAATAATTGTCCCATTTGTCAGTGCAGGGAATGTACAATATTCTTTTTTCTACCGAAAATCGCCGTTTTTCGCTGCAGCATTAAATCACTATACTATACTACGTGCGAATGTTGTTGGTATGTACGTATGTAGTATGTATTTGTAATATGCGCTCGAATATACTTGGGTTTTTCGTTCTTGGCGCACTAAGGTCACGGACGAAAAATGGAGAGGGAAGGCTTTCTCCTTGGTGCGCCTGCATACGTAGTATGCTACGTTTGTAAGTAGCATTCGAGAATGTAGAATAAGGGTAGAGTTTTGGGCTGGAATACAGCATACAGCAGTTACAAATGCTTTTAGCATGTGATTGGGTCATAGAAGACCTCCTATCTCAAGCTTCTGTCACTATTCCTAGACGGTCTCAAGTTCTATTACTATTGGCCCAAGATTGTCAAGGATCAAATTTTTGTAGCCGGATCGCCAATACCCCATTAGAGATATGCCACTAGAAAAAAGAGATAGGCCACTAGAAAAAAGAAATAACAGAGGAAGAAGAAAGAAAGAAAAAAGAAGGGGAAGAAAGGAAAAACGGCAAAGGAGATGAAGGAGACGAAGTTGAAAGGAAGAGAACGAATCATAATTCAGTATTCAGATTTAGAGTTTATCATAAGTAATTATTGCGTTCTACACGCTGCAAATCATGCAAATCGATATTCTTCCGTCAACTTCGCATCGTTCTCTAATTCGCTTACAACTCCCAAGTACATCTCTGAATCCCATTACAACGACCGTCGCGTTTTGCTGAGAGCTGCGATTCACTTCTGGGGTGATCGTTTTCAACAGAGTTCGAGGACAATTCAGCACTGTAGTAAGCACTCGCCCACTCACCGAAATTAATATTACATCTCTCCAAGGGAGTGGTAAGCCGGGCAGCCCTGGCCGAGGCGTCACCTGGGGCCGCAGCGCAGGGGGGGAGGCCACCCTAATAAGCCCGTGATTTAGCGCGACGCGTCGCCGCGGTGGCCGGCGCTGCTTGGCCCGCGCCGGGAATTGCGCCGGGGATCTAAATATATCACCGGCGATCTTGCGGGAAACATTATTTTAGCCGTAATTGAGTACGCACAGCACTTGTTTATATTCTGCAAGGGACTGTCTATAATTTAGTGTGGTAATCGTTGCGCTGTACTATCGCAGACGTTTTAGAAGATTTGCGTTTCGGCTGTGTCGCGGGAGGCAACTGAACGAAACTTCTAGATACCCAATTCCAGTTTTTATTTTTCTCTAAGAAGATAATTCCTGACTGCGCATACCTGGTAGACTGATGAGAAGTATTGTCTTCGGAATCGGAAATTACGCAGTTTTGCTGAAAAATTAACCTGCTAAATCTAAACGGGGATATTTATTTAATTAATTTTTAATTGTTTTAAAAATCACCTAATATATTGAAAATGTTGAAGTTAACTTAACATGTTAATTGTATTTGGAAGAAAAGCGTACGTATTCAGGTCAGTACAGTTAAATAGAACATAAAAATGTCAACAAATTAAAATCGTTCTGCTTTCTGGAAATCGGGGAGTTTTGAGTAAAACATCAAGAGCGGTAAATGAAGAGGTATCAGTACGAACATATTTTGTGTTGAACTTGGAATGAAGTAAGCGCTAATAGCAAATTCCTTAGTACCCTTTAAGGTATTTTACCACTAAAACATTCTACACCTGCTGAAATAAAACTTTATCCGAAGGAGAGTGGTTATAAATTTAATTTTCTATTGAATTCATTTTAAAGGAAGCCCATGTAATGAATGAATGAATCAATCAATCAATGAATGAGTGAGTGAATGATCACAAGAAGGTTAAGCACAATTCTTGTAGAAGAGAAAAGAAAGATGCATTATGAGAAGTACAAAAAAGAACGAAGCGTAAGGCGTTGAAGAAGAAGGAGGAGGAGGAGGAGGAGGAGGAGGAGGAGGAGGAGGAGGAGGAGGAGGAGGATGACTGAGAGAATAATAATGAAAATAATCATAGTAATAGTATCAATAATAATGATAATAAGATCACGATAAAGATAAAATAAAATAATATTTATATAACAAAAGTTTGATGTTCCCTCTTGATAAGAGGCCTTTACTGGTTGGAGGAGATTGCTGTGCGGGTTGCATCGCGAATCAGCCAAGCGCGCAGGAGTCGTGGAGCAAAGCACTGGTGCGCGGGAGGGCGGGTGACCAGAGGCGATCGCGGCTTTGCGGCGCCTCTTCGTTTATGCGTGCTCTCGGAGCGTTTGCTACGCGAACTCCTGCTTCTCAGTACTTCGAAGTACTCGGCGATTTCTACTTTGCGTTAAACCTTACAGAACGAGCAACGAAGCGTCCGCGCTTCCCTCCTTTCCCCAACTACTCAGCTAACACGACGCTATCCGACGGTCGCTTTATTCCGCACGACCCGGTTCTCCTATTTTACCGCCCCGACAGCCCCCACATTACTCTGTTGCCCTGATTCCGTTGGTTCGCCCTCCCGCTAATCTCCCGCCCTCGTCGCGTCCGCCGTCACCTGAAGTGCCGTGGCAACCCCTCGCGTCCTTATGCCTCAGCCGACCCGTCATCCCGCTGCCCTCGCTTGGCCCCGCGCCCTCCGAGGGATCTCCGGCTGCCTTGGCTTCCCCGAGGCAGCGGCCGCCCCGCGCCGGCCTCTCTGCCGTCCGCCGCTTCTCGCCTTCGCCAGCCCCCCGCCCCACCCGCCCCTCCCCCTCCCGCCCGCTCCGCGAGTAAGAAGTTGGCTCTCGCGCTCGGCGACGAGACGGACGAAGACGGCCGTGCGGGGGACCGCTGACCGCGGGGACGCTGTGGCCGGCCGGGGGGGCGGGCGGTGTTAGGCGCGAGGGTTGAGGTGACGCCGCTGACGTCCTCTCGGGTGGGAATGGGGAAGATGACGCGGGAGGGACGGGGAGAGTGACTAGAGTTGGGGACGACTACGGAAACGGAACCCGCAGTGGAGACGGAGATTGGGACGGGATTGACGTTGGGTGTGGGGACAAGGTTGTGGGGGAAGGTGATGGCGAGGGCGAGGGTGAAGGTGAGAGTGAGTGTGGGGGAAGATGGTTCGGGAGAGACGGGGAGAGGGACTAGAGTTGGGGACGACTACGGAAACGGAACCCACAGTGGAGACGAAGGTTGGGACGGGATTGGCGTTGGGTGTGGGGACAAGGTTGTGGGGGAAGGTGATGGCGAGGGCGAGGGCGAGGGCGAGGGCGAGGGCGAGGGCGAGGGCGAGGGCGAGGGCGAGGGCGAGGGCGAGGGCGAGGGCGAGGGCGAGGGCGAGGGCGAGGGCGAGGGCGAGGGCGAGGGCGAGGGCGAGGGCGAGGGCGAGGGCGAGGGCGAGGGCGAGGGCGAGGGCGAGGGCGAGGGCGAGGGCGAGGGCGAGGGCGAGGGCGAGGGCGAGGGCGAGGGCGAGGGCGAGGGCGAGGGCGAGGGCGAGGGCGAGGGCGAGGGCGAGGGCGAGGGCGAGGGCGAGGGCGAGGGCGAGGGCGAGGGCGAGGGCGAGGGCGAGGGCGAGGGCGAGGGCGAGGGCGAGGGCGAGGGCGAGGGCGAGGGCGAGGGCGAGGGCGAGGGCGAGGGCGAGGGCGAGGGCGAGGGCGAGGGCGAGGGCGAGGGCGAGGGCGAGGGCGAGGGCGAGGGCGAGGGCGAGGGCGAGGGCGAGGGCGAGGGCGAGGGCGAGGGCGAGGGCGAGGGCGAGGGCGAGGGCGAGGGCGAGGGCGAGGGCGAGGGCGAGGGCGAGGGCGAGGGCGAGGGCGAGGGCGAGGGCGAGGGCGAGGGCGAGGCGAGGGCGAGGGCGAGGGCGAGGGCGAGGGCGAGGGCGAGGGCGAGGGCGAGGGCGAGGGCGAGGGCGAGGGCGAGGGCGAGGGCGAGGGCGAGGGCGAGGGCGAGGGCGAGGGCGAGGGCGAGGGCGAGGGCGAGGGCGAGGGCGAGGGCGAGGGCGAGGGCGAGGGCGAGGGCGAGGGCGAGGGCGAGAGTGAGAGTGAGGGTGAGGGAAGATGGCAAGGGAGAGACGGGGAGAGGGACTACAGTTGGGGGACGAAAACGGAAACGGAACCCGCAGTGGAGACGGAGATTGGGACGGGATTGACGTTGGGTGTGGGGACAAGGTTGTGGGGGAAGGTGATGGTGAGGGCGAGGGTGAGGGTGGGGGACGATGGCACGGGAGGGACGGCGAGAGGGACTACAGTTGGGGACGAAAACGGAAACGGAACCGACAGTGGAGACGGAGGTTGACACGGGAATGGCATTGGGGGGCAAGGTTGTGAGGGAAGGTAATGGCGAGGGCGAGGGTGAGGGAACTAGTCTCTCTGACATAGGAGTGTTGAAGAAGGGTCGTGGCTGGGGAGGGCCATCGGTCGATGACGAGGGTATCGACGGTGACACACGGGGCGTCGACGGCGCCGGCTGCGGCGCGCGCTGGCCACGCGGAGGGGAGCCGCCGTGCGTGTTGGGGGCGATGGATGGCAGTAGGGGATCGCCAGGGGTCAGCCACGGGAGGGATGCGAGTGAAGGCGGTGAGGTACAAGGAAGGGGGAACAGCAAAGTTAACGTAGTGTAGGTCAGTGGTGATAAATATATGAAACGAGATAGACCTTTACAGAATCAGCCCGAAACAAAAAAAAAATATTTTGTTACTCTTTCTCAACTACGTCGTCAGTTTACCGCACAGCCTTATAAATGTTCATAGTTTTAAGGCGTGCACATGGTTTGGCCAGCAGATGTATACTTGCATTCTATTCACATGCACATTAATTTTGATTTGTTTAATAGTTGGATATCTGGCGATGTGGTGAATGTTTTGGCCAAAACGAAGCCAATTTTAGGACAGAAAGAATTTATTGCAAAAATAAATTGTAGAACAAAATCCCCAACATCCTGTATAGTACTCGTCTGTATTACAAATTGTAATTCGTTGTTACAAGATAATTAACAAAAATGTTTTTTAAAACAAATATCCTGAAATTTTCATAGGTAATACCATGAGTGCTTTGGAATTTATCTAAGAATTTCCAAAGCACGAGTGGTATTTAATAGGATTATTCCACGAATGAAATTACGTCAAACAGAGTTCCAAAAAGTGCCAAATATTAATATTATATTAATTTACTTTCTTCTATTATCTTTCATATTTTGCTAGTTCTATCATGGCTATCTGCTAATGTAGCAGATGGGCAAGGTTAAACCGTGCGCTCGATACGTAATCAAAATCGAGGTAAACAAATGAATATACAAACGATGACATGACATGAAATGTATGTTTATTTTACTTTAAAGTAACAAACTTTTGAGATAACAAACATCAACATTTAAAGTAACAAACATATATTATTATTATTATTATTATTAATTGTTTTAATACATGAAAATACATGTATTGAACACGCATTTTTTAAAATTAAATGTTGAAGGAACTTCTTTATTTTCATTCACAATCGTGTTGGATTCTGAAACAGATGTGTTTGATGATGAATGTGTTTGTTTTCATTTATTTATGATTATAGAATGGTGTTGCTCATTGATTTTCAGGTAGGCGTTCAATGATAATGCTGTAGTATCGTCTCTTGTATTATTTCAGTGGTATAGATACCTATTGGGGCTCTCGCATGAAACCAATCTTTATAAATGAGGTCTCTAAAGAAAGTAATTTTACAGAAACTTGACGAATTGCACATTGACTTTAAAACAATAAAGGATTTGTTCAAAAATGCATCTAAATATTCATATCAAATATACTTTTTATTCTTCTCCGTGTTTTTAAAGCTTGACGAGTTATTTCATGGATTTTGTCGTCAGACGTGTCACCGAATCTTGCGCCATGTTATTACTATTGAAAATAATTAAAAACGATGTTATAATCTAAAAGGTTATATTATACATACGTGGTTTATTGCTCACAGCGGTGGATACATACCGATTCCTAAGGTACGTGAGTCGGAGCTAAGGATTGGCCTACAAGTAGCAGAGAGAAACGTAACGCGGTAAGAAACATCGAATAGAAAAAGTGATAAAGTTCTTGCGACACACCGCCCTGATATTATACGTATATTTAAACACTATTGGTTTTAATTTTGAATGGAATAGTCATTAATATTTTATTGTTAACGCAAAGTTTGTTAATATTTTCTTTCGAGAATTTTATTTTATATTCTAGGGTAACGGATGTAACCACAATTCTGCTAAATAACTACTTTTTACGAATGGAATTTGCTATTAACGTATGGAAAGCTGGCAAATAACTCGCGCCCTATTGTTGCCTCGACTGGAAAGATATTATTAGTACTTCAAAGTAGATCTTTCTATATTAATTATATAAATAAATATTAGTGTTTTTGGTGCAACCTTGTGAGTTTTAAGATAGTGTGCTGCAATGTAGTAAACAAAGCACATTAAAGACACGGTTATAGATTTGGACAACAATTGAATTTTCTACTTCGCTACACAACGAACTGCAGGTATGAATTCCGCAATGCGACGCCTCAAAAACTCGAGTAATCAGAGGCAAAGGGTCTTGTGCGAGCAGAGAAAGCTGTAGAAGAAGAAGAAGCGGGGCGTACTTGTCGTGTGCGGCCATGTGGACGCCGGCAGCCACCGTCGAGTCCGCTCGCGCAGATTTCCCGAGGAGCGTGGGCGCGGCGACTGAGCTAGCGGGGGCAGTGGGGGCGGGAGGGAGGAGGGGGTGGGGGAGGGGAGGGAAACGGCTGAGGCTGACGGGCGAGCTCCTTAGCGGGACGCAGCGGGCGGAGATATCGGGCTCTGCCGCTGCTCGCCGCCCTTGCGCCCCCGATAAGACCCGGCCCGCTCTTCCTCGGGCGGCTGAAAAAGGTGCAGGCGGCGGCGAGGGAATGTCGGCAGAAGACGGAGGAAAGAAGCGGGTGCTGCGGAGGCGGTAATGGCCCTGGGGGATGGGCGACAAACTAGCAACGCAATGTCGTCAAGCGTCTATCATCACTACATAAGATGCAACAGAAGATGGTCGAATGAATTGAAGCATTGGAGTATATGTCCCGACAGAATCTGAAATATCTTTTTTAGGAGCACTCATTCGTCATCTTTTGATACACTCAATTTTTTATACTTGTTAAACTCCCTTATTTTGATATACTTATTTGTTTCGATTGTACTTAACGGACGGAGGGCGTTTAAAGTGACTTTTCGTTCCTCGGGTTGCTTCATGTCCATATAAGAATGTAGAAGTAAGAAAAAAACGTTTTAAGACTCGTGACCAGCAATTAGGTGAAATGTAGAGAAAATAAAAAGAATAACATTGCCAAGGACACATTTTAAAGGGAAGTGATTTTGGTAGGTGAAGGGGTTTATTAAAAAAACCAAAAGTAGTAGTTGTTGAGCTGAACTATTTCCATTACATTATTTTTGGGGTAGAGAAATAAATAACGGGGCATGAGCTTCCTGTACAAGTTCTTATTTTTTTTCTTTTAAAAACATATAACGTGTATTTTCTGTATTTACGCGGGCTTTCATCTCCCACTACATTCCAACCCATTAATTTCTCTTTCCTGCTGCTTGTGTTGGGCCGTCGCGGCGGCTGCGGTGACTGCCTCTGCCGCCGCCGGCCGCTGCTCGGGCGAGCGCGCGGCAAAGCGGATCAGCCTCCCTCTAATTCGGGCAACGTCTTCAATGGGTCCCTTACCGTTGGTTAACTGTGCGCACATACTTTAGAAGAATGCAGTTAATTGTTTTAGCATTTCGCGTTTAAAGTTCGTGTAACTCAAGTGGGAATTTCTGTTTAAATCACTGGAACAGCGATCTGCTAATTAGCGTCGTGAAAAAGTTCTTTAATTACGTAAAAATGAAACACTCTTGGGTTTTTGTTTTTACATTTTCCTTCTTCGGGTGGATTTTCTTCCTTTCTTGTCACACAAAATAATTATGTTCTCACGCACCACCCTGAGAAGAACAAAGCGACAAAGTTGGCTCCACGACATTGACGCAAAATCTCTTTAAAAAAAAAGTCTAGATGGAATATTTTTAGCAGTGTCTTTGTCAGATGGCGAAAGTTCGTCGTATTTTTGGAGATGCCCTGTATTGGGGAGAATACAACATCAAGAGTTTTAGTATTCCAGCCGCGGTGCGTGCGGCTCTGCGAAACGTGGTTTTCTCGTAACGAGCGCGCCCGTCCTATTTCATTCGCGCTAATGCGCCGTCTGTTTTACGTGAGGCTTCTTTTTCCGCGCGGTTCGCAGTCGCCCGGCACCTGGTTACTGCGGCGAGACACGCCGGGGTCTGCGGCGCACGAATCGAATGAATAATTGATGGTGTCGATCGCTTGGCCTGCGGGCCGCGAATGCCGACAGTACTTCTGAATTCTCTTGCGACGTGGAAAGGGATGACCTGCGACGACGAGCAGGCACCTCAACGCGAAATGGACTTCCCGTGCAAACTGAACATGGCGTGCTTTTTCTATGTTTTTTCTAGACACGTTGGTTGCGAATGCTTTTGTAAAAAAATGTTTGATATGTTTCATATTATTCTCGCCTCTGAAAATGAGACTTTTTTATTCGTAACGAAATGTTGGCGTTGATTTAAATAACACGAATGTTAAAATTTTTGCAAACCGAATTTCGTCGTATGTTTCAGTTCAATTTTGAACTTAAAAAAAAGTTTTTTGATTCTTTTTGTTTTCTCTACGTAGTATATTTATTACGAAAAATGTATAATAATAATACTTTTAATAATGTAATTAATAATAATATTATTGATATGTGATAAACGAAGAAAAGGGTATGAAAGAGCACAAGAAAAAATCATGATTAGGAGAGGAAATTATGAATGGAGGAGGTCAACATCAAGAAAAATAATACTGAAGAATAGCAGAGGAAACGGAGAATAAAGGAAGACATAGTTTTAAATGAAAGAAAGAAATGATTGAATGATATTTGACTGAATGTGAAATGACGATGGTAATGACGAAAACAAGGAAAGCATTTGCAAAAGAGGGATGAAGTCAGACTAAGAAAAAGTACCCGCATCCAACCCGAACACCGAAGGGGGATATGCCCGACGTGGTTAAGGCTGCCCTTAATCTCCTCCTACAAATACGGTTAGCCGGCAACAAGGGCACCTTTCCCACTGCACCCGCTGAAGGGCGAGTTTTTCCTTCGCCACCGCTGCCGCCGCCCGCGGCCCCGCCCCGGCTGGCCCCGTACACGTCCTGTTTGCACCGCACATTTGCATTAATGCCTCCGCCCCTCCTCTCCCCTCTGGATTTATTTCGCTCCCTGCGGTTAGCAACTACCTTTGGGACGGGAAGAGTTGTGGCGTGTCGGTTTGTGTCTTTTTAAGCGACCACGGCCATTAAGCAGCGCGACCTCGGGCAGCAGGACACGTCCGCCTTTCCGCAGCTGACTGTTCTATGAGTGTTGGGTCATTTAGTTTAACGTTTTTAAATGTTGGTAGCTGCGTCCTTCCCTCTGCCGCTAATTCGGACTGCGCTGGACTTTTTCCTTGTTTTCACTTTTAGACCCTCGATTGTATTCTCTCTGGTTATCAAGATTAGACAAATGGGGGAAGTCGAAAAGGAAAGTAATAATCTCGCAGAAAATATCATGCAGAACGGAAACGGAACGGTTGTGGAGAGAGACGAAGCCTGGCGTTGCTGGTAATGGAGGCGGTGGCGATGACGGCGGCGATGAATTACATTCTCTTCGTAAGATTTCAAGGTAATTATGCAGATTGGCTGCTGACGTAGGCGCATTCTCCCTGACAGGATATACACAGGGCAATTTTAATAGCATTCTGTAAGTTTGTTCTCGTATATTGCTTGTTACCATCTTCTGCTTTCTAAATCATGTACTGCTTTATAACATTTTGTGTATTTATAACTGAATATTTTAGTTACAACTTTTCCTTCTAGAAATCGTATTATCAAAAGGTTTTCGACAAGCTTTTGCTAAATGGTTGCAGCAAAACGTCTTCTGTAAATATTTGACCGTAGAGTCTCTTCTAATAACTCATTATTAAGAAATATAAAGAAAGAATTCCTTCCTCGATTTTATTGTCAAGATCACGAGAGTGTTAATTTTGTAGATAAAAATATTAGAGAACATTTAAATACGATGGATTAGCTAGATCACGAGAGTGTTAATTTTGTAGATAAAAATATTAGAGAACATTTAAATACGATGGATGAAGCTAATTTTCAAAATGTTAAAGTTGATAAACATTTCCTACAATTTTACACACTTTCTTTTTTGTTCCTAAAAGTTTTCATCGAAATAAGACTTTCGAAATATCAGAGAGCAAAAACTTCTATATTAAGTTAAAAATTCTGGAGTCAAATTTGGTGTCGCGTTTGGAGAAATTTTATTTGAGCGTTTTCAAAAATAAAAGAAAGATCTTATTTATATTAAAGAAATGATCTTTCGAAAAACTTCACAAGATGTTTTTCAAAACTTTTCGGCTCACTTATTCATTAAATCAAGAAATTTCTTCGAAGTTAATAGAGATTACTGAAGAGAGGTACAAAAAAATAGAAATGGATAATATTTGAAAATTTAAGTTTCCATGAAAATGACACTTATTGCATATAATTCAGTGTTTTGTGTTCTATAATTGAAATGAAATTTTAAGGAAAGTATTATATTCTTTGACACATCTTTGTTTACATATTTAAAGAAATGTGACACAGTTCTTGTCAAATTTACTCAACGACATATATTTTAAAAAAATGTTCATGGTATAATTTCAAGATCTAAAATGGTGGGTTAAATAACACTGAGAAATGGATATGGTTGTAATATTGAAGGTGCAGTTTACGTTCCCAAATTATTTTTTTTTGTATTTCAGCATTGTAAACGACCTTTCCTGTTGCAAAAAATCGTTCATAATTGGGCGTTTTACGGCACAAATGATGACGAATTACATTTTACGGCACGAATGATTGCGTCATCACACATTCAGCCAATCGTAGCGAGAGAATCGGGAAGAGGTAGAAGTAAATGGAACCGCCGACTACCGTTTTCTCGCACGGATGTCAAGTACCCGGAAAGTTGTTCAAGTACCTGGATGTTAAGTCGCAGGAAAGTTGTTTCGCAAAATGAAATGTGATTCTCTTCTAAATTTATAATGCTGTTATACAAAAAAATAGCGTATGCAACTCATTTTTAATGCTGCTTAATAGCATTCGTACAAATTTGAAAACCCGCTCCTAAAGTCGCTCGTTTTCAAAACATGTACTCATGCAATACAATTTAACATTATAAACTAATTACATACACTACTATGAATTATTGGCATTTTCAAAATTTCAGAGATTGTATTGAAAACCAGGACTATACCATAGTTGTAAGTGTGCTTTATAATATCCTAGTAAATAATATAAAGAAAAAATGTAGATTGAAAACAAATTGAAGAGAGGGGCTTCATCAGAGGTGCTTCATGTTGTCCCGTCAAAATTAAAATATCCTAGTGAGCGCCGGAACGGCCCAACTAAAAATTTTACTTCTGGCGTGTTTACTAAGCTTCAACTGAAAGCTTCTCATATGACAGTTTTTCGTGAAATATCCTTCCACAGAGACAGACATCGATTTTCGTGTACAAAATTGCGGTATCTTCTCGGTACATTGACCAATTTTAGCCACCTTTGGAACAGCACAAATAGACGTTAATCCCTATTTATGTCAGAAGTTAAACCCAGTTTTATGACCGAAAGTTTGAGATCGTACTCTTGGCATTATTACAACACATTTACAAGTAATTACAAAGAAAAGCAATTTAAATCATTAAAAAAAATCACTTAATCATTTAGTCGTTAAAGTGTATCTTTCTGCATCCTATATCACCCTTAAGTTTGACAGAAGAAGTAGTGTATGGGTGAAAAACCAGTAATGATAGATAGGAAGGCCTTATTTACGTATCACCATGAGTAAAAATTACGAATATATGATGACAGCTGTAAATGTAAATACGGAACAGTATGTGAAAAGTCATGAGAACTGAAGAACAAAGGACACACTAGTTTCTTTTGCCGAAAATTAATTTTACGTATATAGTTTGTAATTTTAAAATTCAGACCTAGAAGATTACTAATCATCTAAAGTATTACTAAATTTATTTTTAACGATATTATATGTGACAGGCAAAGTTTTGAAAGCAATTAAGCAAATATTAGGAGTTTTAATAAAAATATGTTTTATACTTTTACGATCTCTGAAATGACAGTCAGCTGGAGATGGCCTAGCAGTAAATATCAGGTGGTAGGGCCACTTAAGAAATGCAAATTGCCGTAATAAAACATTTGAAATTCAAATCAGAGGAAGCGCAGAGAATGGAAGAAAATAGTTTTGATGCATTGTCATTCAACATGAAGACACTCCGAGAATAAATGTATTGACACTCAGGCAGGAACTACTCAAGGTAAATATCACTATGTAAGTATCGATGTACATCCCTCAACCATTTGTCACGTTTTGCTAACTTACGAATTTGATGGTTTGACTCTGCATGTTATTGTTAGCTTTTTGGTCAGATCTTTATTGCACATTTAAAATTTAATGTTTTAACTACTCGTATACGTATGAATAAACGGAGTAATATAAGAAGTTGAGAAAGTTACGGAATTCTGGGAAAATCCTTAAATCGAAAAAATGTTTTTTTCAAAATATCTGACCGTCTCTCTGTGCACAATACTAGCCACTAAACTATTGATCGCATTTTCCCACAATTAATATTTACCTATCGATCGCGCCCGATACGAGAATCAATACGAATTTTTGAAAATATCCAAAGTTGGAAATAGTTTGTCCCTCACGTACAACTACATTACTGATGAAGGATTTTCTTCAAATTAAATTTGTTTTCCACAATTAGTTCTTTAATGAATATCACATAGTTTTTAAAAATAATAGTATGTTTTCCACAATGTTAAGTGAAATATGAGCAATATTAAACTATTTATTAAAATTATATATTAATTAATATTCATAAAAATTATTTATTAAAAAACAAGATTTTCTCAAAAACTGCTGCATATTTTGCTTTAATTTTTTGTACAGATAGAGCTGAATGCTCTGAATAACATGACATAACGCAATTACGAAAGTATTTTTTGATTTTTTTAACCATGATCATTAATTTGATTACACATAATTTTTGAAAAAATGCCTCTCAATTTTCCAATGAATATTTGTGTAATGGATCAGGTTATACTATTCTATAATACGCTAAACGTATATATCAATTCCACTATTAGAGACCGAAAAATAGAGAAAATATGAAATAAATGTCTTTTAGGCCGCGATAGGTAGCAGCTGGGAAGAGGCTGGGGCCAAACTGAGAAGTTCCGAAATTCTGTGCCATTATATAGTACCACTAGTTCATAATTTATTGCTTTTTGAGTGAAACTGTTTCAAATGATTTCTTAGAAATTTTTTTGAAAACTCGAAACTTTGTCGTGAAGTGAAAAATTTGTATATTTTCAGAAAGGCTCAAACGAAATTTTCTCAAAAACAGCTTCATATTTTTCATTGAAAATTTGCTTAGAGAGATAGGTTTTACACTTCTTGATAATCGAAAAGACATATTTTGATTCTACTGTTATGTAACCGAAAATTTGGAAAACGCGTGTACACATGTCTTGTACTTGTACGTGTACACTTAATAAAAATATTACACGAAACTAAACTAAACCTTTCCGTTGGCTGCTAATTACTGATGTACAGTGTTAATTAATTTTGTGACAATTGTTCAAGAAAGAATGCGAAGTCAGAAGATGTTAATGACTATTCCATTCGTGAAATTAAAACGAATAGTGTTTAACTGTACATGCAAATGTTCCAATCAGGGCAGTGGATCTCAAAAAGGTATTGCTTTTTCTATTAGATTTTTCCTAAGGGTTCCCCTTCCTGGCCAAACATAAACTGTGACTCATCTATCTTAGGAGGCGGTATACATCGATCACTATGACGATGTCCAATAAATCGCGAATCTTCTATGACATAAACTCTTCGGTTTTAATACAGACTTCAGTTATTTTCAATATTTGGCGCATTTTGGAACACTGTTGGTCATAATTTTATTTGTGGAATAGCCCTATTGGATACCACTCGTGCATTGGAAATTTTCAGACTACTTGACTCATGTCTGTCTGTGTCGTAAGTAAATGCTTATCAAGACTATATTCAAATTAAATCAGTCCAAGATATCTATCGCCATGTGGTTATCTCTTTGTTTACCTTTTTTAAGATAAAGATAGCAATTGTTTTAGGTCCATCATAGCTTGTGAGCATCAATATAATATTAAAATGTGTCGTTTTGGTGTTGTTTAAAACTCTGAAATAGAATCTATTATTAAAGATTCAATGCCGAAAAACAGCAAAAGAAACGGAGAAAGTGTGCCGAAGCAATTTCAAGAATTTTGTGAAGAAAGAAAATGCAAATGGACAGCACAAATTATAAATGAAGAAATTACACATAATTTGTGCAATTAATATGCAAAGGTTAGATGGTAAAGAATGTAAAGAATATGTTATCAAAACCATGTGGAACATTACAACCAAAATTATTCAGAAAAAGACGTTAATCACTACACACGTGTGTTCAATTCATTCGTAATTGACGAATTCCTTTACTAATTCAGCTTAGACATCGTTCATTTCAAATACATCCAAGGAATACCAAGACTTGGAAAACTGAACTTCTTACAACTTTAATAATTGTGTTTTTAATAAATTTTCTTGTAAGTAGCATTGTTATAATTATTTTTTTACAGTTTTATTACCATAAAAACGAAACATACTTGAAATCGATTTCTGCATGCAACTTTTATTCATATTTTAGTTGATTATACGTTATTCCAGGAGACAGTGATGACTCGGAGCTCAATGAAAGTTTCACATATTCCGGTAGCAATTTTGCGTAATATTTCTCTTTTTTTATTCCCGCTATTAAATTTATCCATTCGATTGATGTAATGTGTTTATTTGTGAAATAGTAACCCTAATTGCCTTTCGAAATGCAGTGATATTACTTATGATAGATCCCCGGCTCGTCTCGCTTCGTGAGGCTGGGATTTATCGCCAATTTTCAAAGCACTCTTGGTATTACCTTGGATGCAGTAACTTTGCATTGTTGCTAGGGAAACTATTGTATCAGACATTCAGATACTACAGAGATTCACTGCTGCGAAGCACCTTAAAGGTCGCGTGTGCCTAAAAAGTTGTTTTAGTTAAATTCTTAGTTTTATAAAATTATATTCAATAACCATAGCGCATAGTCAAATAGTTGGGTCAAGAGATTCAGGCTGGTTTTACAGGGTTTTCGGACATGGAAGCTCAAGTACGTGGACACTAAGGTCATAGGTTTGAAACCGGACGAAAGCGTGAATGCTTTAAAGGCCGATATACACGGTACAGTTTTCGTGTAGATTCTCATACAGTTTCTTTATAGAAACGTCAAAATCTCAAACTGAACGTATAAAAGCCAAAAAGTAGCGCATACACGGTCTATACGCTTTCTATATGCTTTCTGCATGAATCGCCACAAGCCGCCGCCAGGGGGGGCTAGCGGGAACAACCGAATTGCGTCGTCCGAGTACTTTCAATGATGGTGTTTCTGTGCCTACGTTCTGGCTATAATCTTGATTTAGTATTAATTAACCATGAGGGGCATAGAGTATAAAAATTGGAAGGCAGGGATAAGGAAAGAAGTTGTTTATCACAATATATCACTTCATACAATAGCACCTAACCACAAAATCGACATGGTCGATTACCGTTAGTGAACGATTCTGCCGCTAGAGGCGCTGGAGTTAAACTGTATGTTTTCTACACGAAAAAATTACGAACATGTTCATAATTTTCTTATGTAGAAAGCGTAAAGCCTGGACTACCGTGTATATTGGCCTTAAGATGTGTATGTGACGGGGGCATTCAGAGTTGTTCCTGCATTATATTTATTCTATACCATTGTGTGTGTGTGTGTGTGTATAAGGTCTATGTATTTAAGGAACTAGTGGATCTCTACATCCAAAACAACAATAAAAGCACCGAAATGGATCCAAGGGACACCTTGGAAAAGTATTCAAGAGAACAAAGCAGAGAGATCTGTGCGACGTTTGGGCAGTTCGAGGCTGCTCTTTAAGTGAACGCAGAAGGATCCACGAGAGGCATTGGTAGGCCGTTTAGAAGTCAATGGATAGCAGCATAGAGAAAGGTGGGAGTAATGCCAAAAATAAGACTCAAGATAATAGGAGACTAGCTAGATCGGGAAAGTCTGAAACACTAGTTTAAATATCAATTCTATTCGCTAAAACCAGATTTCTGCAAAACTCATGTGTTTAGAGTGGCGCCTACGACGGTTATTTTACTTTAAAATGTTTTGTTTGACCTTTGAAATTTCCTAATGAAAATAAATTTTAAGTATATTACAGTCATTTGTATTTTTAGATACCGACAGTTTTATGTCGTGTCGATTAAAAACTTGGTTATTTTTTGTTTCATCACAAACGTGGGTTTAATCACCATCAATCGGATGAATTACGTCATAACGAGAGTAAAAAGAAGGAAGAGAGTATAGTAATTCACAGCGTTTCATCAGTGTGCTCATGGTTGCATTGAAACCTGATATTATAAATATCTATTAGATATATTTAAGATGCTGACAAAGTAGCGTGCTAGTTTCATTTAGTATAGAATTAATACTTCATTATCATTATAACATCATATTTACTGAAATCCTACAATTTTAGTTACTGCCTTCTTTTTAACATGTAATCTTTCTTCCTACTTCAAACAACTCTTTCACGTAATTGTATTCCCTAACTACATATTATACCCTATTTTACGACAACATGCGTCCCACACAATACTACGTACTACTAAACCATTAAACAGTGTTTTCTAGAATTATCACAGAATATTCTAGAGGGAACCAGAATATTCTAGAGGCTAATAAAAGTGCCAGTTGGTTTATTTTGTCAAGGGTATCGATTGAGCTATTGACAACCTCCGTCGGTGCCGCAAGTCACCCTAAATGCGCTTCAGTTGCTTAAAAACGCCCTTCTAAGAGAAATTTTTTAAAATATTCTGGATGAAACCGAAAAAAAAGTTCTCATGAGGAGATGGAACCGCATGGCATGACGCCCTCTTTATTGTGATTAGTGGACCGGAAGTGGTATAACTGTGAGTGACGGACTCAGTTTTATCGATTATATAAGGATGTCAGAATAAGCCTTCAACGAAAAAAAAAAAAGAAAACTGAAATTTCAAACCTTTAGCCTCTAACACAATTGGCGGTTGACACTCCCCATTACTGTAGTAAACTTATGGTGTTCAAGGAATTCTATTGTGAAGTCAAATTCTTTTAATGTTACTAAGCGAGAGATGCAAAATAATTTCTTGATGTATTACGCACAAGTAGGTCAGTATTTATGTCAAAATCTAATAATGCTTGTAATATTTAAAATTCAATATCATATAAGTGGCATTATTTGAAAAAAGTACTAATTTGAAAGAATCATTCTTTAATATTTATTTTAAGACATGTCTATAAATAGTGACTTCACGTACATGGGTTACTACGTCATACATACATGGGTTACTACGTCAATTTTGTAATGTCAAGTATTTCAGCGACTGTAAAGTGAATAATAAATTTGAAGAGCAGTAGCAGTGTGAAGAAAATATAACAATAAAATACTAAAAGTTGTTAACTTAAAACAATTTTAATAAATCTCTTCATTGCATTAAACTATGCATTGCACTAAACTACAAACAGGCGTATGTCGCCTGAGCTGTTCTAGGTTACCATACGGGAATAAACAGAACATGGCCGTAAACCATATAGGCATTCCGCGTGAGATGCAGAGGGGCCGTTGTCGTCGTCGGTGTCGCACTCTGGGGGTCGCCGTTAACCTCAATCTGGCGAGAGTGCGTCGCTGAAGCGGAGGGAGCACTTCCTTGTGTACCGCTGGAAGGGTCGCGGGGACAAGCGACTATCGCTCGCCGGCAAGCCTTCCCGAGGCGCGTCCTTCGCCGTCCTTTGTGTGGGAATGGCCGCAATCAAAACTTGTGTGACGCAGCCGCGCTGAGATCTGGGAGAGCAAGTTCGTGTCGCCCCGCACGCTGCCCCGGCTGTCCTCTCGGGGGCTGGGGGCGGGCCGGCGCCGCGCCGCGCCGCGCCAAGCTGCGCCATGGAAATGTGTGGGCGCGCGTGCATGTGTGAGTGTGTGTGAGTGTGTATACTTGTGAGAGCTCGTAGCGGTAGCTCCTTCATGGGTCGTGACGGTTGTGGTGATGGGGTAGGAAGTTGGGACGGGAAAGGGACTATGGCTTAAGTTGTACGGCGGAGTGAAGGATTGGATGGGGGCATTAACGTAATGATAGGCACTATGGAAAATTCGGTATCAGTTATATTATGTTTTGGAATGAGGATGAAGTGTGCAGTGAAATTAAAATTGTAATGATAATGGTTATTGTTATGGTAATAGCAATTGAGGTCACTAGATACGATGGGATATTAAGGGAGTAATGGTACTATAAGTCAGCAGCTCAATGCATATGATGGAGATTCCAAGGTGGTAATGAATTGTATTTAAAATCATTTTAGGTGACATTAATTATTGCATTATGTAACATGTATTTAAACAAAAGTTACTTGTTTGATCTAAATTTTCGATTATTTTAAGAACGAAATTATTGATAGTGTCTGATTTTAAACAAAATTCAGAATATGTTCCTTCTTCTTCTTTGCCTTCTTCTTTTCTTTTTGGCTCTTAGGGAATGACGTACCTGTTTATTATATTTTTTCCCCTTAACTGTGTTTACAATACATTTTAACGATTTATATCTTAATATAAATTTCTGTGTCTAATCCATTCATGAGATATTAGTTTAATATCGGACCACAGCGTTTATAATAAGGTGGTTAGAAATCAATCACAAGCGCCTAAAATCGAAAAGGTCACATCTGTACTTTTCGCTATCGTTTTACCGCGTTATGACGTTCAACTGTTTTGGAAAATAAATATTCTCCTTCCATGATGGAAACTGCAGTAAACAATATAGCGTCTGAAACAACCCACCAAGAAACATTTTCGCTATTTTTGACGTTATGGTCATACTATTTGATCGATTTGTGATTTTTATTCGCGAAATAGCCTAATCGAATTCTATTCCAGGATTGAAACTTTTCAAATAAGTCCGCTTGTCCCTAGGGGACTCGCAAACATATTGATAAGTTTCAAACCCTTATGAAATATTTTTTTATAAAAGAAATATATGCTTCATCGTATCGGATGGGCTCAAATGATGCTGAGGTATTGTAAGTCATGAATGAATATTTTGTAATGTTCGAAATAAATAAGGTACGAAATCTTGGGACAAATTTATGACAAATAACTGCAATCCGGTTTAGAATCATAGCGGAAAAAAGTCTCTTCCTTCATTTTGAAAGCCAGTTACTGACTTATCAGGAACAAAAACTCCATTTTTCAGTTCCTCATATATCAAATTGGAATGACCGCGAAACTCATTGCGAACTCAAATTTAGCTTTTAATGCTCTGGATGCGTGGAATGAAAGGGCGGCCACAATGATGTCGTCGATTCCGCGGAAAGTGAACTCCATAATTAAAGATGATGGACGAGACTTCTTCGTGAGATAAACGTAGCAACCTTATGTAATTAGGCGGTTCCTCCAACGAAGCCGCAGTATCCGGCGATAAGTTCGGCAAGCGAGCGCGTGGGCCGCCTTCTCACTCTCGAATCCATCCGGATGCAAATGGAGACGAAGTTTTGAAGAGGCAACTTAGCGGACCGAAGAGAGAGAGAGACCGCTGATACGCCTGAGACAAAAGTTCTCAAATTTTCCTTTGTAATATCTGAAAAGGTGTGAAATGAATAATTGAGCGAAAAATACAATGATGTAATTACTAAATTTGCACTTTGTGGAGTGAACGGCGCAATATGCCCGACAATCCTCTCATACACAAAAAGAAATTGCTCACCGTGCTAAGTATCGCCATAAAATATGCATTTTGGCTTCCTAATCGCATTAAAGCGGGTGTATTTAAATATTTAAATGAGCCTGCAAGCATTCTCCCTAAAGTACATTATCAGCTTGAAATTCTAAGCTGAAGCAACTTCTCTACAACCAACATCTGTGCCCTTGGCTGCGTCATTAATTAGATATAGTGCCAGAGAAAACAACAGTGTCTGCGAAAGTGGTAGAGACACGAGCAAAAAACTCCGACGAAAACAGAGGACGGAGATCAACAAGAAAGCAACGACGTTCTTAACAGTTGGTTCGCTCGCTCTGTCCTTCCGTATCGCTTGTGTGCGTGTGAAAAGAACCCTGTGATGAGGGACGAGAAGTTCCGCCTGTTCTGGCAGAACGCGAACTAATGAACTCCGGTTCCTTTTCGGTGTGTTTTCTGATGACATCAATTGAATAGCATTGGAAATATGGATCCGCGCTCCTCGTCGCCGCGCCGGGGAGAACTTTTGAATGGCGCCGAAAATAAGATTCCGCGCACTTGGGCGCGGGCGATCGCATCCAACCGCCCCGCGTCGCCCCGCGTCGCCCCGCGTCGCGTCGCCCCGCGTCGCCCCGCGTCGCCCCGCGTCGCCCCGCGTCGCCCCGCGTCGCCCCGCGTCGCCCCGCGTCGCCCCGCGTCGCCCCGCGTCGCCCCGCGTCGCCCCGCGTCGCCCCGCGTCGCCCCGCGTCGCCCCGCGTCGCCCCGCGTCGCCCCGCGTCGCCCCGCGTCGCCCCGCGTCGCCCCGCGTCGCCCCGCGTCGCCCCGCGTCGCCCCGCGTCGCCCCGCGTCGCCCCGCGTCGCCCCGCGTCGCCCCGCGTCGCCCCGCGTCGCCCCGCGTCGCCCCGCGTCGCCCCGCGTCGCCCCGCGTCGCCCCGCGTCGCCCCGCGTCGCCCCGCGTCGCCCCGCGTCGCCCCGCGTCGCCCCGCGTCGCCCCGCGTCGCCCCGCGTCGCCCCGCGTCGCCCCGCGTCGCCCCGCGTCGCCCCGCGTCGCCCCGCGTCGCCCCGCGTCGCCCCGCGTCGCCCCGCGTCGCCCCGCGTCGCCCCGCGTCGCCCCGCGTCGCCCCGCGTCGCCCCGCGTCGCCCCGCGTCGAGCCGGGCGGTGGTGTCGTAAACCCCGCAGCGCGCGCAACTCGCAGTTATCGTCTCGGCCTCCGGACAGAACGGAGTGAAAAAGAAAATAGCGACTGAAAAACGAAAAACAAAAATAAAGGTAAAAAAATATCACGAACTGGCAGGTGGAAGAGTACACATACATTTAATGCGCTTTCAAATAGTGTGAGATATTTAATTGGGTTTTAATTGTAACTTATTTTAATCAGAATTTGTATTGATATTATCAATAACTTTGTTTAGTTTGCAGACGCATTTTTGTAGTGTTTTTACCATTTTTTGGGTTTGCCCTACAACCACTTCGCCCAAAAAAGAAAATGGTGGGGAAGACTGCTGAACTTTGTTTACAATAACCTTTGCAGAATTATTTATCTTATTTATGAAAAATAGAATTATGTTATTGAGAATTATGTTAAGAAAAATATATTCAAATCCAAATCTTACTTGGATCGAGGAAATGTTTCAAACTGTAAGTCGCACATTAAGTCTATAAAATTGGATCTTCAAAATATATTCTAAAAATATTTATTCATTAATACTTTTTATTGAATAACGTTATTTATTTACGTGTTGAAATGTCAAACAATAGTTTTGTGAGTGGTGTTATTAAGATATTAATTAAATGATATAAACTTGTGGTACAGAATAGCACAGACTTTCTCGTGGTAGTTAGTTGCCTCATCTCTTCCGTCTGGATTAACTTTTCGGTTTTGCTTCACCCTTTTCCCCGCTGCTACTTAGTGACGCCAAAAACATATTTTTTTTTATATTTTATCTATATTTTGGTCTGCTAAAAGTATAATTGAAATACGACTTTAAGAATATTACAGAAGGATAAAAACAGGACCTATAGGTACATTGGTATTGAAACATCTGGAATTCGTTTTGAGAAAGTGTCGATGAAGCATTTAAGAGAAAATGAGAAATTTTGAGCTTATTTTCACGGAAACATTTTGAGTTTTCGAGAAACTTCATAAGAAATCGTTTGAAGCACATGTAATTGCAAATGTAATAATGCATCAAGAACGCCCGTAATGTAAATATTAACATCGTGATGTATATTTAGAAAATACATTTGTGTAATTTTTGGTGTATGAAAGGAACACCATCAACATGCAACTTATATCAAACTATTCATTCCATTTAGCATTGATCGTGCTAAAAGTACAAGGAAGAAGTTATAAAGTTTCTATTTCTAATATTTGTTTATAATATTGCCCATATTTAATTCAAAATTACGCGAAAAATACAAATATTTTCCAAAACTTGTACGTGACACTAATTAAAGGACTGCTATTGGAGAACAAATTTCATTTGAAGAAAAAATCAAATTTCGAACTCACTGGTCTTTCATTTGGGCCAAATCAATCGAGGAATATTCATTCTAGCAAAACTCCCTCGAATAGATACGGCTCTAGTATTGTTCAAAGACGGAAGGCCGTGTTGGAAAAACCCATTTTCGATACCTAGCAGGGGTCTGGAAATACTGCTTTTCCGTTGAAATCTCGAAATAGATGTTCCGGAGCATTACATAACTTTCTTTGTATTAACTAGTATATTCCTACGTATTTAAGAACCTATGCTAGAAAGTAAAATAAAGGTGTGTCGTGAAGAAGTATGTTAGTCGCAGGTTGTACTCGAATATTCTACTCGCAGAGTCACCAACATATAAGAAAATTATGGATGTTTACCTGTCCTTTTAAGACGAAATTTTATAATCTTCATTTTGTCGTAGCTAATATTAACTAGTGGTGCTACAGAATGGCACAGACTTTCCCGTATTAGTTTTCTATATTCCTGGGTCTTCGCTAGCTATTCGGAATTGCCACATACTCTTTCTTGCCAGCTACCATCTATCATCGCCAAAAGTACAGTTTTTTGTCATTTTCTTAATTTTTCGGTTTCCTATTGGTAGAACAGAAACATTAATTTTAGAATATTAAAGAACACAAAAACCTAGCCGTAAATGGCAATTTTCTTTTAAAAATTATGTGCCGTTTAAGAGAAAATGGCGTTTTAGCACTACTAAAAATGCAAAATTTGAAGCTCATTTTCACAGAAAATTTTTGAGTTTTCAAAATACTTTATTTGAAGTTATTTGAAGCACTTACACTCACAAATATAATCATCTTTACAAATTGCGGATAATGTGCATATTAAAGATGTGAGAGATCTTTCAAAAAATTTACATTTATATAATTTTTGAAAAACAAAAAAAAAAAACTCAAAATAAACTTCACGCTATACTAATGAGTGTAATTAGCACTATCCGTTACAAAAGTTTCAAGAAAAAAATTGCAGCCATATACGAGAAAATGACGTTTGAGCATTTCTGAAAATGCCGAAATTTGAGCTACTTTTCACAGAAAACAGTAGTGTTTTCGAGAAACTTTACTCTTGACATTACTTAAAGCACATATACTCGTAAATATAATAATGTAAAAAAATCGCCGATAATGTAAATATTAACGACGTGAGAGACAAGTAAAAAAAATTACATTTTTGTAATTTTTGAAAAAACCAACCGGTAGACCAAAATGGCTTTTATGTCATTGATAGAGTACATTTACCACTATCCCTACCAAAAGTTTAAAGAAAAAATTTGGAGCCGTTTTTGAGAAAATTTTGTTCTGTAATTTTTTAAAATTGCACATATTGCACACAATATTGCACGAAAACTACCAAAATTATGAAAAACATTTACCTGACCTTTATTAAAGAACTCAATATGCAGAACAAATTTTATATGAAAAAAAAATCTCTATCTTCAATTTTGTAGTTGGAGAAAGACGCCGAAAAAAATTCACTTTCACAATTTTCGAAAATTCAGAGCTGTACGTGAAAATCGGACCTATGCCATGTTAAAAAGTGTATTTTCCTCTATTCATACAAGCAATTTAAAGAAAAAATTTGGAGCCGTTTTTGAGAAAATGTTGAAAATCCTCGGGGGGCTTCATATAAAGTACCCCCAAATTTTAAAGAATCTTTTTCACAATCACAAAGCTTCGACCAGAATCAGATCGACTGGGGAATATCAATTTTGAAGAAAATCGACCGAACGGTTTAGGCGCTAGCGTTGACCACAGACGGACAGACGGACGGAATGCCGTCAGTCGATTTTTAAGTATAAAGAAGCAACAAATCATGGATTTTGACCACACCACGAGATAGAGGATTTTTTTTTCTTAATTTAGCAACTTGTTTTATCCACTTATGCGTTTTCATGGCCCGGCAATTAATTTTTTTCCGCCGAAAATTGGCCATTTTTTCGCGCAGCATTACATAACTTTCCCTATACTACGTATATCACTCCGTGTATACGTACGTATACGGGAAAGTAAAAAGTAATGATGATGCCTATGAATTAACACACATCTGGATTCTTTTGATCTTGGAATTCGGTCAATGTACACATCCACGAACGAACAATGTACACAAACACGAAGTCACTTTTTTAACTAATTTAAACACTAAATCACTTAATTTTTATCACAAATTTCGATTTGCACGCATTTGCGTTGATATCTTGGACTGTGGTGAAGATATTCAAAATGGAATCTCGTCTTACAACTAGTGTTTGTGACATGGTATGAAGTATTGTATAACCGTATATAAGTATGCCCTAAAGATGGAATTAAATATTCCGAAACATCAGCAAACTGGAATGATTTTGGATTTTAATTTGTATTTTGACGAAATCCCACTTTCCGGAACATCCGTAAGTAGTAAGTTAATTGGGACATCATTGGTGATTTTTAATATTAGCTACAATGAAATAAAGATTATAAAATTTCGATTTGAGGGGACAGGTAAACTTAACAAAATCTTAATTTTGTTTCATAATTTTTGTATAAATTGTATTGTAAATATCGACTTTGGTTCTGATTTGGAATATTATACATCTCAAATAATTGCTGTGTTTTAAACGTATGTTTTTACAATTTACAGAAGGATCCAGTAACTAGAAAATATAAAATAATATAAATAAACGCGCTGAAAACGGTTGAAACGGAAGAGGCAACCGAATTTTTATATTGTGAGACTTATCGCATGCACGCCGTTTTGTCGTCGAATTAACTTTTGATTCTAGTCTTCAAAATAAAGTATGATACGCTTTATGGGAATCATATTTCGTGGTTGGTTGCGACATAGTCTGACCTGTGGGAGAGGGTTGACAATTCAGAGCCCCGGTAGTAAAATTTAAATGGCATTGAAATCAATGAAATAAAAATATACCTGGAATATTGAACATCTGTCTGCTATGTTTTTATTGACAACGGAATGGAACACAACTGTTCGACGAAATACGATCTCGTAAAAGAGGTTATATTTTATTTTTAGAGATTTTGTATGAGAACTATATGATTGAGAACTTCAAATGTTGAACAAACTGTAATTTCTTTTCTGCAAATGATGAAGGTAATTTCAGTTTATTCGACAAAGTTTAAAATTTTGCCAAAGAAAATATTCGCGAGATCTTGTCAAGGCTGTGGGTAAATAACTAGAGACAGGATTTACATGCACTATCAATTGCTGAAATATGCATGCAAAATCCACTCTTAAATAGCCAAATATGCACGATGTGAGATAAAAATGGACAAACATGCACAATCAAATTTTATTTTACCTAAATTTTTATTTATATTGCCTTTTGTAAAGGTGAACAAGTAACAATTTTCTAAACTGTTCTATGTCAAATTCATTCTTTTATCAGAAAAAAAGTTTTTAAATGCAGAAAAGGATCTTTTTACGTCACAAGATGTAATTGAAGAATACTTCAAAGACTAAATCTAAGTCAATGTAAGGTCAAATATTGCATTTTATGATTTTTTTCCACATACTATGTGTTTTAAATTTTGGAAAAATTTGAAGCCACGTTTTAAATTTAACGCTTTATATAATTTCTCCGTAGCAGTCTCACCCACATCTCCAAACATTAATACCAGACACATAAATGTCTTTAACAATTTTAATGACTCCACTAGAGGAAGGCTTACTGATTCTAATTTCTCAAGATGAAGATAGTTTTTTCTTCATGTCTATGGATCCGGGATAGAAATCCTTGGATTTGATATATGTTTGAACGGTATATTTGACCATACAAAAGTTTGCACGAAGTGTGGCATTATTTTTTTTCTTTCTCTAGCCTTGTGATTTTGCGATGTAGATGTAAGGTGTTGGCCCACTTGAAACTTTTTAGAACATTTAATCTGCATATTAAATTTAAATTATATAGAGCAACACATTTCGTAAGAAGAGTACTAGAATTTTGCTACGAATTAACATATTTTGAAACAGTTTATTCAAATTTTGATGCAAATTAATGTCAGATTTAACTTCTTCTTCTTCTTCTTACTTTTATTTTAGGCTAGAGCCTGTTTCTTTACAAAGGATACTTAATCAAAATTTTAAAAAACCTGATACATTACATTTATGTAGTTATATTTATAAATTGGCACTATATTCATGCTGTCTTGTTTCACAAAATGTCTTTCCACCTAGTTCTTGGGCGTCCTACTCTTCTCCTTCCTTCCGGTCTTCTATCTCTAGTCACTTTCACCAGTCTGTCTTCTTCCATTCTGTCTATATGGTCATTCCATTTCTTTCTTCTTTCTCGAACCCAGTCTGAGATTATATCTATTTGGCAAGTTTGTCTTATATTAATATTAGGTTCTTTATCCCTTAGCGTTTTATTTGTAATTTTTCTCAACACCCGCATTTCCGACACTTCCATCATTTGGCATATTTTTTTTGAGTCTGCTCTAGTTTCAGCTGCATATGACAATACTGGTCTAATTACTGCCTTATATATTCTAACTTTAGTGTCTTTTCTCAGATATTGATTTTGCCATATCGAGTGGTTGAGACAGCCTGCTATTCTATTTGCTTTTATGCTTTGTTCCTTAGCCTCTTTTATAGATCTGCCATCACTAGTTATTGTTACGCCTAGATATTGTATTTCCATCACTTGCTCTATTAGGTATTCGTTTAGAGCTAGTTTGCATCTCAATGGTTCTTTCGAGATTGTTATGCACTTAGTTTTTTGTGTGGAAATCCTCATGTTGAATGACTGGCATGTCTTGTAGAATTGAAACAGGAGGCGTTGTAAATCATCTTCATTTTCGGCAATTAAGACTGTATCGTCTGCATAACAGGTTGAGTTTATGTTATAAGAGCCGAAGTAATATCCTTTCTTGTTTGAAAGATTGTTTAGGATGTGTTTCATTACCAGGTTGAAGAGTATTGGACTGAGGGAGTCTCCTTGTCTTATTCCTTGACCTGTTGTTATGGCTTGGGATATTTGTTCGTTATGTTTTACTTTCATTCTGGTGTTCATATATATATTTACTATGAGTTTAATAAGGTTGCAGGGGATATTTTCTTTCTTTAATAATCTTACTATATCTACAAGGCGTACGCTGTCAAATGCTTTCTGTATGTCTACGAAACACATATATGCAGGTTTGTCGAATTCCAGAGATTTCTCAACAATTTGTCGTATAATGAAGATCGCATCATTACATGATCTTCCTCTTCTGAATCCTTGCTGTTCTTCTTTCCATTCTATTAAGTTTTCTATTACTTGTGTGATAGTTTTTGTTGTTAGTTTAAGCGTTGTGTTCAGAAGGTTAATTCCTCTATAATTATTTGGGTCTAGCTTGTCCCCTTTTTTAAAAAGAGGGATTAGAATACTCGTTTTCCATTCCTCTGGTATTTTACTCTGCTTATATATGTTTTGTATCAGTTTTACTAATTCTTTATGTAATGATTGCCCCCCGTATTTTAATAGTTCGTTATATATGCCATCCTCTGCGGGTGATTTCCTATTTTTTAATTTGGGTATCGTTTGTATAATCTGTTCTTCTGAGATCTCATAGTCTTGTGTTAATGTGTCGGCTATATCCAATACTGGAGCCTCGTTATTGTGAAATAGCTTACTAAAATATTCCACCCATTCCGTGTTACTGATTTTTGTTGTGCTTATCAACTCATTTGTTTCGGAGCGTGTATTTCTTATAAAACGCCATATCTGTTTTTGCAGGCCGTAAAAGTCGTGCTCCATTCTTGCAGTAAATGATTCCCAATAATTTTGTTTTATTTTCCTGATCTTTATATTTACTTGATTTCTTATAAGTTTGTATTCTTCATAGTTTTGTGATAATTTAGACTGTTTGTATTTTAGAAATGCTTGTAGTTTCTCCCTAGTTATTTCTTTAACCTCTTCTGTATACCATGGTATGTTTCGCCTTTGTTTCTGTTGACTTTTTCTGCTTAATTTTTCCTAATGCTTCTTCGGCTGACTTAAGTATATTAGTTTTTATTTTTTCCCAGGCTGTCTCAATATCATCTTCTTCTCTAATTCCATTGTTATTGATTCTTTCGTCTAAGCGATCTCTATAAAGTTTTTGTGTTGACCCATCTTGAAGGGATTGAATATTAATTTTTGATATTGTATCCCTGGGTATTGTTTTTTCCCGTTTAAGTGTTGTTCTTAATTTAGCTAGCACCAGATTATGGTCACTTCCAATATCTGCGCTTGTTAAGCTTCTTATATCTAAGATGTTTGAAGGGTGGCACATTCTATTCGTTACTACATAATCTATTATGGTTCGGTGTCCCATATTATTTTCCCATGTGTATTTATGTTGATCCTTGTGATCGAAGAAGGTATTATTTATTCTTAATTCATTATCCAAGCAGAACTCGATGAGCAGTTCTCCATTTTCATTTAGGTGCGTTTCGTTGAATCTGTTTTTTATGCCAGGGATAACGTCATTTCCAATTCTTGCGTTAAAGTCGCCTGCTATTATAGTTGTCTCCTCTGGATTTGTCTGGTGTATAACTTCTTGTAGGTTCTCGTAGAACGTTTGTCTTTCGTGTGTAGGCTTGTTATTTTCAGGGGCATAGACTGAGATTATGTTTATTGGTTTTGTTTTAGATCTTAATTTCATTGTAACAATTCTTTCTGATATGTACTTGTAGTCTATTATCTTATCGAGATGTTTATTGTTTATTATGATTGCTGTTCCTTCCTTTGCTCTTGAGAATTTTTGTACTCCACTATAGATGAGTGTGTAATTATTTAATTGTGTTATGCCTCTACCTTTTTTTTCGTTTCTGAAAGGCAGCATATATCTACGTTGTGTCTATCTAATTCCATTAGAATTTCCTGATAACTTGTGTTCCATGATCTAATATTCCATGTTCCCAGTCTCAGTATGTTTCCTTTTTTCCATTTCGATGTCCTTGTTCGTGCCATGTTCGTCTTATTAATCGTATTCCGAGGCTTATCCTTTGTTCTATGAGCATTTCTATCCTTTTTACCCCGGGCAGGTCGCTGGCCTCACCCGGAACCCTCCTCCTTTATCCGGGCTTGGGACCGGCAACGGCTTAACTTAAGACAAGAATACTTAACTAATATGTATTTAGCTAAACGTTCAAGTTCAAACTATGTGGGCGGAAATTATATAGGCTCGAATTTGAGATTTGGTTGTTAAAATCAGGTTTAGTATGTACTTATTTTGTAGATGATCTTGGCTGTCCGGGTGACGCCGCGTCGGCGGCTGTGTGGTCGTCCTCAGGGCTGGATTGTGGTCTTCCTCGGGGCTGGATTGCCGGGGCGGCAATCCAGCCCTGAGGAAGACCACGATATGATTGTCGAAACATCGGCAACAGCCTTCGACTCGGCATCACCCGGACAGCCATGATCATCCACATGACTCCGGCCGCGGAAGCCTACAACTTCATGTACTTGTTTTGTCGTACTACTTTCTTTTGTTGACAAAATTATCCTTTTTACTGAAACAGCGATGCTACTAGTTCATCAAACGACATTAAAAGAAAAAATGTGAAATACTCCACGATTTACAATTTTTTCAATAACATTAAAAATAATAAAGGTAAAATTCTGAAACTCGAGAAAAATGTTTGGAAAGAATATGCATACTACCACATACAATAATTATTTAAAAACAATGCACCAAATTGTTCCTTAAAACCGTTTTTTAAACCTCAGAAAAATCTCAAAACTGCTATAAAATTATTAATAGTATCTCGAAAAAATTATTATTTTCACTTCAATAAAAATTAAATTTTCGTTTTTCGTTTCATATCTATTTCTTCGAAATAGTTTTATCCTCTGCTGAGTTTCAGCATTTCAAATTATATGTCTGCAACAACATTAGACATCAGCACTAAACATTTCGACTAGGAAAACATCACTAGTATATATGTTTTATTTAATTGATCAATTTTTACACTGTAGCCCACTTCTTTACTACAGCAATTGCAATAAATTACGTTTCCATCCGTTCTGCAGACAATCATTGTTTCCAAACCATTGTTGAGAAGTGTTGCCTTAGAAGAAACCATTTTACCAGAAGGTTGTGTTAATCCTCTGTTGCAGCATGCAAGGAGAATGAGAACCTGCTCTTGATTGTTTTCCTCTCCCAAAGTCAGTTATCAAAGGATATTGGGTTTTGGCTTCCTATATGCCGCAAAGTTTGTTAGAAGGGGACGTTTAAATTCCGAATTTATATCGTGGGAACCCTTGGAAAAACGCAGAGAGAAATCGCGTCTTTGTACGTTATTCAAAGCAATAAGGGGTGATCGGCCGGGCAAGTCCGGGCAAGACTATCAAAACCAACATACGTCGCACGGAAAGATCATGGCTTCAAAATTCGGCAAAGAAAACAGAGAACAGATGTAGGTAAATTCTCATTTATTAATAGAACCATACAAAATTGAAACAAATTACCTGCAACAGTGCTAGAGACTTTCCCTCAGAATGTCAAAAATTTTTAAATTAGGTTAAATAAGTTGTAATTTTGTTTTTAGAATATGTTAACATTAAAATTATTTTTTTGTATTATTCTTGTTATTTTATATAAGGATTAGCTTTAGCATAGGGTTAATACATTAATTTTATAAAATTGTATTCAGTAATGTTGTTTGATGTTCATGTTGTATATTTGTTGTATTTATGTAGTGGTTTGATGTTTGTTTTATGTAGATTAATTGATTAGAAAACGCTACCACCGGAATTATTTCATGTATCCTAAGTAGCGAAATAAATATTCTAATATTATATATCTTCCGTATCATTTGAGACGTATCATAAGGCGTTGATAATTCATTTCGCGATAGTTGCTCCCCGCACGTGTACTCGCGTTGCAAATCCAAGTAGTGTACCGGAAGGTTAAAATGTGTAGTATAACAATAAACACCAAAAAAATCATGCTTTCAGGATCTTAGATAACTATTTATACAAAATCTTAGAAGACTATTTATACAAAATAAGCGTCAGTTTTAATATTTACAAACTATGCAAAGACATAATAAGGTAGTACTTAATATGCTAAATATGCTGTATTAATTTAAAAAACGTCCAAACATGCATAATGCATGAATTTTTCCACAAAAGTACCAAAACATGCAAACATGCACGGAAAAAGTATGATTTTTTTTAAACGATTTGAACATATATTTACAAAGTTTGAAATCTCTACGAAGCTTAAATAAAAACATGCATTTGCATGGAAATCCTGTCTCCAATCATAACATACACTCTGCCTGAGTAAAAACTCAAGCATTTATTAACAAAAGAAGGGACTTGCGTTAGAAGAGCACAGAATTTCAAAAAGTAAATGTGGTATATATTGTGCATTCCTCTGACCACTAAGGTAACTGAATAGATATCTCCTTTCCTTTATTTTAATTAAGTCCGCGTTTTTTAAATTTTGTTTTTTTTATTTTAAAGGCTCAGGATACACTTTTTCGAGCAATTTAGAGTCAATCAACTGGATAACTCTCTAAACCTCTTCATGAAATCTTTAGTAAAGTAATATAGCGAATGGTGAAGTTGAGTTCTTATATCAAAATACCTCGAAAAATACGCTTGGCAGCAAAAAATAATTTTAATTCTATATCCTGGAGAGGAACAAACTTCTGTGCCACATTCACTCTGCCTCTGATATCAATTTTACAAGGGCCTAGGTCAAGGTTGACATTTTCATAAAAGATCCAACTTTGTGGAGTATTCGAAAAAAATAGAAAACTTTTGTTATATGTTTTTGATTTGTCAAAGGTGACGCTGTAAAAATAAAAAAAATAATTTCGTTAAGTTGAATTTTATTGCAAATTTGCAATAATCAATGGATAATCTGATTGATTATTTCGTTGGTATGAAATGTAAAAATGTCCCTCTTGTCTTCAAGTAAAATATTTAAAACTGTTTTAATTTTTAAAGATCAATATATTTGAAACAATGGTTAAGTGACCGCCCTAATTCCAACCAATACTGTAATTTGTAATTTACCTCTCCTAAAGAGCAAGTACTACATTAAACATACCGACGTACATTGAAAGTAACTATTTATCTTCAATAAAATGTCCTAAGTACAGTAAAAAGTACTAATACAGGTACATTACGATGAATAATTTTCAGAAGCGATTATTTGGTTTCCCGAAATTTATTTTATCTGGTGATCATAAAAATTGACAAATCGTTCTTGCGTTACTTTCTTCGTTTACAATATTATTTGTTGAGAAAAATATTGTATAAACGTCTGCCACAAGAGAAGTAAATGTAAATTGATAACGTGCTCGTCTGGACAGAAGAGGAAGAAGCTAGAAAAAAAATATTTTAAGCTTACGGACTTCACTGTAGTATTGTCCTAAATGTTTGGATGAGCTTAAGTGAATGTTTAAGGGTGTGTTCATGCTTATTTTTTGCGCCAAATGCAGAGTAAAATTATAAATATGCACAAATATTAAAAAATCAAATAATGTTATTTTATTATGAATAATGATTACTGTAAAATTAAGTATAATTAAAAACACACATTTAATTTACATGTGTTTCTAGATACAAATTAAATATCGTTTTGTAAAATACAGTAATAAGAAATGAATGCCCATAAAATTCTGAACAATTCAATGTGGTACTAAAGAAAAGATACGTAATTTTTCAAAACAAATTCTACATATGATATCCAGCAAGACCACATTTATTATTCTTTATCTCTTGTAATATGTCTTCCAAAAATTATCTGTGCGCGAGGAAGATGCAAACAGAAATATACATAACTTACACGATAAATCTAAATTTTCACCACCGCCACGTCAGCTACCCTGTCAATGATTAGAACAGCTGGATAGTAGCTAGAAGAAAATTGGTTAAATAAGAAGACTCGAGTTCGATTCTTGGTCGGGGTGACTTGTTTTGTACAATTAAATTAATAAATTTAAGTAACTATTATAGGTGTCATTGCCTCCTTTACCTTTCATGTAAGTTTTCTCGGATGGGGGACTGCTATGTGGCTGCCGTATGCGTAGTCTGCCTCGCGTACGCGCTTTGAGCGGAGAGCGTGCCGCTGTTGCGGAAACACTTGCTGCGTGAGTTTACTGCCATCCGCCAACGGCATGTCGGGCTCCCGGGTGGGCTGAGTCATGAAGCAGACAGTCCCCATCGCGATCGTCAACGCTTTAATGATCGTTTGATAACTTACATCTAGGGCAAGCGTGGGAATTTTGACGACCAGCACACGAGAAGGAAAATGCAAGAGAACAGGCTCCACTAAACGTGGTGCCCATTATACGTATTAAGGAGCTAGATAGTAAGTAAGTGAAATGTATTACGATGACTAGACAGTTTTACTCTGTCATTAGAACTGAAATTCTGCTGTTTTCAAATGAGAATATAAGCATTTTTTTATATTGACAAAAAGTACAGACATTCTAATAGGAAAAAGAAATGTTCAGGGTTATTACAAATTATTCATCAGATAAAAAAAAAATATATTCCAGAAACTGACACATAACAAATTGATAGAACAGCAAACTCTCCAAGTTTTCGTCATATCATTCTGGTTTCATTGTGATTCAAGATGTATCATCACCAATTTACAAAATAGAGAATATGCAGCAGAAATACCTCAACAAAATGGCATCATACCCAGACAGCAATTTGAATTCACAGAAAAGCTATCAACCACACATCAGAATTACTGGACATATCCATACAGCATACTATACATACATACATACTATATCAACCTTCTTGACATTTCACAAGCTTATGACAGAGAATAGCATCAAGGTCTCATGTACAAACTCAGAATCAATGACCCACCCGAATACTTAACCATTATCAATTGCTTCATAAGCAATATAACTTTTTCAGTTTAAGTTGATAAGCATCTCTCAAACCCCAGACCAATATTGTCTGGACTTCACAGGGATCTCCACTGTCACCCATATTAGTGAATCTCTACACAGCCGATATCGCTACTTCCAACACAATCGCAGATGGTACAGCATTATATTGTTCCAGCACTTCACTTGACTCACTAGGAAACACTATACAACAACATATAAACCTAATAGATTCTTGGCCAAACAATTCGAAAATTAAATTGAACCCATCTAAGTCAACAGCAAAAATCTTTTCATTAAAACAATTTCAACACCGCCGCCAATAAACTGAAACTTAACGCCATCCCTCGGACTACACAAAACAAAACAGGGAAATACCTAGAACTATACTTAGATACCAAGCTCAATTGTAAGGAACACATAATCATCAAAACATAACAAACAAAAGTAAAACTAATCCAATTAAAGCCATTAATAAACACAGTAAAATAATAATAGAAAATGCCAAACAATAATAAAGCCCTATGCCTGCCCAGTCTGGATTAATGCAGCAACAACTAATATCCATAAAATACAGGTCATACAGAATACATTACTGCGAAAAATAACTAATGCACCCTGATTCATCACAAACAAACCAATCCATAAAGAGATTCAAATAGAAACTGTCATTCACCATATAACTAAGTTATCCCACAATTTCCGTTACAATATGTCATCAGTTTTACATCTGCCCTAATAAAATCTAGGCAAATCACCCAGAAGCACCACCAGAATGAAAAATAGATTTCCCAAACTTTTTTTTACATACAATTTGCAAATTTGGATGATTCTTTCTGAGGTGCTCAGTTGGTTCCCGCTCACTAAAAAATAATTGTAAAGTATTAGCTTAACGTTCAAAAATAGATAAGCATCGAATCATGTGAAATAGTTTGCAATGTTTAACTGAACCGTGTAGACCATTCGGACTAATAAAAATGTGAAAAAATTCAGCAGTAAACGTATTGCTTTTAGAATATTAAATTTGTGGTTATTGCCACAACTTAAAGGCGACTCAGGAAATGTCATACTCCAACTAGACGGTACTTCTCCGCCTTGGCATACAGATATGCGTCGTTTCCTTAATGGGGACCGAGAGAGAAAGCTCAGTGCATCAACTGATGTAACTGTAGTCCCTCTGACCGGGTCCTAGGTTCGAGTCCCGATGGCGGCAGGATTTTCGACACTAGTTTTTGAGCTAGGTCGAATACAGTCACTGTCTGGAGGAGAATTCGAGAGAACGGCTTCTCTGATCGGTAGTTTTCCGTGGTTTCTCGGGTCAACAGGCGAATGCCGGAGCAGTACCATAACAAACGGGCCATGGACCTTCCTTCCATGGACCATCTTTCCTTCCTCTTCCTTCTCCTATTCTCACCTCATACACACACATTAATATGCACTACACTACCACACACGCCGGGAGACCGGTCGGGAGCTTAGGACTTGTCCCGGCTGGGGCAGTGCCCCGCTGGTGGGAGATACCAGGCTAGGGGAAAACCCCGCTAATCGACGACAGGTCGGCACCGGATCTCGCCATTTAGCGGGAAAATATCACCGCCCCCTCCCGAGGAAAAAAACTCGAACTACATTTACGGGACTAATGAACTAAGTAGTTGACGCGCCCGGAATCACGAACAATCAATCAATCTTAACGGCGAACTCCACAACGATGGATCGGGTGATGTGTTGATGACGACCTGGCAATGTTCGCATCGTTCCCTAGGTCTCCCGATCTTACATTTCCTGAGTTTTTCCTTTGGGGGCATGCCAAAGACGTTGTTTACGTGCGTCCGTTGCCAATAACTATAGAAGTACTGAAGAATCGCTTTGTTGATAATCGTTTGGTGATAATCGTTTCTGAAGAAATGCTACATCGTGTTTGGGCAGAATTAGATTATCTCATAAATATACAGTATTTCGTGTGTTCATCAGAGGGCATATTGAACATTTGTGACAAAAACGTGGAGAGATTGATTCAATCAGTGTATGTGTAAAAGTTATGTGTAAAAATTTCTGAAATATATATTTTTAGAATCCGATGAATCATTGCAATAACCCTGTATATTGAATTAGAACGTAAACTCGTTTTTTCGTTACAAACATTAGTTGTTTGTGAAGGTGGTTAGGCAGCCCTGCCACCCACTTTAAGTTAAGCGAATGTTGTTTCAGTCAATCGATAGAGTCCATCGTAATTGAGTGTGCCTTATTGCCTTCAGAGACCTTTTCGATTTAGTGAGAGGTGCAGAGGAGGAAGTCCGGCAGAGTTAACAGAGATTCCGGGGGGAACTATCCGGGAACTGGCTTTAAGTGTGTTTATTTTCCAAGTATCGGAGCGGAGGCTTGGCCGGCGAAGCTGCCGCAGTTAATGCTCTATAAATCACGCGGGCGCGCCTGGGGTCGAGGCCGGGTCAACGTAAGTGCTGTGTCCGGGCGGGCCGTGGCCATCGGGAAGGGGACAGGGGGGAGGAGACAGATTGGAAAGAAGTCAAGAGACCGGACCGACGGGTGGAAAAGTTTAACGGTTGAATCCATGTGAAATACGCTTACGACATTCGGTAAGAGCTTATTGAGGGCCAGTAGGTCATGAATATAAAAAAGTATAAAAAACTAAAAATGAATACATTTTTTTTCAAAAAGGACGAAATTACAAACAACTTCTCTAAACACACATTTATCCGCCGCAGAATGTACTACGTCGACATGAGCACGTACATTCGCGTAGTCAAGAGAGTTGACTCTCCGACTATCGAGAGCGAGTATTTGGCTCAGCGCTCGGGCCGCGTTGTAGTGAGTACACCGCTCCGCCCCGCCGCCGCCGCCCCGCCGCCGCCGCCGCCCCGCCGCCGCCGCCGCCGCGCCGCGCCGCGCCGCCGCGGCGGCGCCGACCGTCCGTGTCCACGACAATGGAGACCAGTGCACAGCAACTTTTCTGGCGCGCCTCAGTGCGTCCGCAATTTATCATAAACAGGCTCGACAGCGACGCGCCTGACGTGCCCTCAAACCATCCATCCTAATAAGCACGCGTCCTGCCCGGGCCGCTCCACCCGGCGCCCCTGCCCCCGCCCCCGCCCCCGCCCCCGCCCCCGCCCCTGGCCTGAGATTGCGCCCGCGCGACCTGCGCCGCCCCGAGGGCGACCCGCCCCAAGAGCGGGCAGCAGGTGGGCGGCCGCCGCGCGGGGGAGGAGGCGAGCCCAAGCCGGGGACACTGGGGAGCGGCCCAGACCGTTGTGGTGGAGGCAGTCGACGACGGGGGAGTTGGAAGGGACACTCGTAAGGGTAGGTGAGCAGGTGGATGGCCCTAAGCAGGCGGAAGTAGCCCAGAGGGAGCATGCTAGGGCTATGGCTAGGGCCATGCTGGTGTAAACGGATCGCTACAAAGTGAATTAGGCTTTCGACGGGAGAATAGGCCAGATGTGGGATAGATAGAAGCACTCGTAGATGAGCAGGTAGACGGCTCTAAGGAGACGGAAGTACGTAGGTCAGAGGCAGGATGTTCGGGTCACGCTGGTGTTAACGGTTTTAAAACGGTGTTGAGCAATAGCCAAAAATGAGACAATATTTGCTAATATGTATTTTTTATTGCCCATTTGATATGTGGAGAAAATTCAAAGAAAAATTTGGAGCGGTTTTTGAGACAAAAGTTCGTAAATTTCAAGCGCAAATTACGCAAAAACTACTAGATTTTTTGAGAGAATTTTACATGATCTTTTTTAAAGAGGTAATTTTGTATAACAGATTTTGTCAGAGCAAAAATTTCTCTCTACAATTTTGTAGTTTTAAAGATTTTTTTGTAGTTTTCAAAAAATGAAGCGTTACCCGAAAATAGGACTAGCACCATATGTTTACTGCACCTTATTACAAAAGTGAAGAAAATTGAAAGAAAAAATTTGAAGCGGTTTTTGAGAAACATAATGTTGCTAGTTTTCATGCGCCATTTACGCAACTACTAGTCTTTTTTTTTAAAAAAATTGTACATGACCTTATTTAAAGTGCTAATTTTGTTCAACTGACTTTTTTTAAGGCATGACTTTTTCTTCTCTATCTTCTATTTTGCAGTTTTAAAATTTTTTTTGCAATTTTCAAAAAATTGGGGATATCACCGAAAATGATCCCTGAATCATCCTCTTAAACGTCTTGTGCACTATTCAACAACAACATTTATTAAAAAATTGGAGCCATTTTTTTGAAAATGTCCGAGGGGATTCATATAAAGTGTCCCCCAAAATTAAAATATCAGTTTCAAATTCCAGGAGCCGCGATATCAGCCAAAATAGTCGGGGATTAACAATTTTGAAGAAAATCGGTTGAACGTTTTAGGCGCTAGTGTTGACCACAGTCGGACAGTCAGACGGACAGTCAGACGGACAGTCAGACGGTCAGACGGACAGTCAGACGGACAGTCAGACGGACAGTCAGACGGACAGTCAGACGGACAGTCAGACGGACAGTCAGACGGACAGTCAGACGGACAGTCAGACGGACAGTCAGACGGACAGTCAGACGGACAGTCAGACGGACAGTCAGACGGACAGTCAGACGGACAGTCAGACGATTTGCTGGCAATCGATTTTTCGGTATCAAGAGCCATCAAAACATGGATTCTGGCTACACCACGAGTTAGAGGATTTTTTTCTAAATTTAGCAATAGGTTTCATCCACTTTTTAGTTACCATGTCCTGGTAACGCGCTTTTTCTGACGATAATTCGCCGTTTTCTGGCGCACGATAACATAACTTTCTCTTCTTACGACGTATTTGTAATGCGAGAAAGTAAAATAAAACACGTTTTCAGTATCAGGGGACCCCGAAACGTATTTGCGCTGAAATCTCGAAATCGAGTTTGCGTAGTATTACGAAGTTTCACTATACTACCTATAATACTCCGTATATACGTATGTTTACGAGGAAGGAAAAAGTACAGACTGAGTTTGCGCGTCTTTTAGTTTTCATAATTGAATAGTTACCCCGAATAGAGATCTAACCCACAAAAGGAAAAGTTTTCAGGAATTAGAAAAAACTGTGTAAATTAATTTATTTCTGTAGAAATCTTACATACCATCAACATATTATGAACTGTGAATCACTCTGAAGTCAAATTTTAGTCAAGGCACTACCGCTCATAACATACTCGCATCGATCCGACATCTTGCTGCAGATAGATCACTAGTCGCCAATAGGAAAACTTTACCTAAAGAATAATATACTTTGGAATGGCTGGCGCGCCCTCAAAATCGAGGGAGCTGTGTATTACGTCCAATAGGTTACTATTCCACTGAAATCTCAATTTTCGACTTTTTGTGGGTTAGATCTGTATTCGGGGTAACTATTTAATTATAGTTTGGGATCTTGCAGTTTCTCTACAGGAAGTGTAAGAGAATCTGCACGAAAACTGTACCGGGTATTCAGGACTTTAGAGAGCATTGGGAAACGGGAGCAAGTGTGTGAGCAAGTAGGTGGGTGCCGCACTGAATAAGAGGTTTGCCGAAGCGAGGCCACTGCGCCAATGCAGGTGGGAGCGAATGGAAGTGAGGCAAGTAGATAAGATGCTCAGGAATGGGAAGAATCGAGCAGTGTGAATGAAAGGCAATAAAAGGATAATGCACCGAGGTACATAACATGTAGTTGATGAAACACGTTAGCGGAGGGGTCAGTTGTGCGGCTGAGGCCCTGAAACATGGAAGTGAGTCAAAAGTTGGTCGCTGGGGCTTATGAACAGCTCCAGACACACGGGTAAGATGAAGAGAAAAAGGGAGAGAACTGCAGTCGAACAGAAACGTTAACAGTCAATGAAAGAACGTTGAACAGAGTAAGTAGGCGTAAAGCGGTGGCTAGAGCGGACAATGTGGAATAAGTGATGCAAATGGATGTCGTGAATTTAATGATACTGGTGTGTTGATGCGATGTAAGAATTTAATATTCTTAACCGATGATGGAAATAAACTTGTCATGTTTTGCACGTACGTGTTGTGGAAATAAAAATATATACGAGAACTGAAACGTCGAATTGGTTGGGCAACGAATACAATACTAATGAGCACGTGAATTGTTTTTCCTGGCTCAGTTTTATTGAGTAGACTACAAAGCTGTGTTTCAGAAATAGGTGTGAACATTATATTCATGTATTACGAGAAACGTATGGATGAATGAAAGGCATTCTTTGTTATATAGAAACCAGAGATGCCTTGCTTAAAATGCTACGTCATAATATAGAATTCAAATGAAGTTAATTATGATATGATTTATAAAATAGAACAAATATTTTTTGTATTTGCGGTATGTTGAGGGTTTGTTAAACCTCAAATGTTATACACGTTTATCTGAACGTTTAAATAGCCACCCGGCGGGATTCATTTGCGGACCTTTGAGCGAGATTCACAGTACCTTCGCTCGCACTGCTTTAAACTGCTTGCCTGCAGCTATGAGTTCTCTAACGAGGGATCGTGATGTTCCACGTGCCGCATGTCCCGCGCTTCGATATCCCCCCGTTAATTGCCTCATAAAAACTGCGCGCGCCGCGAGATAGCAAGAAGTAATGAATGGTAATATCCACTCTCTGTATTTGCTTGAATATTTCAGACATCGAGGATTATTTCATTCCTACTTTTATTAACGTGTACTTCTAAAGTACATGACTCTGGTGTCCGATTTAATAGCTTCACAGCAAAAGTACATACGTTTGATATATGAAAACATTTTTTCCGGATTTGTGAAAAAAAAATAATTTTAGAAATCACATGAAAAATCGGCGATTTCTGGTATGATTTGACTCTGATGCGAATGGTATGATACATTTCGTTTTATTGGCTGTGAAATGAATCTCTCTGGTTGGGAGAGTAGACTACAGTTACATGAACCGCGAACGACTCACTCGGTGGTGTGATTTTCATTTCGGCTAGTCTCGGCTATTGCTGTATCATTTACATTCTGAGTTATTTTGAACCGAAATTGGATGAAATACGCAGCGAACCATAAAACGATGACTGGAGAAGGTTTTAGTGTGCGCGTCGCCCTCGTGGGTTCCAAATGGAAAGTGGGGAACGCGGTTACGGGATCATTGACGGACAAGGGGCGCGTGAGACAGCCCTTGCAGCAGACGCATCGCATCTCAGAGAAACAAGTATTTATGTGTCTAGGACTCTTTTATTACTTCGAGATACGGCGCTATTTTATTCCTTAAAGTTTACGATGTAGTCTGAACGTTTCGCAATAAAATGCAGAAGAAATAATTGAAATTCTCATATCGTGAGAACACATTTCTGTCCTTTCAGACATAAAAACTTGAGTAACCCGAAATTCTTGCCAAGGTGAAGTCTTTAGCTTGTGTAATGAATTCACTTCTTCGATTCTCAGATTTGAAAATGTCATTCTCTATTTTACATGGTGAATGCAAATAACACTTCTTTCGCCCTTACTGTGTGAATGAATACAGTCACTCCAATAATATCTTGGCTGGAATATGTGCACAAGCAGATAAATAACATGGGTTGAAAGATACGATTTTGACTGATTAGTAATTTTTGGTTACATCAAATTGTGTCATTATTAATCCACTCTTGATTGCTTCATGGTGACATACGGCAGAAATGTACAGGATTTTAATATTTTCCCTAATGAACTGAAATGCAGTAGTGAAAAAACATTCAGATATATTTCAATTTATTGACAATTTGGATTGTTTTATTTTAGAAGATTATCAATTCTTGAATAATAACAATAATAATAATAATAATAATAATAATAATAATAATAATAATAATAATAATATGATTATGTCAGTAAGCAATGATTATTGGGTGTGACACTTGCAGGAGAGTAAAAATACTGTCCAAATACAAAGGGTCATCTCAGAAATCGCTCTCAGGATCTCTGAGGAACTGAAGAAGAATCACAGTGGATAATCACCCTGGGTCAATTGCATCAATATTCATGTCATTAATATGGTTTATTAATTTAAATAATTTCTAAGAAAATACTGTCTTTTATAAAGAATACGTATTGTGATTTGTTAAAATAACTTTTTGCATTGAAATGTGATATAATAATAATATTAGTAAATAATTATACGAAAATACATATATAAATTAATACGAAATTTATTTTTGAGTTCAATATTAGAAAAGTAAAGAATCTGAAGTTCAAAGACTTTCCCATATATATATATATATATATATATATATATATATATATATATATATATATATATAATATATATATATATGTATTTCCGTATTTCAGGAGAGAATCAACATCTGCAAATAATACACCTCCACTTGTTATTAGCAAATTATAAAGTACTTAATTTTGAATTTTATCGATCACATGTTTGTTGCGCCTCAACTTCAAGTGAATCAAAATGTAAAACAATGTGTATCTTTAATCAAAAATGATAATTTAATGTTCATCGAAAGTAGTACCTGAATGTTACGTTCGAATGTGTTAAGAACAATTGAAAATGTTTTACCATATTTATTATTAGTTTATTGTTATGGAATCAGTTTGAAATGTCTGCTATAAAAGTGTTTTTTTATAAAAATATTAACGGTGGAGAATTTTTTCATTATTAACAGAGAAGAGAAAATTATTAAAAGAAGATAAGAGAGGGGCCCATGAGGGATCCTTGCGGAGTTCCATACATTTTTGTCTTTGAATCTGCCTGATAAATTAATAACTGTTCATGCTCAAAAGGTATTTTTAATTTTTTAATCGATTGCTAAGATACAAAGAAAGCTAATTGTTACAATTCTTGGATAACACTAAGGCACTGCTTTTTCGGCCTGCACAAAATCTTACCTGAAAGCCAGCTGAATTATTTTATGAAATCGTTGTTTAAGAAAACTCCGTTTTCGTCAGCACTGACCAAGACTATAATGAGTGCTTTGAAAAACAGAAAATTAATAATTATATTTCATTATTGCTTTCTCAAACATTTTATAAACAGCACAGAGCTCATGCGGTTTGTAAAATATTTATTGTAAACATTTGTAAGGGAAAATTATAAGGGATTGTAAGAGAATATTGTAATAACATTTATCCTTTAAAATCATTTCTTTTTATTCAAAGAACCTTAAATAGAGTCTCAATCGTTGTTGCACTCCAAAACAACAAGTTTGCAATCAATTCTGCTATTTCAAAGAATATTTCAGAATTATTCTTTGTATTTTGCATTGCACCAATATTTTCATTAAAACATTAAATACAAAAGTTCAACTTAGGAACATAACATCAATCGTAAGCTGTACAATTTTTCTTAAATAGCATATTTGCTCACCAAAATTTTGTGATCAGTCTAATAATTATTTTGAAAATAGTCATATTCATCTTCGTTTTTCATTGAGAAGATGGTATGTGATTTCTCGTTTATCAAAGAATCTTTGAGCAATGTTATGCCTTCAATCAATCCAAATTTGTAGTTTATCTCTTGGTATGAATTACATACCGCAGAGAAAAAATATCTTCATTTTAAGTGGAAACATCTCTGAAGACTCCTGAAATTGCCGCCAGGAGACAAATAAACATTTCCATGAATTCCAATGTTGGTCAGTAGGACTCTGGATGCAGCATTCTTTGCTGAAGAGCAAAACTCCATAGACCTTTATTTCTCAAAATATTATTCCGTTAATTTGTACTTCAAATTTATCTTTTGGAAAGCTTAAAAATAATTATAATATGTCAATATGATACAATACAAAAGCGAAGAACATCGGATACTGAAATCTAATTTTCGCTTTATTATGACTACAATTTCAAAAGGAAATGCTATGTTATTTCCTGAATTGAACTACATAAGGGGCCTTGTGGGCAAAGCATGTGCAGATCTTCTAACGAGAAGTAATTACCATGTGACTGCTTGTAAGAACAAACCATGTGACTGCTTGGATGCAAACTTTAAAGGCTGGTTGCTGTAATCGGCATTTCGAGAAATTCTCCAATGATTTCCGAACAGATTTCGTAGCAGTACTCGTCACTGAAACGCGTGATTCTTACTTCTACATACATTTTCCATCTTTATTAATATGAGTCATTCCGCTGCGAGCAGCCGAGCAGTGCGGACCTCTGAGCACAGCGCTACTCTCAGCAGTTTTCGATTCGAAGTGTGAAGGTGTATCAGTGAAGAGTTTGTCTACACAGTGTGCAAATTCAATCTAAAGTGCAGTGATTTACAAGTTATTAATTCTTCATCATCATTCAACAACGCTGGTCTGAGCCAGTGCATCGCCGATGCCTTAGCTCTGGTTTATCCAACTGACGGCCAAATGGAGGTCGTGGAAGGCGACGGCCGTGATATTTCAGCTTCATACGCACCAGCGTATCTACTAACTCCACCACAACAAGCGTAGATAACTCAGCATTCAGTTCCGGCCGTGTATTCAATGCAGGCAACAAGTATGCAAAATAACATTCAACCAAATCAGGTCAGTCATTACGCGCAAGCCGAAGGCGCGACCTCTTCTTCAAACTGCAGTGACAATGTCAATGTAAACTCTGTACCAGTCCCCCATGTGAACAGTGGCAAACGTGGAAACAGTGATCCTATCCAAAATCCAAACCAATCTAAAAAAGTAATTACCAATTCGGATACTAATTATGCTATTACCACTCAGAATAGTTTCGGCATTCTAGCTAACCTTCCTGATAATGAGACTTCAAACTCCACCGACCCCACTATACCAGAAAATATTAGAATCCCACCCATCCACATTAATAATATTACGAACATTATTGAACTAAATCAGGAAATCAAAACCCAAATCAGTGCGCAATTCACCGTAACATAAATAATAACAAAGCCAAAGTTAACTTCCAAAAAATAGAAGACTCCAGAAAAGCAATTCAGTATTTCGTGAAATCTAATAAACAATTTCATACGTATAAGGACCCAACCAACAAAAAGTTTTCCGTGATTTTTAAAAACATTCACCCATTCATCACGCAAGAGGAAATGTACAAAGACCGAAAGGAACAATACTCTTCCCTTAACAGTCACTAGGTTACATAAAAACAATGAACCCATCCCAATGGTAGCTGCAGAGTTCTCGGGCCAACAATCAATTGAATTAATTCTCCGAACTACTCAAATCTGCAACTTAAAAGTTAAAGTCGGAAGAAGACGAAAAACTAAAGGAATAATTCAGTGCTTCCGATGCCTAGACTTTGGACATACTAAAAATAATTTTTACAACCAAATCTCATGTGTACATTGTGCTGAGAATCAATACTTGGAAAATTGCCTCAGCAAGAATGATCCCCCGAAATGCAGAAACTGTGAGGGGACTCACCTATATCCATACTAATGAATGTCAGTATTTCAGAAAATTATCAGAAAATAAAACTAGAACTTCCCAAAACTCCACTTCAAACATTAGAACCAGCAAACCAACCTCACCCCCACCCCGCCTCAAAATGCCTATTACTTCCCTGGACTCCATAGAACTGCTAACATAACAAATTTTACCCATGAATCAGCTTTAATCGTAAATAACATCCCGCCATACATCCCAACTCACAATCCACAAAATAGGCCCCCCCAAAACAACTTTCTGAGTACTCCTTTTATGCATAATATTATCAATCAATAATAACTCATATAACCAACATCATCAATTCAGTCATCCCAACTATTATTCAAAACATTCAACAAGCAATTACTTCTAATTTTAGTTTCCCCAATGGCACAAAATAATTCAAACCATAAGTTAATCCTAATAAACTGGAACGTATGTGGCATCAGTAATAAAAAAACGAACTCCATTATTTTCTCCAGTCCAATAATGTGGACATTGCTTGCATCACAGAATCTCATTTAAAACCTCCAGGTACTTTCAAACTTCCAGGTTACAATACAGCAAGAATCGATAGGGCCAACTCCCTAGGCGGCGGAGTAATCATACTCATCAAAAACACTATCGCCTATTTCGATGAAAATACTACATCCATCAATGGCATCGAAACAATAGCAGATTCACTTACCAACACCTACCCGAATTTTGCTATCATTGCCGCTTATAAGCCCCCAACAAAAGAAGAAATTTTACAGATCTACATAATTTACTTTCGCGCTTATCATTTTACATACTATTAGGAGATCTAAATGCCAAACATGTACAATGGGGGTGTAGAGTCACCAATGCAGCAGGCGCCCAACTCTTAAAATATGTAGTAACTAACGGAATTAAATTGATCACACCCCCAGAACCAACCTATTATCCCTATGACCCAATCAGGCTTCCTGATATACTAGACATAGGAATAACAAACATTAATGTCAATTTTCATTCAACCCTGCATTTTGAACTCGATTCGGATCACATTTCAGAGTTAATTTCTGCAGATCAAATTCCCCCTCCCCATTCACCCACTCCTGCTTAAATACTCACAACTTAAACTGGGCTACATTCAAAAATATAATGCAAAAACAAATACCCAATTTTAAAATACTTAACTCACCAGCGGAAATAGACCAGGCAATAATTCTACTAAATAACATAATAATTAACACAATAGGCAAACTCAACCCCGAACGACCGATCACTCTTCGGAAGCACACATCAGACAAACTCACACAAAGCATTATCAAAATCATAGAAACTAAAAATAAAACCAGGAGGCTATGGATGGCACTTAGAATACCCTCAAAAAAAGAACTCAATACTCTAACCAAAATCAGTAGAAAAGCTCTTGAACACTATAAACAAACTAAATACAATAATATCATTCATTCATTAAATACAAGTAATAACTCACTCTGGAATTTCACGAAAAGAATGCTCAGAAAAAACTATAATACCCCCATTAACTACTGCAAATGGGAAAAAACACACAAATGCTGATAAAACGGAAGTATTAGCCGACCATTTCGCATCAACTTTCACACCAAACCGCACATCTCCCCACCCAGATCACACTCATATTCAACTCGTCGCGAATTCCCCTAATTTTCCTAACGTTCCACAAAAAATTAAGTACATCACTCCACAAGAAACTCTAAAAGTTATCAAATCCCTTCCAAATAAAAAGCCCCCGGTCACGATAAAATAAACAATGTTATTCTCAAAAATCTACCCAATTCTGCCATAGCTTTCATTGTAAACATATATAACTCATCTTTAAGAACTGGCTAGTACCCTAGTACCTGGAAATATTCTATCATCCTCCCTATCCCCAAACTCAATAAAAATCATAGCATCCCTGACAACTATAGGCCCATAAGTCTCTTCCCCACTTTAGCAAACATTTTTGAGAAATTAATTCTAACAAGATTAAACCAATACCTGAAAAAATACACGTCATACCATTCTATCAATTCGGGTTCACTAATAAACTATCCACAGAACATCGACTTTTGCGCATATCTGAACATTTCCACTCCTTCAAAAAAAAAAGAAACAATTTTCAATAGCAGTTTTCATGGACATCGCTAAAGCATTTGACAGGGTATGGCATGAAGGACTTAACTATAAACCTTTATCAAATGGCACCCCTATGTACCTCTTCAAAATAATTAAAAGCTTCCTAACCAATAGAACTTTCTCAGTTGCAATAGAAAATCATAATTCTAACCGCCGACCGATTACAGCAGGGCTACCTCAAGGATCACCTCTCTCTCCATTACTTTACAACTTATATACAGCAGATATGTCTACATCAAGATTCACCCACATAGCCCAGTTTGCAGACGATACGGTAATCTACATGTCCCACTCCTCAATTAATTACATAGCCAACGAAATTCAATCCCATTTAAATGAAATTGAAACCTGGACAACGAAATGGAAAATCAAAATCAATCCCTCGAAATCTATAGCTAAAGTCTTCACTCTCAGACCATATTCCTTCCCTACGCCGTTTAAAATGAACAACAATATAATCCCTTGGACTCCCCATAACAGTGCCGTTAAATACCTTGGCCTCCATATGGACACCACACTGAATTGGAAAATACATGTTGACACCAAAATTCAGCAAGCCAAAGCAAAATTAATACAGTTAAAACCGCTCGTAAATCACAGTCAACTCTCACTAAGTAATAGCATCATCTTGTATAAAACCATCATAAGACCTCTTCTTCTGTACGCTTGTCCAATCTGGACAAACGCAGCTAAATATAACGTCAACAAAATACAGATAATTCAAAATAAATTCCTAAGAACCATCACTCAAGCCCCCTGGTTTATTTCCAATAAGCAATTACACCACAAATTTAACCTTAATCCCATCGCACACCACATAGCATTCCTTGCCAATAACTTCTATTCCACCCTAACCCTTATCAACCAAGATAGACACATCAGCATAGGTAAATATAATGAAACCCTAACAAGAATAAAAAAACAGATATCCTATCCACTCATTCCTGAACATTTTTGTAAGTATTAATGCTTCTTAGAGGTGCTCGGTGAGTCCCCTCGTCAAATGCAGTGTTCAATAGATTTAGTTTATAGTATTAGATGTAAGTCAACAAAGCAAATGGAGAGTTGTAAAAACTGAACTTTGCATAATAATCCTATATGAAATAAAATTAAAAAAAAAATGAGTCGGACTAGAGGCTGATTCTGTATTCCTACTCCATCTAGCAACACTCCTCCACAACTGCGAGAATGCGCATGTGCAGTAAGACACACACTTCCGATGGCTGCAACCTTTGGAAATGGAAAAAGAGAAAATTTGTTCTTAGACAACGGGACGTGGTACAACTTAGATATCAAGCGAGTGCATGACAAAATGAAAACAAACGAAACCTGCACTTATAATACACAAACGAATATACATGTTTGCACCTTGACTGTTCATTTTGTTTCTTACATTGATTCATCAAAATATTAGGTCATTAAGATAAATGGGAGAGAAGTGCGTTTTAAAAGTAGAAATATATGAACGTGTATTGTCATTAATTTGTATATGTGAAAATGTACATTAAATGGAGTGCACAACAAGATCTTACTTTACAAAGTGCAATGTTAAAAAGAGAATGGAATGTTGTGTTTGACCATCGATCAGACTAGTAATTTACGTGATGTGTTTCTTCATATTTATCCGACTTTGCACTCACTGATTGTACTGTACTCGAACACTTTGTGCTCTGCCATTAGCCGCCATGTTAATTCGGGTTTTGTAAGAGTTTTACTCAATCGATTAAGGCGCATGCCAGAGCGATTGCCTAAACACCAACCTTGCCTTTCCATTAAGACAATTTTCTTATTACTATCTTTCATAACTACTCAAAATGTTTAGATTATTCGTCAGGAAGTTTATAAATCTCACGGAATACTTTTTATTTTATTAACCAATGGTTTTTGTGTAATTCACCGAATGAAAACCTACTGTTGTTTACGAAATCAAAGGAGTTTCTGTGTCCTTCGCTCAAACAATTTGTCCCAAATCTTTCTAGCAAACAATATATTTATTTTCCCACCAGACATTCTAAGCGTCCTCTGTTCAAACTGCAAATCAAGTGCCCTCGAGTCGCCAGAATTATACAAAATGACTAGCGATTTCACTCCCGGGCTGTTTGATTCCGCCGAGTAATAACACGCTGCGCCAGTCTCTCGGCAAACACCTCGCGCTTCCGCCGCGCCCTTCGACTCCCGCGCGGCGTCTGGCGCGGGCGGGCGGGCGGGCGCCCGCCGCCAGCCCCGACGAGGCGCAAGTGCGGCGGATAATTACAGGCGGAGATAATTGCGAGCGCAGGCCCGTGGGCGGTGTCGTCTGGAGGCGCCGCGCCGCGGGTTCCCCTCCGCGGCGCCCCGGCACCTCCCCTCCCCTCCCTCGCCTGCCTGAGCTGTAACGCCGCACAGTGGTCTGAAAAGCCCGCAACACACGCGAGTTGTAGAATGCAGGAAAACCTCTTTAAGACGGAACCTTACGGTTCCTTCAAATTATGTCCGTTTTGAGGGGTTTCCGTCTTGCAGAGGGTTGCCGAAAATTCACCACATAATTTAAAAAGGAAGTTATTTTTTATGTAATTTGTGTGAAGCAATGAAACTAAAGCATTATTTATCAATGAAACTACTGCAGGAAATAAAAGTATCAACAACCACAAAGAAAATATGACATAGACAAGGACAAATATAGGATGAAAGGACAGCCTTCCCGGAATTCCATTATCGACCGTGGTGACACTTTTGAGAATTGAACGGGGTGCGGGCGACCAACAATAAAAATTTGGTAACGTATAGTATACGTAACTAGTATAGAAAGTGACAAACGGTGCACAAATGAAGTATTGACATATAAGGTGGCGATAGGAGCCGAAATTTTGGAATGAGTACGTCAAAGACACTTTCGTGCGAGTTGCATACATTATTTTTTTTAGCACGAAACCATGAAAAGACGATACTCTTGGAATTATTCTCAATACACGAAGCAGTAGCCATGTTAATTCATATCTATTCGCCAGTGTTTTGATTACTTTGCAGTACTTTGTAGTTTTACATGACCATGACTACTTTGCCGTACGAGTACTGCAAAGTAACATTTCCTTTGTTTCACTGCGTATAACAAGTTGTATTCCTTAGAATATTACTCTTTCAAGACTTCTTTAAATGTAAATAATTATAAAAGATATACTTACTGTTTTTGACACTTCTACGTGTTTTTTCACCCAGAAGGTTTATGTGTGGTTAAATCTGTTGTAGCTCCACTACATGGCGCTGTCGAACAAAACTAAATATTCACGTCAAATGCAACCTGCAACACACCCGGCGTCATTTTGAATCTATATCGTTAAATAATTCCTGAACGAGTTCTACGTTCTAGGGCCTTCAAAAATAAAGTTTTGAGGCCATAGATCTCAAAGAAACGTTTCTCATACCGTAATCTACAGAATGAACTGAGCATTTTATTACATTCACTGAACACTACATTCTATCTTCCTCAACATTGTTTTGCTAGTCCGGCGCTTCCCGATATTACCTCACCTGAGAGACGTGCAGAATCTGCAAGTAAATGCGAATGATAGGGACAGAGAGCGGCAGACAGAGTCACACAGGGGCAGGGTGAGGAAAGGAGAGACAGTGAGAAAGGGACAAGGGAGGGGAAAGAGGGAGATTAAGGGCGGAACGTCTGCCTGGTTTTCGTAGTACTTCTTTGATTTTCGCCGACCCGCGCGTTCGGGGCCAGTGTGCGCCGGCGTCGATAGCCCCTGGCGCACCGACGGGAGAGAGATCTGAAGGAAAAACCTGCGTAAGAAAAGAGGAGAAGAAAAAAATCGTCGTCTTTATAGGGTAGAGGTAATGTTAATAATTTCGTCGATTTGAAAGCTTGGGCGCGCCGTGTCGGAATGAGAAAGATAAAATCATTTTCGAGACAGAAATCCGCTGTCTACGGAGCTTGAAAACGCGGCAGCGAATTCCGCGGTCGCCTTCGTTGCGTTTTACGGCGCCCAGGGGCGATTTTTCTTTTTTCTTCGCTCCTGCGGTGTTTCTTTGAAGAAGAAAAAAACGAAGGGAGGAGAGATTTCTTGCGCGGAAGTGGCGTCGTCCCGACGCACTTTCGTTGAAGATGGCGTCATCTGTACGTAGCATTGTCTATATTTTATATGGCCCTGCAATGTCATACCGTTTGTCCTTTTGTAGACAGAAATTGCGAACATTTCATTATACCAGTTTGTGTCGAGATAAAATGAAGGTCCATGAACGTGGAAGACTTTTGAAATTTGCGACATCTATTTTAAAATGAAATAAAGTAGCTGTGAATGAATGGTAACGTGGAAAGGCAAGAATGAAAGCAATTATTATTTTATCTGTCTTTTTAAAATGTAATATGCTGCTGTGACACTGTTGTTTTGAATGAGAAATATACAATTTAAAAACACATCACGTGATACTTTGCATTCGCCAATTGGCAGTAAAAGTGGTATCTGTGACTTTTCTATTTCGTGCGTTTTGTGCAGAGTATTTTTATAACAATTAGCTCTAATTGAATAATATTATTTACTTGAGAACTTGTTTTGTACGCAAATAACTGAATAATTGTATGCATGACAATAATTGTTGCAATTAAATTTAATAAGTTGAAAAATGTACTTTTTATGCAATTATCGTTGTGCTTGCAATTTTCAGGAACCAGTTATTTCTGTACACCAGTTAATAAATAAAAAACCATAGAAGAATTTATATTAACGCAACCTTTATTTATTATTCTTTTTGGTCTTCTGGTTTATTATTCTATTTGGTTTTGTGTTACGGGGAACAAAATAGTTCTCGAGAATTATTGCCTAGCTCCCACAATTTTCTCGCTCTGGATACCAGAGAATGTTCATTTCACCTCATAAACAGCGTGTGACGTCGTAAACTCCAAAATTGCTGTCAAGCCTCTGTGAAGGATCTTGCTAAGAACCTGTGCGAACGACCGGTGAAGGTTAATGAACAAGGTGTATCCTTCGGCAAATATAGCGTTTCACCGCACGTCGGATTACGTTGTTCCTTCCCAAAAAAGAGTTAAACGGCTCCTGCGGTCACATTCATTTGGCGATTCAATTGAAAGGCTTTATGAAATTCCCGAGGTTCAGTGTTTAGGAAGTAATTTGTTTCAAGAGTTCTTCACTGTGGGACCATAGGAATTAGTTTCACAGGCCGCAGTTAGAGCTATGGCCAGCCGAAGGAGTAGACGTGCGATTCTTAAGTACCGCCACAGACACTCTAGCTGAATCGTGATCAGACAATTCTTTTGTTAGATGAACGTGGAATGTTGCCGAAGAATTCGCGTACGTATCTAAATGCCGCTATAACAGTCTTAAGACATACGAATGTGATACGAAATTGTGAATATTCAGCTGAAAAGTAAAAGTTGTCACAGAGATGTAGCACAGTTTGTACAAAATGCAGTATTTATTACATAAAACGAATAGTGTATTCCAGTGTGAAGGAAGATATGGGGCAAAAGGAACGAAATGGGACAAAAAGGACAAGTGGGACAAAAGGGACTTATTTATCCAAGGTTCATGAGCACGGGAAAAATCTAAACTCGCATGTCTGCTAAAAAATTGTTCATGTCACGAGTCCTTAAAGACTAATAGAGGACGAGTCACATACAATGTTTTTTGTTATTTCTAGTTTAACGCTTATTAAAAATTAATTTTTTCCACCTTCATGAGTTAAGAAAACATTGTTATTACTCTCGGTTTTCTGTAGCACGGGTTGGTTGTACTGGTTACTTTGTGATTAAACAGTTGAATGATTTTTCATGTAATGCAAGCTGATTGAGAAAAAATCCGGGAATTTCGAAATATTAGCAGATATTTTCGTGCCAATATTATTCTGGAGGAAGCAGACGACGCAAGATATAGTTTGATGCATTCTAAATCTGTAACCACTTATGACAAAGCTTAAGATTTATTTTGTGATTGAAGAACGAAAAGAAATGTTCGAGGCATTAACAAAAAGATTCTTCTAGCATTTTTGAACGAACGTTCAAAAACATTAAAACAAACTTGTCTCTAGTCATAGTTTTCATTGTAAAGAGTTTGCGTTGTAAAGAGTTTGCGTTGCAAAGAGTTTGCGTTGCAAAGAGTTTGCGTTGCAAAGAGTTTGCGTTGCAAAGAGTTTGCGTTGCAAAGAGTTTGCGTTGCAAAGAGTTTGCGTTGCAAAGAGTTTGCGTTGCAAAGAGTTTGCGTTGCAAAGAGTTTGCGTTGCAAAGAGTTTGCGTTGCAAAGAGTTTGCGTTGCAAAGAGTTTGCGTTGCAAAGACTTTGCGTTGCAAAGCGTTTGCGTTGCAAAGAGTTTGCGTTGCAAAGAGTTTGCGTTGCAAAGAGTTTGCGTTGCAAAGAGTTTGCGTTGCAAAGAGTTTGCGTTGCAAAGAGTTTGCGTTGCAAAGAGTTTGCGTTGTAAAGAGTTTGCGTTGTAAAGAATTTGAACGGTGAGACGTTCGTTATAGCGCTTACCTCGCATTCATTTCACCTTTTAATTACTAATGTTTATTAGATATCATTTTGAAGAAAAATGCCAGTCTCATCGGCTTTAAAAATGTCAGTTGCAGCATATTTATCTCTTAATTGTGGCTACAATTTATCAATCCAATCACTAATTAAACCCACATCCACGTTTCATGCTACTTCATCAATTTTCCCGTAGTTAATGTTGTGACACTGTTTAATCTTCCTAAGCCATCGTATGGAAGATTTAAAATCAGTAATGCGAAGTTATTCGGCTAATTTCACAGCCTGAACTTTTTTAAATGTTCTAAAAATAGACACGTTTTTTTGTGTCGGTCTGTTTAACCCACTGCTAAATTAGAATCTTCATATTCTAGTTTTCTTAATTTCTTAGAAGATTTTTCATCCATTTCTGTCTAAAGAGTTTTTCTTTGTTTTCCAGAAAGTAGCACCAGTAAATGGACTGAACCCAAAAATCCTGTCGACATCACTTATTTAATCTTTTTTCGATTGGTCGAATCAAAGGAACCTTTTCGTCAGCGCACAATGTTTTTCTTCAGCATAACTTAAATTATTTTCTTAACCATATTTACGGTTTAAAAGTCAATTAAACTGTAGCACGAAAGTATGTTTGGTTTTTCAATATGAACTTACAATGCAGTGCATTCCACTCCAGTGTAGTCATTTTCTGAGAGCCTTCCCCTTCCGCGAACTCATTGACTCAGCGGCCTTTCTACCAGCAATCGATTCTGTGACAGTAATGCCAAACAAGAAAATATAAGATTTATGTATTTTTTTCTTCAAAACATGTTTCGCATATATTTTTTAATGCACGGATTATAATGTAAATCAATCAATCTCGAGCAATATCCACTCTTGGAAGAGGTTTTCGTTATAAAAGAATTCGTTATAAATGGTTCGCTGTGTATTTGAAATCTGTGATATCCTAGATAATATAACAGATACATGTATATAGATACAGAATCACGTAATTGAAATTCCAGAGATTGATCACTCTTCAGAAAATCAAAAGACTTTTATAAACATAGTGAACCTAATCCTCGATACACACTGTTATATTCTAGAAACGCAAATAATTTACAACAAATATCAGGAAAACTAAATTCGATTGCTCCACAGGACATAGAAAACAGGCAATAATGGCAAATATCGCAAAACTTCACCTGGTGACCCCTTCTGGGTCCTCCTAAAATTGCTGGCGGTCTCCTAGAGGATCGCGGATCCGAATCTGTGAATGATTGCCGATCATTTGGACTAATTGATTGCAGCTAATGTGCGTCAGTAGTTTATAATCTGCAAATATATTTTTTAATTACAAAAACGTGTGAAAATATGTCGATTTTCTTAAGCTTGCCCCCAAATGTTTCATTATCTCGAAACACACATTTATATACAAACACAATATTATTTACATTAATATTTTACAAGTAAAAAGACTTTTACATGCAATGTTTGAAATTATCACTTTTCTAGAATTTTATATTAACTTAACATAATTGACGCCAGGATTGATGTATCTTTTATTGAAAAAAAAATCACGATGTCTTTAAAAATGACTACGAATAGTACTAGGAAGGAGGGAGTGAAGTTATCAAATTGTCTTCAAAGTTACTGTCCTATCCTTGTTCAAAAATATAGCATCATTTGCCAACTGGAGAATAAATGACATCAGAGCCACTTTCCCCTCCGCGAGCAGGTTTTCGGAGAAGCAGTGCGAGCAAAAGGGGTGGGAGGGGCAGACGCTGGTCGCTTGAGACGAAAAAATTGACAGTGGGCCTTTGCCGGTGTTTCAGCAACGTGAGAGGAAAACCGCATACACCCGTTAATTTTCTTTCGGTTTGTAAAGAAAGGTTTCTTTTTCTATATACTGGAACAATGGTGAAATATTTAGTGTGTTCGAAAGAACTACAGTATGTTAAAAAGTCCAACCTCTAGATGCATTACGTATCTTTGCTACACAGAGAAACGCGCGATATAAACACCAATTCTGAGAATTAACGTAGCCCTCAATCGTGGGATGAGTAAAGGAATTTGATGATTGAAAATTATGGAAAAGATACTGAAAATCACGAAGATTTAGAACATTCTCACGCAATTCTGTACATTAAAAATAATGAAGCCTGAAGTCCAAATTATCTCACGTATTTATGTATTTATTAATATTGATTATAGTTTCAGAACGAACTAATTCGTTTTATTATAAGCCATTGTATAAAATATTATTGTCCTAAAATGTTAAAACTGTATTTTCCAAAAATGTTATCTAATAGAAGAATGGAAGTGGAATTACAACACTGTTATGATAAAGATACCATCATTGAAACACTGTGGACCCGCCTCTGCGTCGGGCTCTTCCTTTGCTCTGCGGCTCGGTTCGGAACAGGAGGGCAGATTTATGTGACGTCACAGAGCATTGTGTTGGCAAGCACTGATATATAGCAGTAGAAAGACTTCTTCACTTCCATTTTGACATGGATGCGCGCCGACGTTTGAAAGTTTAATGCAAATACATTTCCTGCGATGGAACATCCGTTGGTTCAGCTATGTTCAGAGTTCAGCTATATTCACCCGTCGCCAATGTTTTAATTTGCTCTCATTACTTTTTGTACGTAATACATTCAATTAGGGGATGTTAGGAATATTTGGACATCAGCTTCTATTTTTAATAACACCATAATACGATAACATTCGGAAGTACTTGGTGAATTATTTTTAAACTATTTACTAAATTTCACACTTTTCATTATTTTTCAAGGAATTACGAATATTTAAAACATATGCCATTTCTCTGTGATTTTATTCTTTTATTATAATGTTTTGATTGTATGTAAGGCTATTTTAAGGATAATATTTTCATAATAAAGATTGTTGTCAGAGATCAAAGAAATCCGTTGCACATCACTAGGATGGCTTCTGAGGGTGGTGGCTCCGTTGTACGTACAAGCACTGCAGCTGCGCCCCCTGTTCTGGCGAAGCCGTCTATTCTGAGCCATTTTACGCAAGCGGATAGAAAGGCTCTCTTTCCGTTCAAGAACTTTCCCAGACTTTCGCCCGATTGCCAATTGAGACTTTCTTCTCGTTTTACCATGTCATCGCGGGTGGAGTTGGGGCCACAGCCTTGTGTTGTGGTCTCACATACAGAAGCCCTTCTGGGGAATTGGAATCTCCCGCCTGGGTGCCCAGATTCCCGGTGATTCGTCGTTAGCAATTGAACCCCGCAGTGAGGAGACGGGTTGGGGGCTCCGTGCCCCCCGGGTGTAAAAGCCCTGTTCGCCCCCAGTGGGGATTTTGGCTTCGTTGTGGCAGATCCTCAATACATTTACTCGTAGAAACAGGGCTTGACTTCTGGTGAAACGCGACGGAAAGGCGTTCCGGTACTTCCGGAATAATTATTATATTATTTTATAAACATATAACTATTTCTATTGCATTAATAATTAATTTGAGGCGCGTTCCGGCACCTAACATTTAATAAATCCAGCACTGCTTAGAAGTGTTGGGGAGGCACTTGCCCCAAACGCAGCGATGGTGTAAACAGCTCCGGAACTAACTCTGAAAGTTGGTAGTCTCGAGCTGATGAGACGGCCAGGCTACGGGTAGATGTACGTACCTATCGCGATTTTCGCGTTTTGGCATCGCGTTCTTGCGTACCCGGTTACCAGCCCAAAGGGGTACTTGTGAACCCGCGAGTTGCGGATAAGAGCTATTGATCAGACGCCCACCTTGAGGGAGTGAAAGCTCTGTTGTAAAGTACTTGTGTTGGACTAGTGTCACCACTCACATTGCGATGTTCACGCGAGGTAATTCAAATGCCCGCGCGACGTCCCCCGAAACGTGGACCACGCAACCTAATAGGAAAGTGCCGCACTAACGCAGCTGGCAGATGCATGAGAGTAAACACGAGCCTGGAAGAGTGTGGTAAAGAGGGGAGGTGATTGGGAACGAGGTAGCCGACGGAGTAGTTTTAGAGAGGTTTGAGGTGACTGCGGAAGAAACATGGAGGTACGTGCGACGCCAGATAACTTGTGAGTAATTTGACACAGTTGGTGGAACTCTCGTGCTCGATTTCGATTTTGCAAGCGAGTATGCAGTTACTTGAATTAACTCTACTAATGGAAAGATATCAGAAGTTGGAACTTAGAGTAATAGCCACCTAGCAATGGTATGCATTGTTTAGTGTGCATCACAATGTGTGACTACTGGCAGTTAATGTCCTATGGTTGTTTTTTTGGACAAGACATTCTAGTTTAATGTGAAGATGTTAATGTGCAGTTTACCTGTTAAGGGTGATGCTAATGTCCCAACAGGGTAATATTTTATTAGATGAAACAGTTTTTGTTTCCCCATAGTGTGATGAATTGTATAACCTACTGAATGAATTTCAATCCGGAAGTATTTCTTATGGGACTTATTTGAAAAGATTTGATGTAAAAAATGAAAACTAGTAATGTGTTGAGTTGAGTTTGCAATGGATTGAAATGTAATATATGTCACAATTCTGATGCAAAGTTTACTTTTTGAGGATGACTGCATAATTTGTTGGTATAATGTTTGGTATGTTTCCTGCTTATAATCATTATTGCTGGGAGATGTCATTGGTGTCATAGAATTTATGGTGTAATTTAGAGTGGTTTTCTTGAGCATAGAGGTGTCAATTAGCCTGATTGCCTATCAATTCCATTTGTACAAATGTATTTTTAATTATATTAGGTTTGAGGGAAGTGGACTGGCATTTTTATTGTCGTTTCCCAAAGTTTCATTTACAGAGCCCCAAACTCCTTTTATATAGAGGAAGTGGTGCAAATGTGGGAACCCTGTTTTAATTTATTTTATAACTAGTTTGTTTACTTAAGGCTTTTTTCTAATTTCTGGAAAAAATCCAGAAACATGTCGTCAACAATAACATTTTTTGATTTTATAAAGAAACATTACGTTTACAATATAATAATAATTGTTATTCATGAATTGACACTTTGATAAGATTTTCAAAATGTGCTGGTAATGTGGAAACATTGTTTTCTGGTTAAAACACTACCAAAAAATTAAATATCAGTACGTATATTTACTATACGTTGCAAAAATTACGCAAAGGCTTAAGAATAGAACTTTTCAAATAAAATGTTCACTTGCAAAAGTCACAAATGTACTGCTCATTTTTACACCCAGCGCACAAATTATGGCACCATGACTCACAAAACAAGCATGTAATCCAAACTTTCCCTCGAACAGCAAGTGAAAACTCTCCGCGAAAAATGCATATGGTGTCATCCTTTTCGGCTGGAATTTTACCCATAGGCATCTCCATAACTGATACTCCTGAGGATATTGTTGAGGGTTGTTTTTTTCCCTTTCCCTTTCGGAAGTACTTTTTTTAGATTGACCAATAATCTTCCTCGGCATCAGAAAGAGGCGCGAAGACGTTTCCGCATTTCCCCCAGTGTTGCTCTTCCACGTTATCAGCATCGCCAAACTGAAACACGAAGTGAAAACTACGCTACATTTTCAAGCTAGGAATTTACTTAATTGCACCAGATTGTAGCGTATTTTTTGCTGAACAATAAATGCCTAAGCATCGAGAAATCCCTTGGTAGACTATGCGATTAAATAGACTTTAGAAACTTACCTCAAATGTTTGAAAACTGAAGAAAAACTTCAAACAACAACTTCACTGACATTAACCCCAAGGTGACTACGAGAGCTCTTACAGGCTTTCTAAAGAAACACAGAAAGGAGTTGATGCGAATACAGCTATTCTGCAGCACCTGTCAAGCCCTGTCACCTGTCAAGCATACAGGTTATGCTTCCACATTACCAACACGCTTCCACATTTGCACCATGTTCTCTATCTATTTGTATTCGCTTTCTCCTCAAAACTGTTTGGTACTTTCTAAGACATAGATTCTAGAAAAGGAGAAAGGTTTCAAAGGCAACACGAGTTTCCATTCCCACCGTTCGGCGCTAAACTCTGGTAGAGCTTATTTTCATTTACTCGTCAGGGAGAAAAAAGAAAATTAATTTTGAGTTGACAAGTGCAATATGGCAAACAGGAACAAATTGATTACTTCGCTAGTGAGGCTCAATATTTCCATACTATTGATTCTTTAATACTTGACATATTCGTTTGCTTGCACACCCGCCTTTATCGTAGCCTGTGTGTTTTCCCCTCTTTTTCGAAATGTCCCTGATTCATCGACTGCCGCTGCCAAAAACCATCTGGCTGTTAAGATCGACGTAACAACCGAGGCTGAGTAGCTCTTGGCCCTTTATTCGTCGCGTCGATCCACAACGCCGACACTTCTCATAGATGTTTTCTTATCGGTATGTCCACACCTGAAATTACTCAGGTTGACAAAGCTACCTACATCGGCATTTTTATTCAATGTCACACATCCATTATTTTCCAATTCATACGTCGTCTGCATTTTCACAAGGTGCCACCATCATTTCATTATCTTCGGTGTTCATCGACTTGCGTCTGCTCTACCATCGTCGCTATTCTTCGACCTCCTTCTCCAATATTGCACCCCCCCCCCGGTAGTTGCCACATCCCACCTCTCCCCGCCCTTCCCCGCGCCCGTCTTCGTCGCCTGCCAGCTCTTGAGCTCTCTTCTCTCCGCCTTCCCGTCGACGCCCGCGCCCCGCCCCCCGCCCCGCCCCCTTCGCCCTTTCCGTGGTTTAATCTGGGGCCTCGTAAGCCGATCGCGCGCCGCCGCTAATCCCATATCATGGCGCTGAGCCCGTGTCTTGCGGCTGAGCTCCCGCACCCGCCCTCACGCCCGCGCTCACGCCCGCGCTCACGCCCGCGCTCACGCCCGTGCCCACGCTCGTGCCGACGCCTGCGACCCGCCCGCGGCACCACCAGTGCCGCTGCGCTGCACAAGGGGCTCGTTGTCGGAGGCTGCGCAGATATGCGTCTCTTTCTTCAGTCGCTTCCTTGCTCTGGGCAGCATTGTTTTTTCGTAACTGAAATTTCCATCAAATGTAATAACGTAATTGGTGTTTCAATATCTAACAAGGGCATTGATAATCAAGTAGTGTAAAAACAAGCAACATAACCAACCCAAGAAAAACAAATAACGACTTTGCTACATTTTTATAATTTATTTACAACGAAGAATTATACATTTGAAATATGAGCAGCCTAAAAATACGAAGAAAAACACAAATTTTATATGATCAGCTTCAACAGTTTTCAACCAAAATGATTTTTTTTTCTGAAAGTTGGAGATGACCCTTTTAAAACGTTTTAGGTCAATCAAAAAAGATAGTTACGCTCTCCGAATTCCCCGTGATATCACAAAAAAACAACAATGTTTTTAATTTAAAAGATCAGAAAATTAAAAAAACTCGCCAGGCTGGATTTCGGTAAAATTAAATAAGTATTTTAAGTCCTCTAAAAGATTAGACAATATTCATATGTAAATTTGGTTCGGGTATTTCATGAATAAAAATCATAAAAGATTAAATAGTATGAACACAATGTTAAAAAACTAAAAATACTTTTGTTGGGTTGTTTCAGACGCTGTATTAATTACTGCATTTCCCTCATGAATAAAATATTTACTTGTTTTAAAAAAAAATTGAATGACATCTGCGATATGCCTTTCGATTTTAGGTACCCGTTTTTAACATCTTATTATAAAACGATATTGGCTGGATGGAAACTAATTACGAATTAGTGGAATTATCTTCTGAAGAAGTAAATCATAAAACTTGGTCGAGTTTTTTAAACGTTCTCATTTATTTAAAAAAGTGCAAGTTACTTATTTTTACATTTAAATTTATATTTTGAAAACTTTCCAGTCAGTATCGGGTACTGTATTGGATGGTCAGACACATACAGACACACGATTAAATTAATTAAATTTTCTAGCAGCAAGCTGCGCTTAGGAGTCGAGGCAACGATATATGTAAGTAATGAAATTGCCCTTATTGACTCATGTGGAATCATATTTATTACACTAGACTTTAGATGTAATTATTATTTAACTGTTACAATAATTTTTAATATAGATAACTAGCGGTACCCGGCAGACGTTGTTCTGCTCTCCATCTCCTCCCTCCCGCCTCTCTCTCCCAACCCTCTCTCCATCTCTCTCTCTTTTCGTCTATCTCTGCTTCTGTCTCTCTGTCCCTGTCTCTTTCTCTTTGCCTGTCTGTCTGTCTCTGTATCTATCTCTGTCTCTCTGTGCTTGTCTCTGTGCCTGTCTCTGTGCCTGTCTCTGTGCCTGTCTCTGTGCCTGTCTCTGTGTCTGTCTCTGTGTCTGTCTCTGTGTCTGTCTCTGTGTCTGTCTCTGTGTCTGTCTCTGTGTCTGTCTCTGTGTCTGTCTCTGTGTCTGTCTCTGTGTCTGTCTCTGTGTCTGTCTCTGTGACTGCCTCTGTGACTGCCTCTGTGTCTGTCTCTGTGACTGTCTCTGTGACTGTCTCTGTGTCTGTCTCTGTGTCTGTCTCTGTGTCTGTCTCTGTGTCTGTCTCTGTGACTGTCTCTGTGACTGTCTCTGTGACTGTCTCTGTGACTGTCTCTGTGACTGTCTCTGTGACTGTCTCTGTGACTGTCTCTGTGACTGTCTCTGTGACTGTCTCTGTGACTGCCTCTGTGACTGCCTCTGTGACTGCCTCTGTGACTGCCTCTGTGTCTGTCTCTGTGACTGTCTCTGTGACTGTCTCTGTGACCGTCTCTGTGACTGTCTCTGTGACTGTCTCTGTGACTGTCTCTGTGACTGTCTCTGTGACTGTCTCTGTGACTGTCTCTGTGACTGTCTCTGTGACTGTCTCTGTGACTGCCTCTGTGACTGCCTCTGTGACTGCCTCTGTGACTGTCTCTGTGACTGTCTCTGTGACTGTCTCTGTGACTGTCTCTGTGACTGTCTCTGTGACTGCCTCTGTGACTGCCTCTGTGACTGTCTCTGTGACTGCCTCTGTGACTGCCTCTGTGACTGCCTCTGTGTCTGTCTCTGTGACTGTCTCTGTGACTGTCTCTGTGACTGTCTCTGTGACTGTCTCTGTGACTGTCTCTGTGACTGTCTCTGTGACTGTCTCTGTGACTGCCTCTGTGACTGCCTCTGTGACTGCCTCTGTGACTGCCTCTGTGACTGCCTCTGTGACTGTCTCTGTGACTGCCTCTGTGACTGTCTCTGTGACTGCCTCTGTGACTGCCTCTGTGACTGCCTCTGTGACTGCCTCTGTGACTGCCTCTGTGACTGCCTCTGTGACTGCCTCTGTGACTGTCTCTGTGACTGTCTCTGTGACTGTCTCTGTGACTGTCTCTGTGTCTGTCTCTGTGTCTGTCTCTGTGTCTGTCTCTGTGTCTGTCTCTGTGTCTGTCTCTGTGACTGTCTCTGTGACTGTCTCTGTGACTGTCTCTGTGACTGTCTCTGTGACTGTCTCTGTGACTGTCTCTGTGACTGCCTCTGTGACTGTCTCTGTGACTGTCTCTGTGACTGTCTCTGTGACTGCCTCTGTGACTGTCTCTGTGACTGTCTCTGTGACTGTCTCTGTGACTGCCTCTGTGACTGTCTCTGTGACTGTCTCTGTGACTGTCTCTGTGACTGTCTCTGTGACTGTCTCTGTGACTGTCTCTGTGACTGTCTCTGTGACTGTCTCTGTGACTGTCTCTGTGACTGTCTCTGTGACTGTCTCTGTGACTGTCTCTGTGACTGTCTCTGTGACTGTCTCTGTGACTGTCTCTGTGACTGTCTCTGTGACTGTCTCTGTGACTGTCTCTGTGACTGTCTCTGTGACTGTCTCTGTGACTGTCTCTGTGACTGTCTCTGTGACTGTCTCTGTGACTGTCTCTGTGACTGTCTCTGTGACTGTCTCTGTGACTGTCTCTGTGACTGTCTCTGTGACTGTCTCTGTGACTGTCTCTGTGACTGTCTCTGTGACTGTCTCTGCGTCTGTCTCACTCTGTCTGTATGTCAGTCTGTCTCTGTCGGGTCTATCTCTGTGACTCTCTGTCTATGTCTATCTGTGTCTCTCGGTATCTCTCTGCTTCTTTCTCCCTGTCTCGCGCCTTCTGTCCTGTTCTCCTCGGCCTCGCCCTGCGCCACACGGCATCACCCAGCAACAATGAAGTCCATGTGGAGTTCAGTTTGAATGGAAATTGAATTATAATTAAGCGCAGTTTGGTGCTGCAGTGCCATTCAGCAGAGTTACATCAAAATTAAAGCACAAAAACCTTCTACGTGAAAAATAACACGTATATGTATGTGCCATCGTTCATGAGGATCGGGCACACTGTTCTAGCGCATCGCTACTGGCCTCTGGCGGAATATAATATTAGGAACCTGTCTCTTAGCCACAGACGAAAAATAACGATGGAGGAGCATCTACCAGTATATTATATAATTATTTATTTTCTGCATTTGTATTGTATTTATCTTTATCAAACTTTGCAAGGATACTGCGTCAAACCCAGGAGAAAAGTAAGTATTTATTATCTACTAATATCCTAGTTTTTGTGGAATCGATGTCCATTACATGTCGTTAAATGCATTTTTATTAGTATACATGTAGAATTTTTTAAATTTCTTATAGTATGGTGGAATAATAATAATGCTGTACATTCGATAATAATTTGGTGAAAGACTAAACAATTCAACACAATTTTTGTTAAAAAAACCGGGCATCCACTTATGATCGCAAGCAATTTACAGGAGTTATTTTAATGCGTGTTTTGTATTCGTATCTTGAAATGGTGTTCTGAAAATTCATAAAAATATCGCACTACTAGATGCATTACTCAACTGCTTCGAAATTGTTTAGAAAAAATTAATGCAAATGTTTTAGCGATTTTGGGAAATTGTTTAGAAACTGGTGTCCACGGTACACATATGAAATGTATCGAGGAATGCTTCGCACCATGTACACGATCTAACATTCTGGCTAATTACTGTTCCCAATTGTGATGGCGTGTCATCGATCACGTTGCCGCCCTAATAATTCCCAAATCCGAACGCTGGGAGTGGAAATTACTGGTCCATGACACTGTGGCTTGTGTCGCAATGTAGCTCACAGAAAGAATAACAAGAGGGTGACGAAGTATTTTGAATTGTACAGGATTGCGTGATCCAGGATTGGACTGGCAAAGGTTTGTGTTGGAAGAATTGAATTGATAGCTCTGTAGTGTTGAGGAAATTACAATATGATAGAGAATGAAAGAATGATAGAAATTAAAAAAACAAATTTGATAGAAAATGTCTCTACAATACAACAGTGTGGTAAATGTGTATTTGGAATTACATGCTTCGAATACAAATCCATAAGTAAAGCTGGGAAGTTCATGCAAATGCAATTTTTACTTTCTTGCTACCGCTAACGCAGTAGAGAGAAGTTATGCAATGCTGCGAATTTTCACCAGAAAACCTCTTATTACAGGGCCCTGGTTGAAAAAAAGTGGATAAATACAGTTGCTAAATTTATACTAAAATAAATCCTCTAACATGTGTTCGAATCCATGTTATGTGTGTCCTTAATAGTGAAAAATAGAGTGACGGCAAAACGACTGCTTGTCCTTATGTTTGTCTGTCCGTCCGTCCGTCTGTCTGTGAACAACGCCAACGGCTGAACCGTTCAGCCGATTTTCTCCAAAATCGAGATTTCCCAATCTAGCTGATATCACGGCACCTCTCACTCCTCTTCTGCAGATATTTGGCTCCCTGGGCTCACCTCTCTCTCCTCTTCTTGCAGATATTTTTATGGATTCTTTGGAACAGACCATCTTCCTTTCAAATCATCCACTTCTCAGAAATATTACATATTGGCACCGTTACGTAGATGACATCCTTGTTCTCTGGACCGGTACAACTAGACAAATTGATCTGTTTACTGACTACCTCAACAACCTACATCCCAATATACAGTTCACCACAGAACTACAGAACGAAGACAAATCTATCAATTTCTTAGACCTGAATATCAGCATATCGGGAAACAAACATACTTTCAATATTTTCAGAAAATCAACACACACAGACACTGTCATCCACAACTCTTCACAACATCCTATTCAACACAAACACGCCGCCTTCCACTACATGATACATAGATTACTAAGCCTGCCTCTGACACAATCTCATTTTCTGGAAGAACTTAACACTATACAACATATTGCTAGATCAAACGGCTACGACACAGAACTCATCAACAACATACTACGCCGCAAAACACACAAACAGAAACTAAAAATGTACACTTCACTCTCTGCAGTAGCACAAACACCAGATAAGTACACTTGCTTACCTTATTTTGGCAAACTTTCAGAAAAAGTCGCACACAATATACGCAAAGCCGGTATCAAAGTTTCTTTCAAATCACAAAACTCACTCAGAAAAATGCTATCCTCTAAAACACACACAGATCTTTTAGAAAAAAGCGGCGTCTACTCATTACATTGCCACGACTGCGAAGCCAAATACATTGGTCAAACAGGCTGAACTTTCAACACAAGAATAAAAGAACACATACACGCTTGGAAACACAACTCCTGTAAATCTCACTTTGTCAATCACCTCCTTCAGACAGGCCACACGTTCGATCCACATACAGATATTCATATACTGGAAATAGAAAATCATTATCACACCCGATTAACTTTAGAAAACCTCCACATCCATTTAAATGACAACCTTCTGAATGAAAATATAAACCATAATCCCTCCCCTCTACTGAAATTATTATTAGACACCACCCTCACACCGCACTCCTCCGGGGCGGCGCAATAGACAGGACACCGCACCCAGGCCATTAACCCTTCTCTCCTCCACCACCCCACAGCCCGGTACTTAAGCCGCTTGGCCCACCCAAACCCGCGTAGTCGTTTCGTGGCTTCCAGACAGCAGGTAAGGAACGGCTCAACTTACATTTCATGTTTCTGTTACAAAAATGTTTTTTCTCAAGTTCTATTCAATTTCATCCACTTTCTTGCGTAGATTTAAATTCCTGTTATATAAAAAATTTCTTTTCCTTTGTTTTCATTTCACATAATGTTAGTTCTGTTTTTTAAATTACTAGTAATCCGCCATTCCTAATGTTAATCTCTTGTTTTATTGTTATCTCTTGTTTTAATTGTTTAATTAATTGTTTGCTATTTTCTTGTACTAGAAAACTGATGATGATGGCTAAGCCATCGAAAGCTGCTCTTGTAATAAACAACATTGTTGGCAATGACAACACTTGTGATCATTTAATTTAAGATATTTTGGAGATCAAAATTTCCTATTGCCCAAAAATTTTCGAAACTGTCATTTCCCTCGGATTCCGTAATCTTAAACTTTTGCGAGTACAGGAGCAGTAGAGATTTTTGAATGTTTTCTGCGACATAATTTTGCTTGTTTTTGTAACACACTCTTTACCACAGATTCTTTTGCGTTTTTGAAGATTTTTCTCGTACATATCTTCCTCTCTCTGGCCCTTTTTACTTCGAAGGCGTTTTACTTTACCACTAACTGTTTAGACTCACACAGTTTGACGAAAATGCAATAGGATCTTGATCACAAATTCATGTAGGCCGAATTTCACCTAAGATATCAGCGTTTTCTGCATCGGAATTGCCATCTAAAAGAGCAGTAAAATGTATCGGTTAATGCTATTATCGATTAGTTAGAATTATAAGTGTGAATGACAATATAGTACATAAATACACACACACACGTCCATCCTATAAATATTGTCGGCACATGGGTTTTTATTCCTACGATATGTTAGTTACAATTAAGAAATAGCAACTTCAAAATGTAATCACGCATTCATTATTTCGTATTAACAATAAATATGAAATCTGTAAAAAAAAGTTAATAGTACTACGTTCCCGCGCAGCACGTAACGTGCATGTATACTTTCCTTTCATTGAGGAAGTCTAAACATTTGCGAAACATTGACATTATTTTAATTTACCTGTATGTATTAGAAATTCTGGATCAAGATCTTTATCATCAATAACTCTGCTGTCGCTACAAACGTCTCGCAAAGTACTCATTACGAGTCAATAGAGTTACACCACTATCAAAATAAAGTTATGCGGTCTCTAGTATTTTGCTTGCATTGTGGTGCGGAAAAAGTTACAATATTTTCAAAACAATCATACATATTGTCGACTAATTTTTAGTCTTTAGATTGCAAGGAAAACTTTAGGAGGAAACGAGTTTTTCATCGCTTGCTGGTAATACTTAACCATGTGTCTTGAGAAGACGTTTCAATGTAATATACATATAAAAGTATTGAAATTAGTATGTTCAGTTATGTACGTGTTATCGTTACTTATTTTTACAATCAATAGGGTATAGATCATCTCATATTATTACAGTATTGCATGATTTATACTTTTTTGAACAAAATTGAAAAGAAAAGAATCATTAATAAAATGTCCGGCGATTGTACGTTATATCAACATTTTATTTGCTTTTGTTGTGTAGTTGAAAAACGAGAAGAAAAAATAACCCACCAGTGATACCGTTAATAAATTTTATTGTCAGAATTTGAAAATAGTAACTCATATTTATTAGGAACAGCACCGCAATTGAAGTAGCTTTGAAATGTTTTTATTGGTTTTTACTTTTTCTCGTTATACTTCATCTAGAAGTCAATCGAACTGTCAGTTTTTCAGTCATTGTGATAAAAAATGTAATAAAACAAGTGTAAGCTCCATTCCAAATAGAACATTAAGCGAATGCATTCATGCACCAATTAATTTTCGATAGTAAATTTGTCGTTTTTGGAGAGGCTTATTTAACCATTACTCTTTGAGTTCGTAAATGCGATCTACAGTCTCGGTTATAACTCACGAACATGAAAGAGAAAAATAAACTTTACGAGGTAGAGCGATACATGATAGCAATTATTTATGGGGAATTTGTACTGGGGATTTGCTTATTTCATATCAACCATAGTTTCTAAGTGTATTAATTATTCTTTTACAATACCTCTATCGAATTATAAAAGCTTAATAAGCTTAACATTAATATCTTATGTTAACACTATTAACTTCTCTATTCGTATTTGTTTTCTTCGCAATCGATACGCAACCACTTCTGTGCTACTTCAACTTCTTGTCCTACTTCTGAGCTACGACTGAGACTGCTCTGGACAATTTGCTACTGTAGCGACTCTCCCCAAGAGGTAAGTGTTCGATTCGTCAGGGTGGCGGATTTTAGACACCAGCGAGATTACCAGATCGAATTTAGCGGCTGCCAAAAGGGGATTTCTTTCGGCCAGCTGCTCTAATCGGTAGTTTTCTGGGGACTCTCCGATCCGGATTGCCGGAGAATGCCCTAAAAACGGAACCACGCACGACATTTCGTACCTCGTACCTAGTCGCTACTACTCTCTTCTCCCTCTCTCCCCTCTCTCTCTCTCTCTGTCACACACACACACACACACACACACACACACACACACACACTTATATTTACGTGCACTAAGGTATTTTCAATTTCAGAAAGATCCTGATGCAACAAAAAATTCACGCGTTCCCGCTCGCCTCCGCCCGCTCGCTTCCACCCGCCTTCGCCCACCTTCGCCCGCTCGCCTCCGTCCGCCCGCCTCCGTCCGCCCGCCTCCATCCGCCCGCCTCCGTCCGCCCGCCTCCGTCCGCCCGCCTCCGTCCGCCCGCCCCCGTCCGCCCGCCCCCGTCCGCCCGCCTCCGTCCGCCTGCCTCCGTCCGCCCGCCTCCGTCCGCCCGCCTCGGTCCGCCCGCCTCCGTCCGCCCGCCTCCGTCCGCCCGCCTCCGTCCGCCCGCCTCCGTCCGCCCGCCTCCGTCCGCCCGCCTCCGTCCGCCCGCCTCCGTCCGCCCGCCTCCGTCCGCCCGCCTCCGTCCGCCCGCCTCCGTCCGCCCGCCTCCGTCCGCCCGCCTCCGTCCGCCCGCCTCCGTCCGCCCGCCTCCGTCCGCCCGCCTCCGTCCGCCCGCCTCCGTCCGCCCGCCTCCGTCCGCCCGCCTCCGTCCGCCCGCCTCCGTCCGCCCGCCTCCGTCCGCCCGCCTCCGTCCGCCCGCCTCCGTCCGCCCGCCTCCGTCCGCCCGCCTCCGTCCGCCCGCCTCCGTCCGCCCGCCTCCGTCCGCCCGCCTCCGTCCGCCCGCCTCCGTCCGCCCGCCTCCGTCCGCCCGCCTCCGTCCGCCCGCCTCCGTCCGCCCGCCTCCGTCCGCCCGCCTCCGTCCGCCCGCCTCCGTCCGTCCCCGCCCGCCTCCGTCCGTCCCCGCCCACTTCCGCCCGCCTTCCCTCTCCCGCCCGCCTTCCCTCTCCCGCCCGCCTTCCCTCTCCGCCGTCACCCGTCACCACCGGCCGCCAGCCGTCGCGTTCCGCCGCCACCGGTCGCTCTCCGTGGCGCGTCCCCGCGGAGTGCGGTCGGATTGAGTTACCGGCGCGCAGCCGCGAAACCTCGTTTGGCGAACGCAGGGACGCGCCGAGACCCGCGGCCCGGTTTGCGTGCCGCACCAGCTCATCAACAGGTAGTGAGTGAGTGAGCGAGGGAACGGATGGGCGGGCGGGCGGGCGGCCGAGTAGACGGACGGGTGGGCACGTGACGCGGTCGTCGATTCCGCCGCCGCTCGCGATGCGCACTCCGCACGCGCCCCGGGTCTATTTATAGCTTCTCTAATTCCAGCCGCTTGGATTACTCATTTCACTCTGCATCCAAAGTACGGAATTGTGCGGATACATTGTGTAGGTTATTTCTAAATACTCTGCGGGATTGAATACAAACGACTTTCATTGTGTTGCTGGAATGATCCTTTCACCTCGAGGCATGTGGAAATCAATTCCCTCCTCTGTCCTCTTCTCATTAAAACTACTGCTGCGTCATTTTATTTTAAAATATTAAGTTAATGAGATTGTTTTTCAAAATAAAATAATCTAGCAGTTAGTGGTTTTGGTTAATTATTGGAAAACAGCTTATTGGAAATGTAATTGTACCAATAAGAATTTGCTTTATGAGCGACGAAATAATAAATTATGATTGTTAAAAAATTGTTACAGGTCCAAGTTCAGCGGAAATGTGAAATAAAATCTTAGCCTTAAGACCCAACATTCTGCCACTCATTTTCTAATGGAGAAAGAAGGGCTATTTTTTTGTCGTAATGTGGAGATATGTCTCCGTGAAGTCTGCAGGAATCTTTTGTAGTAATTAACGATACTAGTAGATACATAATTACCTAGTTTGAATCGATTTTTACTTTTCACTTCCGTGCTCTCAATAATGTTTTTATGAAACAAAAATATATACCAAAACAATTTACTATCAATATCCTTCAATGTTCTATCATTAAAATATTTACTCGTATATTCATTGAATTTGTTCTGGCAAAGAGGAATCCCATATTTATACCATGCTATTTTACTGTTAGATGATTTATGTTCTATCCAGCTCCGTTTGCGCCAAGGCAATGTAATTTAAAAATTTTTGTGATGATTTGCAGAATTTAATTTCTAAACAATGAAGTGCAACACTCGTTCGTGCAAACATGATTAAGCTGGTGATCATTAGAAATAATAAAAATTGAAATTAAAAATAAATTAATAATTGTTTCATTATACATTACAGAGCAAGAAAGTTTTTTTCTACTCGACATACCAATAGTCTATTCAAAATGCAACATACAGGTTGTAGTTTGGATATTTTTGTTGGGTAACGCTCAATTGTCCTGGGGGAACTGAAACGTTTTGCGTCACATTTTCGGTTTACTCTATTTTCAGAGAGAACTCATTAGATTGCTAGGAGACATATTATTAGATCAATTGAGAATTATGGAGAAAAGTTAATATTAATGATACAATTTTACGTCTTGAAGTACCAGATGCATTTATCAATCTTTTGTCTGGTTACAAGGAAACCGCAAAAAATGCCATGCAAAAAGTAGATAATCAAGCCATAGCCTTCTGTGAATTGCATCTCGAGGATTTGAAAACGCCCTCATTGTTAACAAATATTGATTGGAAAAGGAGATTAAATACATACCTTTAGGATCCTCACCTTTAGTATACTTTATGAAACGACCCCTTACTCTGATAATCGTCCGACGTTTTCTGAATATTTTTCTTTTAACGTTGAAAGGAGCTGTAGTTATAAGAGTAGGAATTGTGCGCAGGTGTTCGTATCTTGACGAAAATCCTTGCAGACAGCCGGATGCTCTCGCCTTCACCGCCAAGGGTGAGCCAGGAGTGGTAGGTGCGTGATAGGAGCGGTAGGTTGCTGACTCAGATGATGTCGCAATCAAACTTACGCCACCCATCGACGTATCTACGAGAGATGACCGTGGACATGCATCACGTAACCACCGGGGGTTGACAGCATTTCGGCAGAAATAAAAAGAATCATTTGATGTACTACCAAGTACGGAAGTGGGGGGTTCTAAGATTTCTCTCATGGTACGGGCAGCCGGGAGAGACAGCCGCCTCATTCGCACATTACAAAAATGACTTCGATTTCTATCAGCCTAGGGAACGGTTTTCTGAAATTTCACTCTGCGTACAAACCGCTGGGAAAAGCAGCTGCCACTGTCGTGGACTAAAAGTACTACCAACCTAGGGAAGCGACCACGACTAAAAGATTCACTTCATGTACGGGGTGCCCATAAGAGGCCACAATATCCTTCGCGTACTCATCTGGCATTCCGTGTACTAGTCGCCGTGTGAAGCGATAGTTTCTTTTGTCGAACCGCGCCGCCACCCTGCGTACCGATAATAGTCATGCGTCGACCGGGACGAGGGAGCGAGTCATGCGTCGGTCGGAGCGAGTCATGCGTCGGTCGGGGCGAGTCATGCGTCGGTCAGGCTTCATGAAAATTTTCCTCTAAGAGATCGCCGCGGATGATCTGCTCCGGTGAAAGCAGATGACGGACAAGCAACGATGACCGATGGACTGTCGACGGCACTCGAACGGTGTGCTGTTGGGCGGATCTCTGTGCGATGCAAGAGGGACCGCTGCGCGAAACGGCGCCGCCGCCCCCGCCACGGCCATTGAGGGTCACTGTCAGCGCTGCGCCATTTCGCGTCGCCGCTACCGCCGCCGCCCCCACAGTTACTGCCGCTACCGACGCCCGCCAAGCAGATATCGCACGCCTGCATCTGCGTCGGGCGTTTGTTGCGCGACCTGCATCTATTGTGCGTCTAGGGCGCGCCCTGCCAGAGTCAGCTATCCCGTAAAGTAAAATTGGGTTAAGTTTACATTTAAAGAAAACTTTCCAGTAAATTGATAAGTTCAAATTATCCAAATGTATTTCATTACGTTAAATGTGTCAGTCTGAAATCACGCATAATTTCATCCTCCACCTTCCAGAGGAACATGGAAACTGCTGAGGACAACAATATGGGGTAAGTCGGGTTAGACTGCCCGAGAAGTGAAATATTCTCCCAAATGTGTGCGAAGCCCGGCCACGCCCTAAGCTGTTAGGGGGTGCCAAGGGACTGGTGGGGTTATGACAGGGATTACAAAAAGTGACCACATATCGCATTAAATTAAAGAGAACAGACGAACGAAAACGTAGAAAAATGCTCAAGAGAATGTGAGGGAGAGTGGAGGGGATGAAAGAAAAGAAGTAAAAATAAATGAAAAGTGGAAAACGAAGCAAACGAAGTCAATGCAAAGACAGTAAAGAATGAGATAATACGGAAATTCAACAGTTCGAAAGAAGTGGGTTGAGAAGGGTCAAGGTAGGGGTGCCCGGAGGGTAACTACTGAAAAGAAGTCCAGTTAGTGTAGGCATGCACACACTGCAGCAGCGAGAAGTGGTGGAATGGAAGAGAGCGCGCTGGGAAGTGTGAGAAGCATATTTCGCTTGCAAGGAGCGCTCAGAAGGCAGCGCCTGCACGGGCTAAGCGGCGGAGGCGGAGGGGCGTCTTGGGGGATGGAGAGGGCTGCGGGGTCGTCGAGAACGGTGGGGGGACGGGAGCGGCGGGGGCGTCGAGGGCGGTGGGCATGACAGGGGCGTCAGGGCCGTCTGGGCGGTGGGGGCGGCAAGGGCAGCGGGGGTGTCGGGAGCGGGAGTGATAGAGGCGGCGTGGGTGGCATAGGCGGCGTGGGCGGCGAGGCCGCCTGGGTGGTGGGGGCGGCAAGAGCAGCGGGGGTGTCGGGTGCGGGAGTGATAGAGGCGGCGTGGGCGGCGTTGGCGGCGTGGGTGGCATGGGCGGTGTGGGTGGCGGGGCCGCCTGGGCGTTGGGGGCGGCAAGGGCAGCGGGGGCATCGGGAGCGAGAGTGATGGAGGCGTCGGGGATGGGGGCGGCGGGGGCGGCGCTGGAGGATGTGTGGAGGAAGGTTTCTGCTGTGAGAGGCCGAGGGAAGCGCAGGCCCTGAGTTATGCGAGGCCTCTGGAGGCGCGCGGCTACATCGCGCTGCTCTGCGCCTACTGGCACCTCCCTGCCCCCACCGCTCCACCCACGCGCGCTCCGTTTCACGCTTCGCTGGGCCGCTTCCCAAGGACACTGAACCGAAATGAGACAAAGGGAGTGCCGACTGAAAAAGCTCCCTAAGAGTTGTTTTACCCAGAATATATGCATACAGTAGAGGCACTCGTAGGTGTGCGTGGTTTATGAAGTTCACCAGAATGCCTAGTACTTCATGTGTTAAAATTTTACGGCAAGCGTGATGACAAACAGCCTGAAACATTTGTAAATATTAATTTGCGTGTATACAAACACAGATTCTCGTCAATCTGGTCCTCTTCAAGCTTGTAGAACCTTCTGTTTAGTCAGTGATAATATTATTATGCCCATCCACCCTGACTTACCTCTGTTTATTATCTGCAGCTGCCTAGACGCTCTATGGAATTCGGAGGGAATGGACAATACATTTCGTGCAATGTCTCACAGAACACATTGAAACATGTAACATATGCAACATTAATTTATGGGACAAAAATAATTTCTGGAATAATTTACAAAAATTAAAAAATCTCTTGGAAATAAAGACTATCTTTAAAAATCTCTTGAATCTAATGCATAATTTCCTTGGAAGGACATTGCACCTCATATTACAATCGGTGAAATATACTGTTGTGGCGATGCACGACTCTCTGAAGAAAGACTTGATTGGGATTTTCTTTCTAAGGAAGGGAAGGTGACAGACATGCGGGCGACGGTGGCTGCAGCTGAGTCCTTTGATCTCGCGGCTGCGACGCGCCTCGTATTCCCCGTGGCACCTCAACCAAGATTCCGCGAGCACCGTCATTCCCATTGATCCCCGTAATTATATGATCGACATTAGCATTCGGAATCAGCCGGGAATCACCATGCATCCAGTGAGGCTTCCTAAAGCCAAAACTCACTTGAGCATCGAGTGAGCATCGCTTCGGAGCCCGTTTTATCAAACTTGTAAGATTTTTCTGGATTATTTTCACTCTTTCATTCGTACGTTCATACAGTCACTTCCAAAATATGATTATCTTTCCTCAATTTTTTTAGTTATTAAATGTTTTCTGGAAATGTATTGAAGATACAGAGTTGTAATGTACAAAGTTGTTGTCGATATTTTGACGGAAGTACACGAGTTCCTTAGTGGTTGCTGTTCTGTGTGAAGCGTGCTCGGTGGTGATGATGAATCCCGGAATGGGGCGGAGCGCTATTTTGGCGCTAAAGTAGTTTGTCCCGAACCTTTACAATTTTATGAAAGCATACTTTCTTCCCTTTCCTCAAATCTAAAACTATTCCTATGAGACTCCGATACTCGGAAACGTTTCTGTTAAACCCCTCACGTGCTTTGTGTTTCAAAATGTCGTAAAAAATCAGGAAGAAATATTAATCTTAAAGTGCACCACTATTTCAATACAATATCCAAAATTCAAGCCAATTACATGCAGTTGCAAAAAGGCCAGGCCTCTTATTTTCTTTCTAACAGTAGAGAAATAATAACTTTTTGATTACCGAACAAAATATTTAAAATTCCTTTGACGACAAAATAAGTCAGGCCCACGGGAACAAACTGACTTGATTCACGGGCAACCAGGCTGCCTCGCACCGGGAGAGTGGACATTTAGCTCCCGGGAGGCATTGAGTACGATTTCGTTCCAAAATGTAATTATAATTAAATAATTATAAACATTAATAACCATTTGTTTTTCCTCACAATGGGGCACTTTACCACTCTTAGGCTTTACGATTGGTGGATTATACATTCAAAATTAAGATTGCAAAGAAAATAAATTAATTTAATTAAGTGTAAATTAATAAATTTACAACTTAAAAACCAAAATGAAGTAAAGTAAACGAACTTACTTCTACTTCGCGTTTTAAAACAAAAATCTCAAAAATAAACACAGGCGAACAATCACAACCGGAACGCGAACTTTCTGAGCACAGTATGATACGGAAACCAAAGCAAGTGGCACCGCAGGTGTTGCTGATCTAAGAGCCGAATTTATCCCTTCATACAAAAACTAATACATTCTAAATATATTCACCACGATATTCACCACAATTTAAAGATATTCGCCTCAAAATATATGATATATTCGAGGTATTCTTTTACTAACGTAATTTTTGTTATGAAAAATTATCTTAATGTAGATTTAAAACAATTTTGAAATCTTCAAAACCAGGGGGGATGCATATTTACTAAAAAAGCCCACAAGGCCCTGTACTTCATTCTTAACTTCGAACGCGCTGTAGAACACTTACATTGCTTAATGCTCACTGTTTGTATCTGCAGAATAGCATTATTCACATATTTAACTTACGATTCCTACGTATTTGACTACTAAAATAAAAGCAAATATCTGCCACCGTAAATAACATTAAAGGGAAAATTCAGTAATAACGGTTTCCTGATAGAAATTTGTCTTTTGTTGAAATTTTAATGAATTTTTAACATTTTAGAATTCACGGTCAGGATGTAATGAGGGATATAGTTCACAAGATTGATCAGAGTAAAAAAATTAAACAATTAGTGTGCCGACGTTTCGGAATCTTTGAATTCCATCACCAGGGCTTACTAAAAAGTTTTACAGTTTTGTATATGTTGCTGAGCGACTGTAAAAATGTATTAGTAAGCCCAGATGATGGAATTAAAAGATTTCGAAACGTCGGCACTCTAAATGTTTAATCGTTTATACTCCTACCAATCCGTACATCCCTGAATCCCTGAAGTACATCCCTGAATTTTTAACAGTTAATGCAAGAAACTCGCTGCGCGTACATCACCTCCCTGAGGCCCACTGTGTGGCTTTGGTGCGCTCGGGGCTTGCCTCACGCCGCCTGCTCTTTTTAACAAAGTTTACGAGAGGACATTTCGGCCTCTTCGCCCACACTGCGTGTATTAAAGCAGTTTCTATTAACATGCTTTAAATTAACGCGTCTGCTGCGAGACGAGATTAAAAACATAATGCGGAATTTCCGCAGGATTATACTGTTTAGGAAGAGCCCAAAATGGTGAAGATTAGAAGAACGTTAAAAGGGACATAGTCGTTCTAAAGCTTGGAAATTAAACACTGTAAATTGTTCTGTATTATTCTGCAAGACACAAATGAGCACTAAAGTGGCCGTGGAACATCACTTACTTTAGAAACTGGTAATAGTGTATGTTTAAAATCTAAATCGCTGTGGAGTAAACTTATGAATAAAAAATATTTTATGTCATATGGTGCGACCAAATTATTGCATCTGAAGTATTTTAAATGCAAGGAAGGGCTATAAGTTTTAATAGTAATAGTATATTTTTGTGTAAAAATGATAGTTTGCTGCAATGACTTGTGAAGAAATATAATTATACTTATTAAAACAAATCTTAATAGTTAAATATTTTTTGCTGACCATTCTCGACTCTTCTTCTCGACTTTTCAACCCACCGAAAACTGTGAATATTTACGATGAAATAGTAAGATACTTTACTGATCCTCCGTAACTTGTGATTTGCTTTCGTATCTTATTATAAAAATTTGTTTACTTATATTAATTTATATGCCATTACTCCTTGCTTCGAACAAAGAGCCTTGATGAGCAGTGAACACGTACTTGAAAACAGAAATGAATAATATTGTATCATGTAAAAAACCTAGTTGTCTGGCAGAACACGAAGTGAAAGAACGATTTTGGAAAATAAAAAAAAGATCATTGACGTATTTGTGGTGGTCGCCCACGCCCCCTTAAAAGGGTCGCCACAGGAACGGGGCAGCGAGGCGGAGAGGCGCCCACATGGTTCCTTTGCCGCCCGGAAGAGCGCGCGCGGCTTAGAGCCGCACTAGAGTCCCTAGATACAGAGAGTAGCGCATTCAATTGTTGCGCCGATCCCGCCATTTTATGTCCAGTTTTTATTTATTTACGTCAAAAAACAGTTAAAAACTGCGTATGACGAGCTATGGGGAGAAGTGAATTTTGTGCACGTTTTCATAATTCTGTGGTCTTTATCCTAAACCATATTTTAGTCGAATTTTGAATACAGAAAAGAGAGGTTTTTTTTCGAGTTTTGTTGACAAAATATTCGCTCCTATATAATAAAATATATTTTCAAAGGTAAATTAGCTATAAATTCCTGCCCTGAACCCTCATGTTCTTCATGAAAGAATAATACTTTTTGCCGCGATAATATGAAAAACGATAATTTGAATAACTATATTTCCCACTGAAATTCAGAAGACGTGCACAAATAATGAAGTTACATTTATGTCCAGAAGCAAAACAAGGGACCTTCTCAGCATTTGCTCAAGGATCAGGGAAACTGGACGAAAAACCTGATCGAGATGGGGGCCATCAACCCAGAAACTGTGGTACAATACTTGTTAGTCAGTTGTCAGTTGTCAGTTAGTCAGTTGTCAGGAGAATTGGAACTGTGTGGTATTCTGTATGTTGAGAACCGCCAGTCTATCCCAAATCAATATTAATAATCCTAAACATCTTCCTAAACTCAACAATTGTTTTCACTTCTGTTCAACTTCTGCTTGATGGGGCTATCGGGTGAGAGGATATTAAATGGCGGCTGTTGCAATACTCTCTGTATCTAGGGACTCTAAGCCGCACGAGCCGTCATGCTCCGGTCAGCGCAGCGGAACTCGTACCCGCCCTTACGGGCGGGTTGGCCGGCGATCCTTCAGCTCCGAGAGGGTATAAATCACCCCCTCGCCGGGAGAGGACGGCAGTTCGAGTCTTCCCGGCGACTTGTGAGCATCGGTTACTGTTTGGTGATTACGAAGACGGCTACGCTACGCACACGGATTTCTTCTACTGGACCTCGTTGGACTGCGGCAACATTCCCGGCACATCTCCTAGACTTCACAACGACTGTCGCTGTTTCTGGTACATCTCCTGGACTTTGGACATTTTGGATACGACACGGACTATTCTTCTTGGCTTCTGGAACTTTACCTGTACGAAAACATCACTATGTCAATAAACCAATTTTACCTGAGTTTTTCTGTTTCATTTTGGTCACAACAGTATTTACAGAAAAATTGAGCATGAAATTCCTTGAATTTTTGTCATAAATGCTGTTCAACAACTTTCATTGTGTAAAGTCAAGATTTACGAAACGGAGATTAATGTCGTAAGAAGAATTATTAGTACTATTACTATTAGTATATCTACTAGTTGTACAATAAGTACAATCACTTTTTTGATGTTTTGTTTCTTCTGAGTAAACCATACAAAAATTTGTATTTTAATAAAGCAATATTTTATTTTAGAGTGCATGTCCAGTTTTTAGTTGACAACTAATTAAGAGATGTTTAGATTGCTGTTGAAAAGTGAGCAAGATGTCTGCAACACCGTCGTATTCAGTTTCAAAATCAGCGACATCAAGGGGAAAATAGTAACCAAGACAAAAACATTCACTGGAGAAAGTATAGAGAGAGGTATAGCAGAGCACCTCCAGTTCCTAAGCCAGTCCCAAATGACCACAAAGTCATCGATAACACATTTATACCTGACCATCACATGTTTGGTGACTTGAAACGAGAAACGTAATTTGACAAAGGGCATTTTCGATTTTGTTTCAGAATATTTATATACTTCCTCTGGAGTGTCATTAGAAAACGTGCAGAACGAGATCAAACATCTGGTCATGTGGTAACGCAGGACATCTTTGATTCTGGATAGTGCCCTCAAGTTATTCCTCTAGATATGCTACCAGTAAATTCTGAGATCTAAATTCTAAATTCTGAGGAACAGACTCCACCACTACAAAGTGGTGGTCTCGATAGAACTTACTTCTTGTGCATCTTCTGAAACACCAGAGTCTGGACAGGGAGAGATGGCTCAGGGCATCAACTGATGTCACGACAATCCCTCTGACCGGGAGGTCCTAGCTTCGAGCTCCGACGATGGTAGAATTTTCGTCACTAGTTAGATAACGAGGTCGAATTAAGCCACTGTATTGAGGAGAATTGTAGCGGACGGCTTCTCTGATCGGTAGTTGTTCGTGGTTTCTCCGATCAACACCAGGCGAATGCCGGAGCAGTACCCTAACAAACTGGCCACGGACTGCACGCGATCTTTCCTTCCTCTTCCTTGTCATATCCTCGCCCTTTACACACACATCTGACATGCACCACACTACCACACTTGCCGGGAGATCGGTCTTGGTCTTAAAACTTGTCCCGGCTTGGGCGGTACGCTGCTGTTGCGAGACACCTGTTTAGGGAAAACTCCACTAGTTGACGGTAGATCGGCGCTGATTGTCGCCATCCAGCGAGGAAAGATCACCGCCACCTTTTGATGAAAAGACATGCCCTACACCTACGGGACCAATGACCTCAGTAATTGACGTGCCCGGAATCACTAACAATCAATCAACCATCCTCTGGCTTAGGGCAAGGAAGATATCTTGAATCAGCCGTAGCCTCTCCAGCAAAGGCTGGTAATTTGCAGCATTGATGTGCAGCAGGGAGTGACTTCTCAGCCACCTCCGAATGTGTATTTCCGTCAATGAGCCTCTAACGCAGTCCAGTCAAAAGCTCAGCTTCAGCGACCGCTGCAAATTGCTTCAGAATGGCTTCCAACCGAAGTCTCAAGCACTCAGGGAAGCTCAAGCCAAGAAAATTCATAGAAGTGGCAAGAACGGAGTAAAAGGGACGATCTGGGGGTAGGACAATGACTCTGAGGAAGTTATGACCTCTCTCCAAAGCGGTGGATGCCACATACTATCTGTACCCGCCCTGGATCAGGATGACCCTCAAAAGATCTCGGATGACCAGCCAGAGTCAAGTTCCGACCCTAAAGAGAAGCCTCCAGGCACTCACACCTATACGAAATGCCAAGGTGACAACGCCAACCACATGTCAGCTTTCAGAGAAAGAGAGTTTCCACGCACTCAAATACTGATGCAGTCTGAATCGCTCAAGTCAGTAGTGTCTGCTTTTTAGCGAGAAGAAACTTAGTTGGGATGAGAGGTCAAGGTACCTACATCATTGGGTGGCTCTTTCTATGCTTTGGCAGATCCTAAAGAGAAGACTACTTACCAGCAACAGTAACAACATTAACAGCAGCAGCTACAACAGCAGCAAAAAAAGAAAACTAACCGAATTTAGATACAGAGGTGCCCAGAATATAAGTGTGGTGAATGTTGTAATGAGAAAGCGAAGTGTAAACAATAGTTGTAAACATGGTGTAAGAAATAACTGTAAATAGTGTACATAAAATAGACAAAATAACAATAATATTAAGCCACTTAGGTTTAGGAAATTCAATTACAACAGAAGCAATGTGAATATTACGTACGAAATAAATTATAAAACTGTTATCAGAATCGTTCTCCCTTTCCGAAGAGGATTAACGTAAATATAAAAAATAGCGAACATTTTATATTTTACATGGGAATTTTGAAAGTGAATAACACATTGTACGATACTCGATTGTTTATCAAATACGATATATCGACCTCGTTTGGTAATTATCAAACGATACTTATTTCGAAAATAACTATTTGACATTATATCAATAATGGGTTGGTTGGTCATGCCATAAATGTCTTGTAATCTTAAACTCAGTCTGAAATCCTTTTATTGGAAAATATAACCGTTCATTTACTTTTTCACAACATCCAGCCATCCGAAGAAAATAAAATTATTTGAAAATAACTCACTCATTTTTTTATGTAGAAACGGCCAAGTCTCGTGCGTTGTTGTTTCGCAATGGCTCGGAAACACACTACAAAAGTGCCCCAAGGGCTCGAGTACAGTACTCAGTTAACGCTTGCGCGAAACATTTTCCACTGTTTTGTGCACGCGCTACAATGGCACGCCGGGGAAAAATTATCGCGTTCGGAGTTATATACGCGCTTTCTCCCGTGCGCGTGTTGACGCGCGCTGCGGTTCACCGCTTCATCTGCAGCTGCTCGCACAGCGAGTCGGCCCGCCCTCGCACTTTGCGTTGGGCGACACGCTGCTGCTGCGCGAAAGCGTGGGCCTTATTGTCCGCAGTTCCATTTCCGCTCTAAATCTTTGCCACAGTCACAGTTGCTGCTTTTTGTGAACTTCGTGGCCACGTTGCCCTCTTTATCCATTCATCCACCACCACCACCACCGCCGCCCACGGCCGTCCACCACCACCACCCAGTGATTAATGATTCCGGGCGCGTCAAATTCCAAGGTAATTAGCTCGTAAGTGTAGTGCGTGGTTCCCCCCTCAGGAGATGGCGGTGATATTCTCCGCTGGATGGCGAGATCCGACCGTCGTCGGCTGGCGGGGATTTTCCCAAACCGGTGTCTCCCACCAGCGGGGCATCTCCTCAGGCGGGACTAGTTCTAAACTCCGACCGGTCTCCCGGCACGTGTGGTAGAGTAGTGCATGTTAGTTTAAGTGTGTGTGTAAGGGGTGAAGATAGGGCAAGGTAGGGGAGGGAAAGATTGCGCGCGGTTCGTGGCCCGTTTGTTAGGATACTGTTCCGGCATTCGCCTGGTGTTGATCAGAGAAACTACGGAAAGCTACCAATCCGAGCAGCCGGGCTCTAGAATGTTTCTCTAGACAGCAGCTGAGCTCGACCTAGCTGATACGGTACTAGTGTCGATCCTGCCTCCGTGAGGACTCGAACCTAGAACTTCCCGGTCAGAGGCACTGATGTGACGTTAGTTGATTCCCTAAGCCATGTCTCCCGGTGCCATCACTCATAGTCTCCTACTGACGCAGGACCATCGTTCACCCTCGCCCATCGTTGTCGACAGTCGTCCCTTGCAGTCCATTTTCGCCCACACTAGTCACCCGTCTTTTCTTAATATCTTGTCTCCTATAGATTCTCTTCATCCTAAAACCACCTTAGGTGGCTGAGCGTAATTGATGTCACTGCAGTGCCTCCAACTGGAAATTCGTAGTGTTTGAGTTCTTACTGTGACAGAATTTTCAACTCTAGCTAGGTAGGTAGGTTGTATTCAGCCGCTGTCTAAAGGATAATACTAGAGGCCGGCTGCAGTGATCCGCAGTTTTCCGTGGTTTCTCCGATCAACAGCAGGCGAATGCCTGAGCAGTACCTTAACAAACCTTAACAAACAAACCACTGACCGCGTTCAATCTTTCGTTCCTCTTCCTTGTCGTATCCTCACCTCTTACACACATACTTACACTGACAAGCACCTCACTACCACACATGCCGCGAAATCGGTCGGGGGCTTAGAGCTTGTCCCGGCTGGGGTGGTACGCCGCTGGTGGGAGATACATGGTTGGGGAAACCCCTGCGCCGGATCTCATCATCAGCGGGGGAAGATCGCCGCCATCTCCCGCGATAAAATCTTACACACACTTATAGTACGATTTTTCTAACTCAGCCCCCTCAAGCCCCTACGGCCACGATGGAATATCACACGGCATTTCGCGTCTTTTTCTCTCGAACCGCTAGAAGTCGCATGAGCGCAAGCACTGCATGATACGGTCGTGATCATGCGATACCTGCCGGCACGACCTAGAACGTCACGAAATACCGTAATATATTCCATCATGAAGACGAGACTTGAGGGGCAAAGTTAGAAAAATCGCAGTATACGAAACTAATGATTTGAGCAATCGACGCGGCCGGAAACAATAATCAATCGATCAACTCACCATCGTCGTAAACTTGTTACTCCTTTATTCACGGATGTGATTGACCCATACTCTCTTCTAATTCAGGGGATCATGATATTTGCGAAATTAAATATGTGATACTCCTTTAAATGTTTTGGAATATGGTGACATTTTTCTCGAGAGAAATAAACATTAAGTTGCATTAGACTTGACCGCCTTTCAAGAGGACAATTGCCTTCAAGGTACACATGGTGCTTTGATTAATTCCCTCTTTCTGCAATCACCTATGGTTTCTCTTCATTGTTTCATACAGCATTATGTGGGACATAAACAAAGCCGTTTTTATTCGTTCGTAATTGTCGACATTCACGACTGTTCTTCCTGGATTCCTTAGTGTGTCTATTTGTCTGTGGTATTTTAGCGCGAATGTTCTCGACGGCTCGATACATCGATATGATGCAATGAGTTTATTCGTTGTCTAATGACATTGCTTATTTTCTGATGCCAACTGCCACCGCCTTTGACAATGCACCACCCCTGTCATTAACATTACCACTGTCACAGTAACAGCCGTTAGCAATTACTCTTTATCGGTGGCACTAATCCCTTATCTGCAGCAGTTACAACACGGGGATGTTCTCCAACTCCATCTACACTACAGCAGGAAAGTCACGGGGACTGTGATCACCATAATCTTCACCATTGCATTCATTACAAAACTGGCAGAACAAAATATTGAGCACACATTTCTTATGACTATGACAGAGCTATAAACGTGTTTTTCCTATACATGATTCAATATTAGCCGCCAAGGTCTTAATTTCATGAATTTTTCTGTCGCAATTTGCTTACAGCATTCCCGTGCATTGTGGTTAGGTCATGACAAACTACTTCTAATAAACTTATATAAAATGTAACAGTCCAGTAATCTCGCATGAATATTTTTTGTACCCAAGAAAGAGAAGCTATTGTGCTGGAAGTAATATTATTTTGTGGCTCAGAGCAAAACCACCAATCTCCGTAGATGTTTCTCAATAACATAAATGATTCTTGCAATAAAGTACGGGCTATCCTCTGACATGAAAGTATACTGGAGACATTCGTGTGAATACCTAATATAAATGTTCCGTAAAGCGTAGGCTAGTGTGTTAGAATTAATTGAGTATAGTAATACGTAATTTCAATAACATACAATATGAAATTACGGAAGAGTTAAAATCTGTAAATTAGTAATGTATTTGTACATTAATTTTATTCTTGCAGTTAATAACTGACTTCATAAAGCATATGAATGCAATAATGTAAAATGTACTTGGCATGATTAATAAAACTTCATTAACTAAACATCTTCTTCTGACAAAAACAATAACACGGTATTACACATTGTTTTTTAGAAATAAAGAAGCCTATCAAATAAAAATAAATTGCATTTAATTGTAACACTTGATTTCATTCAATAAGATAATTTCATTGGGCAATACGTATATGCTTTGTGATTCTCAGTTTTCGCGATGTTAAATCGCGAGTTTTGTCAGAACGTGCAGTTACAAAGAAGGCCAAGGGGAGGTCACGCGACGCAATCTTTTTACGCAAGAGCTCTCATAACGCGCAAACAAGCCACCCCGGAGCCAATTAAAAGGGAGAAGATGAAGTAACTCGAACTTGCTAGGAGCTTTGTTAGGGAGTTCGTTTTAGAAGCAAATTCTCTTGTCAGAAAATGCTTCTCATACGAGAGCCTCGCTTAAAGCATTCTTTTATTTCTTGAAAAAGACATTTCTGAAACCATAGTGTTCATAGTTGCTCTTACAGCCTCAAATGGTTGTAATGTGCGCAATTATGAACTTTTTCAAGCATGGAGAAGATAGGAGCAGAGGTCGGCATTTTGAAATGACTACTCGAAATACACTTTCCTACGTGTTGCTTACATTATGTTTTTAGTAAAAATTCCCAGAAACTTACAAGAAAATTTTCTTGGGATCATTTTCAATAAGAGATGGGGGAACCACATTGATTTTGTCGCCCGAGTGTTTTGCTTACTTTGCAGTACCCAATACTTCGGTATAGTAATGACCTGTTTCCAGTAAGCGGACGGCTAAGTCTAATTCGTCCTTTTGCAAAATAACACTTTCCATACAATAAACAGTGAAAATAACACATAGTTCCCATGCAGGAGTGCTGCAAAATCTATTGAGGCACATTCTAAAGTAAGCCGGATTTTTCATGTATTTTTTATCACAGTAATCTACGAATTCGATCTATATAGTAAAATGTATTTAGTACGTACTATTCACGCCCTCCCTCCATTTATCGCTCTCCACCCCTCTCCGCCCCTCCCTTCCTGATTCCACTCTGCGTCACTCTACCCTCCCCGCACCGACCCATCCACTCCTCATCCCATCCCATTGCTAAGCTCTTTGCCCCCCTCACTGCTCGACCTACCTCTCTCTATTCCCTTCCCACCCTGCCTCATACTGCCTCCTGCCGCCCATCCCCTACCCGCATCATCACACCCCAATTCATCTGTACGTAATTGCAGTGTAGTTTGGATTAAGAAAAACACATTTTCAGGTTTAATTTTGAATCGCAATGCCTTTGCTTTTATTCTCGAAGGCCCAAATGCACCCGAACAAAATTTGTTGAATACAGTTAGTATGCTGGAAGAAACACACGTACACAAACTTGGCATTTTATATGAAATATATTGAGGTAATATTTTCCTTAAGCATTATTAGCGACACTTTTATCTTAGAACCTACAAATCTAAAAATAAGGAACAGGTGCAATGGATAGCATGCCTTAGCCTTACTACCGAAATACTTGTATTATTTGCAATGTAATAAATCGAATTACTTTACATTCATTTCAGTTGATGCGTAAATGCTACGGTACCTATTATGTGTAAACAATTGTAACCTTCTGAATATATTTGAGCAAGCAGGTGGAAGGTTATATTGTTCCTGGGTAATCACACGTAAGTTGTCACATTTAAGAGATGTAGGGAACATAAAAATTGACGTAAATTATTATTAACTAATCAATTCATTCCTAGCCAGACGAAAATATTGTATCGGATGTGAGGCAGACCCCGCATTGTTTCAAGTGATAACTGATGTGTATAGTGGATCAATGCTTACTACTTACAAGTGAAATAAACTATCTAGAAATCTAGATTATGAGAATGTGAGACTCGTTATCCCTTATACGGCCTCACGGTCGTACAATAAAAGGCGAGCTTTTCTTATTATGTAGGCTTTATTAACTTGCACGACGAATATAATATATTATATTAAACGTGCATTTTGAAGATTAATAGCATAAAATATTCATATTATTCTAAGTAATAAAAGCATTCGGTAATACATTTACTTAGCACTCTGTATATGTAAATATAGTTCCTGTTACCGACGAACACACTTTTTCAAAAATTTAAATTGAAAAACAGAGAAGGGACATGGAAATGATTAATTTATGGGTCATTTGATATTAGATTTTAATGAGTTTTTTGTTATGCTTAATTGATTGGCAAATATATTTTATTGTTGTCTAACAATCACCATGGGTTAGTCACAAACGGTATTTGTACATTTTTCACACTGAATCAGTGGTATAAATACGTAAATATACAAATACTTGATATTAAACTAATTTGTAATGAAGGTATTAATTTTCATCTAAGGTCCACCCGTAAAATCTTTGCATTTCTCTATGCATTTTCTCTATCTGTATGGCCAGAATGACTAGGTTCGGTTAAGGAGCTCAGATTTACCAGTCTTGCGAGATATCTGTGTAATCTGTGTAACTCAATAAATTTCTCTAAAGAAATACAAACAGTTATTATGTGCTCAGTGAGTTACAGCTTGCTTGGTGTTTTCTTTTAGTGAACTTGATCGCGTTACACAAATATTATTTGCTCAATATGTCACAGCTAGAAGCGAATCTCTATCGTTCAATTTTCATTGTTTATGCAGTCGTGGGTGCTGGTATAACTTCATTACGTGCGTAAACTATAAGCTATATCGACATGTTTGCGTGAAGTAATAAAGGATAATGGGGAATAATCACCAATCTGATTTCCCAATAACTGCGCGTTATTGCGTTAATTCATGGTAGGACAAAGCAAAGAGAGCGATAACGATAAAATAATTGGTACTATACACCGCTGCATCGACCTCCGCTGTGCATGTGATCGTGTGCCTCGACGCGTTTGTCCAAACTTTGTTTACTCTGTGCCGAATGCGTTCGCGCCTTCTTCATTTTTCTTGTGCGGGTGGATGACTGCATCGTACTTGTCGCGCAGGTGGAAGCATGTTAACCTATAAGCCTATGAGTACTGATAGGAAGAAACAAAGTACTTAGGTAAAATATATGTAAATAAATAAGTTAAAAATAACATTCTGGATCAGATGTGTACAAGATTGTAAATCGTAAAATAGGTCAATTAATTATTTTGCGAGCCGATTAATGGACACTATTTGGATTATTTCAACGAATTTATACATTTTTCTAGTAATTTATTCTTTAATGGTACAAATTTGCAGATGTTTGTATAGTTTAACGTGGGTTGCGAATCACAGAGGTTTCATGAATTTTGTTTGGCTTCTTATTCTAAACGTAGAATTTTGATGAGGAAATTTTAAGCTGTTCCCTTGGCCAAAAAGTGAATTATATTTAGTTGACTAGTTGCAATATTGATTTTACCGTTTACCTTCAATGAAAATCTGATTTTCACTTTCGTAACTACTTTAATTAAAAAAGTCCAATCCTTTCATTCTTTTCACGATGAAAACTTGCTACTTTGGATAGTCGCAGGTGTTTTACTATGCTTCATCTAAGGAGGAATAGGACGCTAAGCAATTTTTATAGCCTAGCAGGTTTCGAGTTTAAAGTGTACAGCGTACATTGACAGAACACATGCTAAGAGGAGTCATCATGGTTGTAGTTGTGAATTAATTGCAGTAATTCTTCCACAATTACTGTAGCTTCAGTTGAATTTTGCGTTATGTATATAGTTGAGTTATACTGCTATAGATATTGAGTTTTAATTACAATTCTATGATCTGTTACATTTTTCATATATTTCTGTTTAAAATATATATAATGTATGGTATGCCTCAAATGTGATTTGTATATGTAGCTATTCTGTGTACACATTTTCGTTGTGTACATTTAAGCACAATCTACTCATAAAAACTCTTAAACATTGCAAAAGCGATTTAGGCACGTTTTTAGAGAATGATTGGGCCGATGGGTACGGGACAATTGCTGGACGAAGGAGAAAGTTGGATTACGGAAATACGTACGTGGAGAGCTGACGTATTTATATTGCTTAGAAGCAAAAGCAAATGAATCCCAATAAATACGTCTTGTGATGAAGTATTAGACGTAATATGTACCACTAAATAAGGACTTGCATAAAATATTGACGTGAGATACAGATGTAATTTAAATATAATGGATACTATAACGACCACATCGACTCCAAAAAAAAAAAAGAGTTATTTCTAAACTTATTACTTACATTTCGAACACTACAAAGCTTGTTTTGTTCCATCCATTAACAACTTGCGATTTTTGTGAAATGTTTACAGATTTACGGATAATTCCATAACCCCACTCCCAACTTTCCATTTTTAGTCCGGAAGCAATTTAGTCATCAGCCTCGCCTTTGTCCCCGCCTTGTCGCTCCACCCCGCCCCACCCCACCCCGCCCCGCCTCACCCCGCCCCGCCTCACCCCGCCCCACCCACCCCGCTCCACCCCGCCCCACCACTCCCCGCCCCACCCCGCCCCGCCTCACCCCGCCCCACCCCGACCCACCCCGCCCCACCCCGCCCTACCCGCCCCACCCCGCCCTACCCCGCCCCACCCCGCCCCACCCCACCCCACACCGCCCCACACCGCCCCACACCGCCCCACCCCGCCCCACCCCGCCTCGCCTCGCCCGTGGGGCCACGCCCCTGCAAGGTCAACCCGACGCATTAAGCGCGCCCTCTAGGGAAATGCGGCGTCGCGCCGCTTGTGCCGAGGGCGGGACGGCCGTTCCGCCGCCGCGACGCCGAGCGACCGCCGCGCCGCGCCGCGCCGCGCGCCGCTGCGCCGCTGCGCCGCCCCCGCTTAGCAGCGCAGAGTGGCCTTTATCTGTTTCCGTGCGGTTGCGCGCGGCGCGGAATTAAAATAAAATGCGCGCTGCTGGCGGCAGTGGGGACGTGTAGATTTTTGGGTGAGTGGGTGGGTGGGTGGGGTGCCGCGGGGAGTGAAGTGGTTAGCGGGAACTAATGGGTCGGCAGGACGAGGGGTCGAACTCGTGCTTCGATAGTTCCAGGAAGAGTCGAGTCAGTACAGTATCGCCGGAGTCAAATTAAATTGCGGGTCTCCGTTGCTTGCACAAATTCTCGGTTTCCTGGAAAACGAATGAGATTGCAATATAGAGTCATAAATAAATATCGTTGTCGTATTCAAATTAAAAAAATTTGTAAATATAAGTACAAAAAAAGTCGTAAATGGAATGTGATGATATTCGTGAACGATTTTTGAGAAAGAACGACTTCTACAATTCAAACAGTTAAAGCGCAAAGTTTGAAATAATGATATTTCATGAACATTATTATCACTAAAACAGTGTATTTACATGATTGAAAATAGTTTGTAAGAAATGACACAGATGTTTTGATATACTGGAATTTAAGGAAAAGGCTCTTAAGGAAAAGGTTTCGAAAGAAACAAATGCATACAATGTTGAAAGTACTATATGAGACATTGGTCTGAAATTCAGTAATTAAATCGAAACCTGGCAGAAGAAAGGTGTTATGGAGAGAAAGGTTGACAACAGCATTGCTGGACTGAACCAAGTGCATATGGTTGACGAGAGCCTGAACGATAAATTCTTGGTGTGTGGGATGGTGAGGATACTGTTAAAACAAGGACCGAAGCGATGCTGACGACTCCTAAAGCTTGTGAGTACGAGCACAAGAAAGTGGAACTCAACCAAACTCTGAATTGAAAGAGTTGTAGAAAATGTTCGTAAATGTGCAGGAAATCGCGGACATGGTCAGTGCCTATGAATTCTACATTCAGAAATATTTTTTGACGTGCAAAGTGAGGGAGTGCCTAAGTAATAAAAATAATGGCAATTTTTATGACATTTTGTAAGTTGCTATTTGATTTTTAAACATAATTATTATTCTTACTGAAATACAGTGGTTTATATTAAACATGTAAATGCATGTTTTGAAATTTTCATGCTTAAGTAGCATATTGATGAAACTACACCAACATTTGATTTTATTATCATATTTTTGGAACTTGTTATTAAAAAATAATTTTTGCATTTTTGAAATGAGCAGTATTGAGATAAAATATTTTTAGCAAAGTTTATAAATGCTATCTGTCTTAGAAATAATTTCTGACAAGTCTTTAAATGTAGTTTGAGAATATATCTGTCTGCCTGTCTGCCTGCCTGTCTGCCTGCCTGTGTGTCTGCCTGTCTGCCTACCTGTCTGCCTGCCTGCCTGCCTGCCTGTCTGTCTGCCTGCCTGCCTGCCTGCCTGTCTGCCTGCCTGTCTGCCTGTCTGTCTGTCTGCCTGACTGTCTGTCTGCCTGCCTGTCTATCTGTCTACCTGTCTGTCTGCCCGTCTGAATGACCGTTCGTCTGTGTTTGGTCAACGCTAGCGTATAAACTGTTCAGTCAATTTTCTCTAAAATTTATATTTCCAGATCGTTCGAACTGAACTCGAGACGTTGAATCGAATTGAATTGATGCATTATTTTACGTGGCGAGACTCAGGCCAAGAGGCCTGCTCTTCCGTCTGACCACGCAAATTTTGCTATTCTCCTTTCACCAACTTGCGGAGAAAGAAGGTATTATATCGGGCGACGAAACATGCGATTTGAATTTAGCTCAGAGGCTTCATTTAGGCTTGAGGATCTTTTACATGCAAGTAAATCTATTAACATGGGACACCCGGCTTTACTTCCCCTACGAAGGAAGGCGTATGAAGGATTTTTTTGGGGGTGTTGGGAATTAGAAATGCATATTTCAATTTTGGGGAGTACTTTACTTGAAGTTTAAATATTTTCTCAAAAAAGGTACAGATTTGCTTTAATTTTTTACGTGGGTTAAAGCAAAAAACGCTTAAAAATGATATCATTTTCGTTAAACTGTCAATTTTCAAAAATTGAAAAAGTCTACTTGATTGAGTGATTATTTTGCGGTTCCGGACACATCAACTGCTGTGGTCATGGTGTAGTCTGCTGCAGTTCTATTTACGCAGTGCATGTTTTTGTCATAAGGGGGTGCGGCGTTTTTCCCCCGCTGGAGGGCGAGATCACGTCAACTTGTGGTGGTTCCCCATCCTGGTATCTCCCACCAACAGCCAGAACAAGCGCTACGCTTCCAATGCTTTAGTGTGCTACGCTTCCATGTGCTTTAGTGTAGTATATAGAAGTATAAGGGGTGTACTTGTATAAGGGGTGAGGATAGGACCAAGAAGAGAAGGAGAAAGATCGCGCACGGTCCGTAACCCATTTGTTAGGGTACTGCTCCAGTCGAATTCGACATAGTCGCTAGTTATTCAGTGCCCTTCATCTGAGTTTCGCGAGGGTGAACTGCAGTTAGCTTTGACACGCTTCGCGCATCGACAGAGTGCAAATAGATGAACTTAGACCGGACACCGCCCATCCACCGTCGGGACTCCGATCCTAGGAACCCTTGTTCACAGACACTGCAATGACATAAAATTGTGTCCTGAACCACCACAGCCGGCGCCAAAGCTAGAAGTAATGCACGAAAGTCTGTGCTGTTGTAGCCCCCCTAGTTCGTGCCAGAACCCCCCCCCCCAGGGGGTGCTATGCGGCGTGTGCGGGGGCGTGCAGTGGGTGGTTCGGGGATCATGCGTCAGCCGCGGGAATAGGGCGCGGCGCGTGCGCAGGCGCGCAGGGGGCGCAGGGGGCGCTGGGGGTCGCGGGGCTGCGGTCGTGCGCAGATGAATCCAATTAGAGGCGCGGTGCGCGCCCCGGGCGGCGGTCGCCGGCGCCTACGCGATTCGCCCGCGCGCCGCTGCACCCGCGGGCCGCGCACCGCGCCCGCCCAGCGCCGCCCGGCGCCGCCGCCGCCACGCGCGGGATATAATCCCCCATTCTATCAATAGGAAACAGCGTTCGTTATTTTCCTCGTTCACGGCTGGGAGAATCCTGCCACAACAGGAGATAGAAGCGGTTACGTGAGCTGCGGGGTGTGCGCGAGGATTTACCATACGTTGTGTTTTTTTTTTTTGCAAAATGAAATGTCTGTGGTTGCAACGTGAGTCGATTGCACTTTGAATCGATGTAACGAATGTCCTACTGTAAATATTTTTCTATGATCAACATTAATATTCGGTAATTCTTTTTATATCCTACGGTAAACTCTGTGGAAGCCATAAGCAACTGAATTTTATGTTATTTATATTTTATTATCTATTACTTGTGCCCATACGATTCAATAATAGGCAAGTATGTTACGTTCAGCAGTAGAATGTGACGGATATAGATGTTGACTTCTATATCGTTGCGGAGATTGTCAAATATTAATTTTCTTGTAGAATACAATGCAGAGGTTATTACATATTAGTGATTTATGATTGAAAGAAGAACTATCACAATAAATGAACGGAAATGGTCATGATTTTTTAAGTTACATGCTTTTTACAAATAAAGATTACAATAGCATGAAGAGTGAGTAAATAGTTTAGATATCGTGCACCGCTCTACTTTCCTATGCTTAGTTCTCTGATCATTGAAATATAACAGCTCTTCACAGAATTCTCTTTCCTTTATCATTACGAGAGTTTTACGAATACTTTTCTGTTTTACTACACAGTATTTACTTTGTAAGTTCTTGAGTATCATAGCTAGCTCACAAAAAATGCTCTGAACGCATCTTCCTTTAATCGACTTTGTTAATACGAGTATCGGACATAAAAAGAAGCAAGATACACAAAATGAGGAATTCTGTCTGGAGGTGAAGCTTCTCAAGTAAAAGTACGGATAAATAAAGTATGAATATAAATAAATCGTATAATTTTTCATAGTAACGTTTCTCAGAAATTGAAGACGGAAAAAGTAATGAGTTTATTGATAACACTCCTGTTACTATTATTTGAATTGAACTTGTTTCATCAGCAACGAGTTTGATATTATAAGATTTCTGTTATTTTAAACCTTTTCTGAAGAACGAGACAAGTGAAAAATATTGATATTTAATTCTGGGGTTCAATCAGGCCAAGTTCAATCAAAATCACTGATGCAGAGTATTAAATTTCCCGGAATGGATTTACCGCAACTGCTTATATTTTGGTGCAAGTGGAGATAGTAATGAGTTAAACATTGAAAGGGACACTGATAAACAGCGTTCAAGATCCAATTAAACTCACTCCGTATCTACAAAATTAGATCCTTTGGGATATTTTATTACATTTGGGGAGTTCGGATCATCTGGCGACCCTAATTTCTTGGAAAAGATGTTCGGAGATATGTAGAATTCCGAATTATGTGTTACATGAATCTAACAAATTTATGGTGATGATACGATATATGTGAAAACACAGATGTGAATTAACTGCACGGATGTGTGTGTCTCTGTTAATAAAATTGAAGTGCTGTTAGTGAATTCAGGATAATGCTCTCAAGTGATGTTTAGTTTCTAGTGTTTAGGCGATCCATGATTAAAAGATGCTAAATTTCACGTAAAATTACGCGGATACTATTAAAATTTTCGAAAAATTCTACACGACATTATGTTAAGATCTGATTTTTAACAACATATTTTATTATGGGGAAAATATATCTTCAATTTTGTAGTTGTAGGAAGGCGCCGAAAAAATTGAAATTTTACAATTCTCGAAAAAGCAGGGAGGGCATCGAAAATGAACCTTTTCTCATTGCTTCTGACCCTCATTCTTTTACACTATTTGAGGGCTAAAATCAATCAAACAATTTGGAGTCATTTTTGAGAATATTTTGCAAACATAATTGAGGCTTCATATAGAGTACCTCCTAAAATCAAAATATACGTTTCAAACTCTATGGGCCTCGAATTTCTTTAAATATATGGAGTAATATCAATTATGGAGAAAATCGGGTGACCGGAATTGGCGATATTCACACACAGGTAAACTCACGTGGCGTTGTTCACACACAGGCAAACACACGTTTTGCCATCAACCGATTTTTGGTATCAAGAACCCACAAAACATGAATTCTGATTACACAAAGTGTTCGAGGAAGTAATTTACTATATAAAGAGACAATATTTATCGTCTTTTCTTTACAAAGGCCCGGCAATAATAGTTTTTTTGTCGCAAGTTTGCGGTTTTCCGATTACAATACTTTCTCTCCTTAGGAAGTAAGGGAGAGAAAAATGGTTGAGAAGCGTTCCCAATTTACTTAAATAAATTGAGAAAAGACGCTGGTAACGAACGAGAACACATAAAGCTACGTTCGTAGCTTTAATGTTACATTTCCCTTTTTGCAATCTATCCCTCCTTCATCCGTTCTGGTCCCCGACCGTCATCTGAGTTTCGCGAGGGTGAACTGCAGTTGGCTTTGACACGCTTCGCGCATCGACAGAATACAAGCGCCACGGCCGCTCTAGGGAGGATGGTGGCTGGATTGAAGAGATAGGAGAAGAGAAATATATCAGTGAAGGTAAAGGTGGGCAAGAGAAATGAAGTACAGTCAAAGTTAGTTACACGAGGGAATGTAATGAGTGTTGTGGAACTGTAAAATAGAGAAAAGAATAGGCTAATAGTTAGATAAGTGTTTGGCAGATAATGAAATTGTGTTAATTGAGATGGGGTGAAAACGGGGGGATGGTGGTGGGTCAGTGACACGTAGGAGGAGTAATCGGGTTTTCAAACAGGTCAGAACTAGTAGAAAAGATAGATTGTAACATACTATAACTAGATTGTTAATGCTTGTATGTAATGTAGTTGTTATTATAAATATTTCAGTTATATTTTTCTACAAAAGATTTATTTCGTAAATAACTAGTGCAGCAAAACTACAAACAAAGAAAGAGTAATAGGGAATTTTTGAACATGATTACGAACATTAATTCACCGTAAACCAGAGAGGAAGAACAATCAGTGGAAATAACTCGGATACTACAGACACCGACCTGATTCACGTGTGAGTTTCGACCAGCTGACCAGCTGGTGAAGGCTTCTAAATGGATCCCCGGTGTACAACATGTTCGGTTTTTATGCTGACAGGTGTAGCAGTGGGAGTGAGATTAATGAAAAATAAATAAAAAACGAAACCTTAGCAGAATTTGGTACTCACACGAACTGGATACAAACCCAAAGTTGCTCAGTATTTTCTGACTTTCGGTGGCCGGTGTTCACTTACATTATGCGCTATGCTGAGGTGGGCTTCTTATCAGCAAAGTTCAAATGATCACATTTTCATTTTCTTTCTGACGGTGCTGCAGAGCCGGATGAGTGCTTTCCTGACATGCACGTTCTTGCAGTTTGCTGGGATATTTTCAGATGATGGGGAATGGAATAACTGGAGATGGATGCCAGCTCATCGGCTAAGTACAAAAATGCAGCCAGGAAGAGCAAGGAATTATCGGTGCAATGAGTGGCCCGAGGGTGAAGATGCTGTGGCACCTCCCTGGAATTGATATGAGAAAACCTTATAGCACAGTTTGCTGACAATACAGCCGTATACTCATTCGGAACAACACTGACAAAAAAATCAAAATTCAACTGTACCTGCACCAAATTGAAAGCTGGGCACGCAAATATAAAATTCTCCTGAATCCAACTAAGACTGCAGAAAAAAATTCTCTATAAGACCCTATTCCACAAATTGTTCTCCAAAATGGCTTAAACAGAGGTCGCCTTGAAATGAACCAAAAACGAGAAAACCTTAAAAAAGACGGATCAAGGCACACGCTTCCGGGATTCTCATCCAAGCGGAGACGCATTCCGGTCGAAAATTCACCAACGTCGGAACTCGACCCAAGAACCTTTCGATTTACGATTTAGTTGCGAACTGATCATTATATAAACTACCTTCTGAAGACAGTTTGGAATAAACTTTTTATGCTTGGACACCAGAGCCGATGTAGCGGTTCTCACGCACTTCCTTTAGCGTGCTATGTGTGACGTTAGGAAGAATGGTAAAAATCAAAATATTCGTGCCGCCAGTAGCTTGATGAAGCGACTATTGCAATTTGATTAAATGGAGACTGAGCGGGAAGTAGATCGTTGGAAAATTGGTGAAGTTTCAGGGAATGAAAATGTAAAATAGAAAATAATGAGGGCAAATTACTTGAGAATCTCTGTGAGAAGCGCTAAGGAAATTCGCGCAGCGCAGAGAGCTCTGAAAGACGCAACGATTCGAAGAAGTTTATGACGCAAGGCGTTTGAGAAAAGGACTTCCACCGTAGTATCCCAAGTCGATCCCCGTCTGATCCATGTGGAATTTGTGTTGGACAAAAAGAGTTCTTGAGAAGTTTTTGGCTGTTATCCCGAGTCCTTTTACTCTCATTGCACTATTGCTCCTTAATTATTCACTTCATTACCATTATCGTTCTCTTCTACTCATTAGATCATCGCCCATGGGCCTCAATGAGCTTATTAAAGAACCTGGACAACAATAGGCAACACCGCAAAAACCTCCAACCGTCCATTCACGGAAGCAAAAACACAATCACCACCACCAATCACGACTCAAAACAGATTTTCTGTATTAGACTACTACAATGAGTTTCCTTGCCTTCCCAATCCTCACCACCCCCACCCATCATCGACACGTCCATTCACAAACCAACGCAAACAGGCTAGCAAGCGCAAAGTAACAAAGACACGTAGAGTTGCGCAAACTGGCTCACCAGAAAACATGGACATTCCCACTGAGCCCATCAAAAAGATACTCATTTTAGCAGATAGCCATGGGCGACAAATCTCCTCCCTGCTCAGTGAGAAACTCCCAACCAATTTCTCTGCCATGTGTGTGTTTAAACCTAACGGGAGGTTTGCCGACGTGACCAGTGAGTTGGACACGCACACAAAAACCCTCACCAAACGGGATACTGTAATTATCATAGGAGGGCAGAATGACATTAATTTGGGTGGTCACTTTACACCTGAAGAACATGTTGACAAATTACAACGTGCCGCCCAAAACACGAACATTGTAGTCTCGACTCTGCCCTTCTGGTACAACAAGCCCACACTATGCAAAGAAATTAGTCACGCAAACAACCAATTGAAACTGCATCTGAGAGACACACATGTTAAATTGTTTGAGCTAAACTTTCTCTCAGAAAAACACTTCACCCGACATGGTCTTCACCTGAACCTTGTCGGAAAACATGCACTCGGTAGTGAGCTTGCAAAACACATCATTTCACAAACGTGGCAGTGTCCTGCCCAAGACCCATCCCCACCCACATCTCCTAGTTCTCTTCCATCCCCTGGGACCCCTTTGGACCCAATTACCTTATCCCCTGAACCTAATCCGTGTATTACCTTTCCCACTATTCATTCCTCTACATCTGTCACCCCTCCTCCCTCACCTCTTGTCACTGCTGGGACACGATACTTCCTTCGACCACGCACTCGAGGTAAAAATGAAATAAATAAATAGCAACTACAGTCAGATGCAGCAGAAAAACATCCGTGTAGGTACATGCAAAAGATTCGAATAATGCATCATAATGTGCAATCTCTTTCAAATAAAATTGAATTTATCGAGGCAGCATTACAATGTGATCTAAGACAAATAGATGTTTTTTGCTTTACAGAACATTGGTTGTCTCAAAATGATATAAATACACTCCAAATTCCTAGCTTTTACCTTGCAGGATCGTATTGTAGGGCGAGGGCATCAAATAAGGGCCCTGCTTACGGAGGTTCGTGTATTTACATAAGAAATTATATTGATTCTACCTTCTTGTCAGAATTCAATTTATATGCAGTTGAAAAAGTTTTTGAAACAACAGTAGTACATCTTACTACGCTCAAAATTATCTTACTTTGCATTTACAGACCTCCAACAAAGCGAGCTTCAGATTATTTCACTTTCTTGGAAAATCTAGAGATACTTCTGAACAAAATTAGTAAACTCTCTTTTAAATCCATTGTTGTATGTGGAGATTTCAATATTGATTTTCTGAGCGAATCCCACGAAAAAGAGCAGTTTCTCAATTTACTTCATTCTTTTAATTTAGACATTACAGTGAATGTACCTACACGGAATACGCTTAAATCACAAAAAGCATTAGATCAAATTATAATTAACAAAACCACAACTACATATGAAATAATAACGAATAATCTAGGATACAGTGACCACGATGCACAAATTCTTACAATTACTAAGAACATAAACACTGACACAATAAATAATACACGCATGTGCAGAGCATTCACTAAAGTTAATATAAAATTATTTACGGACTACTTGATGAAGGAATCATGGGACGAAGTTTATAACGCTGTTGACACAAATGAAAAATATAATTTATTTTTCTCCAAGCTTTCAATTCATTTTAACGCGTGCTTTCCTCTTAAAAAGAGAAAATTAAACATTTCAAGCAAAAGTAATACTTGGATCACACAAGGAATTAGAACATCGTGTAAAAACAAACGTACGCTTTACTTTATTTCTAAACATCATAACGTATCACCCGGTTTCCATATATACTTCCGAGAATATAAAAGAATTTTAAGAAAAGTAATAGTTCAGGCAAAAATAATGAAAAATAGTCAGGACATTTTGAGCGTTAGTAACAAAACTAAAGCAATGTGGGATATCGTAAAAAATACAACCACATCATCTCGATACCTTGTAGAGAATGTTATTTTAAAGGATAATGAAAGAGAAACGAGTAATCCGGAAAAAGTTGCCAATCTCTTCAACAAACACTTTTCCAGAATTGCGTCTGATCTCACGAAGGGACTAAAATCACAAAATTCAACATTTTACACTTCCCAAAAAATTTCAGATACGATGTTTATTCCCGAAACTTCTCCCAACGAAATCCTCAGAATAGTCAGTAAACTAAAAAATAAATATTCATCTGGTTTAGATGAATTTCCGGATTGTTTATTAAAAACTTGTGCACCTGCCTTTATACATCCGTTAACTCACATTTTCAATGCTTCTTTATGTACAGGAATATTTCCAGATATTTTCAAAACCGCAAAAATTAAGCCACTTTTTAAAAAAGGGAACAAAAATGATATTCAAAATTACCAGCCAATTTCTCTTTTGTCAGTTTTCTCAAAAATATTAGAAAGGCTTTTCTACTTACGAATGGAATCATTTCTCAGGAAAAACAGAGCGTTTTCAGACTCACAACACGGTTTTAGAAAATCAAAATCTACGGAAACTGCCATTTTTTCTTTTCTCAAAGATGTTGCTTCATCAATAGACCAAAATGAAATACCCATTGGAATATTCTTAGATCTCTCGAAAGCTTTTGACGTTATTGACCATAAGATCTTGCTCTCAAAATTACCTTCGTATGGAATTCGTGGTATTGCCCTAGATTGGATAACTTCTTACCTTAAACATCGGACTCAAAGAGTAGAAATACCATACTGGCAGGAAAGGACATTACATACTTATATTTCCAATTCTTTGCCAATTGTGCATGGGGTCCCGCAAGGTTCGATCTTAGGTCCTATTCTCTTTCTGTTATATGTAAACGATATGCCCTCGTCTATTAAAAATGGAAGAACGGTTCTGTTTGCTGATGACACGAATGTTCTTTGCAAAAAAGAAGCAGTAAATAGTACAATTTCAGAAGTTTCAAATTGGTTTAATAATAACAAATTAATTGTTAACGAAAGAAAAACTGTTTCAATGCATTTTTGCATCTCAAATCGGAAATCGCATGTTCCATTGAAAATGAACAATATGCAATTAGCTGATGTTGAGGCAACAAAATTTTTAGGTCTTTCAATTCAATCAAACCTCAAATGGAATGTACATATAACAGAATTAAACACTAAATTAAGTTCATTATGCTATGCATTCAGAATTCTTTCAAATTCTGTCAGCCTTCATGCAGCTCGTTGCGTTTATTTTGCAAATGTGCATTCCCGCCTGAGATATGGCATAATATTCTGGGGAAGCTCATCCTGTAGTATTCAGACCTTCAGATTGCAAAAGAAAATTATTCGAATAATGAAAAAATGCCTTCCACGTGATTCCTGCAAGCCTCTTTTCATTGAGCTGGGAATCCTACCATTGCCTTGTCTATTTATTTACGAATCTGTAATATTTGTCAAAAATGACCTACTTAACGGAGGGAACATATTTTCATGCAATATTGATATTTATAATTACAACACACGCCGTAGAAATCACGTGCATCAAGTGTCAGTATCAACAGCTCAGTACAAGAAATCAACATACAATACATGTACGTTACTTTACAACGCATTGCCAGATGACATAAAACAATTAAAGTCGGTATACAAATTTAAGTTAAAAGTAAAATCTTTTCTGCTGCAAAACTGTTTCTATACAATTAGAGACTATACTGATCGTGAAAAAGAAAAATAATGTAACAAAACAAAGATATATAATGAATTAGTTTATGTTTGCATTGTATACATTTAAAAAAATATTTAATACGCCTGTAACAAGTAATGTGCTTCAGCTTCCGGGTCAATGACCCCCATCTCGATCAGGTTTTTGTCCAGTTTCCCTGATCCATAGAGCAAATGCTGAGATGGCCCCTTGTTTTGCTTCTGGACGTAAATGTAGCTTCACTGTGCGCACGTTTTGTTGAGCACTCCTTTTGCTTGTAGTTCATTTACAGTTGAAATTGATTTTCTATAACTCGGGAAAAACATTTTTCAAATATCTTTATTTTTCTAAAATAATTATTTTCTAAATTAATTTTTTCGTTTTCGTTTTTTTTTTTAATAAAATTCTGGCTCTCAAGAAAATGTGCGCAGATAAATTTCTTTCCCCACACGTCATATACAGTTTTTACTGTTTTTTTGACTAAATAAATAAATAAATAAATAAACCTCATAGCTTTAAAAATAAATAAATAAATTGAGGAACGTTGTAGGCGGAGGAGAAGAAAATTAGGTGTAATATTGCCTTTCACCGGAGCAGATATTCATGTACATCTGGAGAGGGCTAACTTTCAGGTGGAGGGAATGTTTGATGACTGTTCCGAGGAAGATTCATTGAATTGAATTGAATTGAAATGCCTTATTTTACGTGGCGAGTCTCAGTCCATTAGGCCTGCTCTTCCGTCTGACCACGCAAATTTCGCTACACTCCTTTCCCCGGATAGAGCGGAAAGAAGGTATTACTGAGGCGACGAAACCGGCGATTTGAATTTAGCTAAGAGGCTTCATTTAGGCTTGAGGATCTTTTACATGCAAGAAAATCTACTAACATGGGACAGCCGGCTTTACTTCCCCTCCGAAGGAAGGCGCACGAACGATTTTTCTGCCCCTAAAAATCCACTGGGAACGCTAGGAAAATAACATAGCCATGAGTTTGGATAATTAGACGAAAACATGTGTCTTACAAATTCGAACAGGGGAAACCGTGATTCGGGCCTCGATACTCAGGGTGAGGATACGCGGAGACGGCGAGCCCTCTCCTGGGCGGCGTCGGGTCCTTCGCGCGGGGGTGGACAGGAGAGAGGGGAAGCGAGCGCCGGGCGGAGGTGACGAACGCCCCTCGCGGAGCGGGCGTGCCTCAATGTCCCCCACCCCCACCCCCACCCCCACCCGCGCGCGCGGTGCAGGTCATTAGAGGCGGCGCACTGTGGGCACAAGCGCTCCAAAGTGCGCAAGACTCTTTTCTGAGATATGTCTTTAAACAACTAATGATAAATAAATTTTCGTATCGAAAAATAATGAAAATATGTGTTTTTCATTAACTGTTTATAACGTGTGTCCAGTTTTAAGCTTATTTTTGAAAGCGAGGTAACGTCAGAAGAAGTATAATTTTAATGTTAAGGTGAGTGAAATTTACTTCAAATAATATAATTTCTTTTGGCGGCGTTCTCATTCAAGTAATTTCATGAAGAAATATAATTCTTGTATGTTATTCATTCTTTGTCTTCATATCAAAATTTCCAAAGCTGAAAATAAATGCAGTTGCAAACTACAAAACATCATCCCTAACATCACTTCGAAGCGATGTTCAGAATCATTTATAACCGTATTCTTCGGCGAGGGCGTAGGCTTCTCCGATCGGAGTCAGTATCTACTTGGCTGTCCGGCAGAGGCCCCGTCCTAGGCACAGGTGCCAACGTTTCGGCCGCCGTTCTGTGACCTTCCTCAGGACAAAATGCAAGGTTGCACAATGACGGCCGAAACGTGGCATCAGTGTCTAGGACGCGGCGTACCCCGAACAGCCGAGTAGCCACTAATTCGTCGTCTTCCAAATACCACGCATTCCGACACTCGGTTTTTGCGCCCGCTGTCGATTTTCGCGCCGCGGCGGCGGCGGCGAGCGGCCCACTGCGCGGGGCGGCCCCTGTTTTTCCGCCTGCTCTCGCGCGGGGTAATGAAGAGCGGCGGGCGCTGGGGCGCGGATGAGCCGTGGCTGTTTTGCGCCGCGCCGAGCGGGGAAGGTCGATGGGCACCGAGGGCGGCTCAAGTGGGATGCCGCCGCTGGCCATGTGCGCCGCTGACGACGAAGTAATGCAGACGACGATCGCCCTGGCGGGCTGGCAGGAAAGCGAAGGCGAGAGCGCGAGGCATGGTAAAAGGGATGGATAGACTTCAACCACATACCGGATAGTGTGATAAGGCAGAGTATTTGAAGACGGCGATATTGAGAGAATTCAGTGGCAAAAAGGAAAGGAATCCGAGGAATGTTTACCAAAATTGGAAGGTAGGGAAGATAATGGCAATTTAAACAAAACATGATAGGTGAAAAATGAAAGGTGTTGTTTATAAGAAGGTAAGAAATAGTTATCTACGAAATTTTGCATTGCTAAGTTAGAGAAAAAACTAGTTGCAAAGATCGATAAGAAAGAAAATGGTAATAGATAAAGAAGAAAACGAAGAGAACAGGAGATATTCGTTACGAATATTGATGAAGTGAGAAACGAGGTAATATTTAAAATGTATGATACGTTAAGGTATCTGAGTGAATCCATAAGTGTCGGTGGAATTTAATAGAAAATGAAAACAAAAACGAAATGACTGAAAGTGACAGTGTCACGAAGTTGTGAAAAATGTTAAGCGTATCACAATAACAGAAAAGTCTGATGGAAAATGGCATGAACGTGGAACGAAATATCCACAGAAATGTTAACTTTAATGGAGGCGGATTCTGATCTCTGAAGATGAAATTGTTTGATGGCAGTGCATGGATTTTGATGAAATTAGAGTGGATATACTGTGACGTTGCGAATGTTGGAACCGACGAAATGGAAAGTTAAATTATCGAAAGTAGGAAGAAACTATGACGACACCGCTCATGGTCAATACGATGAAATAAACGAAATAGAAAAAAACAGAAATTCCAAATGGAATGAAGAGGCATGAGTGGGGAAGATGGTAAGTTAGAAGGGGAGAGCCGATGAAAGCATTGATACTAAAGAACGGCTGTGAGAAACGTCGGATAGAGAAGTCAAAAAAACTGAGTGTAATGTGTCCGGAGTGGGGAATACGAACAAGAAAAGTGGAATGGAAAAAAGGAAATGTGATAGAAGATGAGTGAAAGAGAACAACTTGAAAGAATAGATCAAACACCAAAGTTGACGAACACGACGATAATAAGCAAACTGATGGAGTTTAAAACCTTGAAAGGATTAAGCGCCATGAACGCATTGGGAGAAGGCAACGACAGGAAGTCAACGACGGTGGAAACTGAGGGTGGGAAAAACCCAGATGCGAAGTGGGGAGAGGTAACACGTAGTGGAAGACATCCATGCTGTTGGCAACAGCGGAGCGAAAGGCCTTCTGAACGGCGGAGCGCCTGAAGGGAGGGCCGCGAGGGGGCGTGGCGGAGGCCTTAAAACCGCGCCGCGCCTCTTCGCGTCGCAAATGGCCGCGGAGGCGCCGCGTTAATGCGGCGCCGGGCGCAGCTGCTGGCTGCTAATTGTGCTCTGGCGCCCGCGCCAGGTGGACGGCAGCCGTCGCTCGCCCCCCCTCCTCCCAACCCCTCCCCCTCCATCCCCACCCCCTCGCGTTCCCTCTGGCGCGCGCCCCGGCCGCTCGCCCGGGGTGGCCTCGGGAGGGATTCGTTATCGAGCGTTTTCCGCTTCTTTTCCTCTGTTTGCAATACTGCGCCTCAATCAGAGTCTGGAGCAACAAATATTTGCGTGTACATGTATGGATTTCATATTAGAATGTTTATGAAAAAACCTGTCCGGATTGTTATGGATGGAAATATCAGAGGTTTATATGTGTTGAGGAGCATAAAAATATTCTTACTGAAGACAAGAACACATACATTTTTGACGATCTCTTTAAAAGTTAACACATTGTGCTCGACATTCAAATACATTGAAAACAATACTAAAGTCAAGGGATATGAGCCAATGGGCAAATATTGGTTCACTATTTTAAAATCATCATGTACATAGTTTTGCTGTGTACTGTATACTAATTGACATGCGTATACAGTTACTACTTTGTATTTATTAAATGAACGTTTTTGCACCTACCATTCAGTATGAAATTATATTCTTTGAGTGAACGACAACCTCACATATTCTGGAAGCACGACTTTCTATTTTGAGTAACCTTTGCATAGGGGAAGGTGCTTCTAAAATTTACGACCTCAGATCAATTTTATTTTTCATGGTTTTCAGATTTCTATTTTTGCGCGGAATGTTGTTCTTGTAGAGTAATATCGTAAAGATAGGCCATAAATTGGCATATAGGCGTATAAATCTAGCACCCGCAAGAGGCACATCGCATAAAATTCAAGTCATTGATCATAGTAGGGCGTAATTCTGGCAGGCGAGTTGATCACCCTTGAGGGGAGAAAGAGGAGCCAGGAGTTGTGAGTAAAGAGCGGGGAAGAAAGTGGGGTCGGACGGTATATGAGGAAGAGCTAGGAGGAAGGGTAGAGGAGGAAGGGTAGAGGAGGAGGGGTAGAGGAGGAAGGGTTGGGGAGGAAGGGTTGGGGAGGAAGGGTTGGGGAGGAAGGGTTGCAAAGGATACGTTTGGGGAGGATAGGTTGGGTAGGAAGGGTTCTGGAGGAAGGGAGGGGGAATGTTAGGGGAGGAAAGGTTGGATAGAAAGGGTTGGGGAAGCAGAGTTGGGGAGGAAGGGCGGTGTGTCGCTGGGCGCGCAGCGTTTAATCTGCGCGGCGCGGCGGGGCGGGGCGGCCGGCGCCTCCCAGCGTCCGAGGCGGCGCTTGACGGAGGCCAGGGCGGCGCGGCCGCTGTCGCCCGCGATCTGCGCCCAATCAACCAGCGCTGCGACGCCACACTCCCCGACCCTTCGCTTGCCCGGGCCTTCGCTTGCTCACCTTCGTCTACCACCTCGCTCTCCCCCTCTTTGGGCACTACTGTATGGAAGAGTGAAATGGAGCGTGGATTTCCGATTTACCTTGATACGGAGATGGGAAATTCAAGTATGCCGTATAGTTTTGAAGTCCTTAGTAAAGGAATGTAGTAGTAAATTACTTAATGTATTTAATTTATATATTAAATCTATTGATCAATGGTATTTAATTTTTATTTCCTGGTTTGAATAACACTTAATAAAATGTCCCCATTTAGTAGAGGCGAACAAGTCGTGACGGCATAGAATGAATTTTTATTAGAACTTTTTGTTGTCCTACAGTTGTTGTATTGATCTAAAAAGAGATGATTCCGATGAGTTTAAAACTTAGATGATAAGATATATGTCATTTAAATTTAAAAGTGCACAAAATGAGTGTTTATAATACAGGAAAATCATGAACAAATTTTAAACCCAAGTGCATAAACCCAAGGAAGTATTATACTTTGTATTTTGTTTTATACAGTCATAAATTTCTATTTAAACAATACTACTTCACTTGAGTTAACTAAATATCTCAATTGATGCTTACTACGCATTTTCGAGATGGCGTCGAAACTTGTGCCACAGCGATTCACATAAAACAACCTAGAGTCTGTGTAACGCATTATTTAAAACGTAATTTCAAGCCAAAATATTTCTTGTGAAGACACAAGACCTCACCATCACCGTACTTAAGCCACCACCTTGTGGATAATTAGTACGCGTGGCTAGTGTAAGGAACCCCTAAAAGTTTCGTTCATCGTCATTCATGCAGCTTTATTGAGCCATTCATATTACGAGTAATATGCGAATTAACCCCCTAGTTGTAAAATTAGCCATAGTTTGGACTTAAGCCATAGCCAAAATAGCTGTAGTTTGGACTTACTGAGTACATGAAACATGAGTATTCCAGGTGGAGTTACAACAACTTACTTGAGATCCGACAAGAGTAGAAGAAGGAAATATTCCCTTTTCATACAAGGAGGAAAGTGATTCCAGAGCTTGTGCCCGCACCCATTTGGGAATTGAGGTTCTCCGAAGGCAAAGAAGCACGGTCCTAGAACGACTGAAGAGATATGAGTGAAATGGAGGTAGTGATGAAGCGAAAAAGAGCCAAGAGACCCCAAGAAAAACCTAGCGCAATCTCCTTCCAAATGAATCAACCGAGATTGGATCCCGGTTCCCACAGACGGTAGGAAATCGACCAATCCGCCGGGGGAGAAGTGTACGCCTCATGCGCTCACCCTCCTTGTGCCAGCCTGTGTGTCATTCCTCACGCCTTGCAACTTCCCGAACGTCTTCTCGCCAATGTATCGCGGACACTGCGCGACGCTCGGACGCCATCGATCCTTGACGGCCTCCCTCCCACCGCTGTCCCCCGTTGCCTCGGGCTGCGTCGCCTCCGCCGCCCCCGCTTCCGCCGCCGCTGCCGCCGCCTCCGCCGCCGCCGGCGATCCCAACTTCTCCCGCCCCAGCGCCGCCCGGATGCAGCCCTCTGTCGTGGAGGCTGTTCGCCCGCGGGAAAGAAATTGCTTCACGAGAAGCTCTTGCTATTGTTTCCGGAACTCGAACGTATCACTTCCTTTTCGTTCTTGAGGGATTTGAAGCCTTCACTCTCGTAATTTTTGGTAGCCCGACGAAATGAAAAGTTTCACGAAACTCAATAACTCCTCGATAACAGTCCGTTTTTAATAATGTTTCAAGACTCTGCGTGGAAGAGCAAATATTTTCTTAGTTTTGATAATTCTTGTGTCGGCTGAATTATTAACTGAAAACTGAAGTTTGTTGATACTCGTAGATACTCTAGCCATAATTCATAATGCCTGCGAAATCTTGAGAACCCTTCCCCTTAATGAATAACTTGATTATCGCAACGTTAAATTATTATCCTCGTTTTATATTTTACTCGCATTACTACCCTGGAAAAATAAGCAGCAGATTTTCAATATTATTTGACATTTTGAGAGAACGCTAGCCAAATCAAAACCTACCGCTAGAGCAAGCGTGTCCTGATTGTCGTCTACAATCATTGGCGGTTGCCACTCTTGCACTCGGAGAAGATTCTAATTGGGCCACTTGTGCTCTGAATACCTCATTTGTCCATCCCACTGAATTTTAACATTCTTCTCTGTCACAATTAACTAATGGAAATGACACAAGTGTGTGTGTGTGTGTGTGTGTGTGTGTGTGTGCATTTTCGTAGTTTATACACTCAATGGCACGTAAGTAAATGGGAATGGAACATTTAGAATTTTTTAATGAACTACTATTGCTATATATTTTATTATTACTTATAAAAATGAACACCAGATGCATCTTCAAATGTATCTCCATGCTCACAACTGACATTTTATATGAGTTCCGACAGCGGTGGATATTTTGTACAATCTAGGTGGGACGATGGCTTTCCCTGGATGAAAACCCTTAGAGCAGGCTTCTCAGGTAGTGCGTGTTCCATATACCATACAATCCCCATAGTGAAGGAAAACTGCGGCAAAACTTCAAGTAAGCAAATGTCAGGTTAAAATGAAATGTGGTTTTATAAGAAATAAAATAATTAGAGGGAAAGTACGAACTGAAAAGACCCGCTAATTATTACGAATTGCTAAAGAAAACTATTGATAAATAATTATTAGATGAAACTTCTAGAACCATAACTCTTGAATGCATAGACATTTTACAGTACAATGATCTTTAATATGCTACATTTTAAAAGAAAAAGTAAAGCTACGCTTTGTGAGCAATTCATAACTTCAAATGTCTTTATACAGGGTAGTAAAAATTATGAAGTTTTAATCTTTATTGAACATCTAAATATATTACTCGGTTACAAACAATCGCAGAACCACGAAAGAGTTTGCAAATATTACAGTTTTCTGAAAACAATTTCCATTGGTGGTAATCGGAATAGTTAAAGTACAAAATATTCTGGAGTAGCTATTATTTATTATCTAAATTTGCATTAAATATTTTCAACAAGTGATAGTTAATTATTATGGAAATTCCAACTTTATTTATGAAGACCTAGGGATAATGACATGCTATGCCACATTTCTGATGAAATTGTGATATTAGTGTTTTTCGATGCCTCATAGATGTATATAAATGTTGGGTTTTTATTTTAAAGATTCGCCGCAAGATGACTGTGCAATTCATAAATTAATGTTCTTTATCCCAATGGGTAGAATGCATTGTATAAACCTTTACATTCTTTTTTCTCGAAACTTACGTATTGTGGCATACCGTGTAATTACCCCGAGGTCTTTGTATCAGAGAACAGTCAACAGTTGGCAAAAGAAGACAATTAATCTATATAACGGTGTAAATGAATGTCTGTTTTCTTTTCGATATTAATTTTACCTTGATTATTTTAACAACCATGTTTCTTAAAAAGTTTTTTAAAGTTAAAAGCAATCTTAATAAACAGAATAAAAATATTGATTATTATTCAGAAATATTTAAATGCAATCATACAAAGATCTCTTTTATTAGCATCCCAAATTCCATTTTCAACAGTTTTTTTTCAATAGAAGATGATCGGAAAGGCCTTGTAATGTAGAATCATTGTATAATCTACGAACTACCTACGGGGCAATGCAATCTTCAGACTTTCGCCACTGAATCTGACTCATTGCATCACTGCTCATGATCGTCGTCAAACGCTCTGTTTGGCCAGGAGCAAGTGTTCAATCAAAACTTGAAGGTCGCTATTTGGCTTTGCGGCAGTAGCTTGTCCCTGCTCCGACCCCCTCTCCGACCCCCTTCTCCCTCAAACAATGGCGATGGCGGCGGAGATGGCAGCGACGACGTCGCACTGCCGGCGGCGTTCCCGCTTATCTCTCGATGCCGCGCGCGTCCTCTCTCTCTCTCTTTTCTCTTCCTCTTTTGCTCCCCTCCTAGCACAATATCAGCAGGCCTCTTCGTTATGGTAAGGTCCTCTTATAGCGTAACAAGTGCGGAGAATAAATTCATTTCATACGTGATATCACGAGTGCTTTGGAAATTGTCGATAAATCCCTGACTCGCGAAGAGAGAAAGGGATTTATGCGAGGATTTTACGCCTTACAGAGTTCCAAAATACGCCAAATATTGAAAATAACTAAAAGCATGTTAGAATCAAAGAGGTTATATTACAGAACATACGCGCTTTATTGGACGTCAAAACAGTGATCAATCACACCGCCTCATAAGACAGATGAGTCGCAGCTTATTATTGGCCAGTGGGCAGAAGCGATAAGAAAATTCGAATAGAAAAAGCGATAAAATGGTTTAGATACACCACCCTGATTCTGGTACTTTGTATATACAGTTAAACACTATTGGTTTTAATATCGCGAGTGGAATAGTCATGGTAATTCGTTTCATTAAGATAAATAATGGACACTTACGTAACTTACTGGTAATGTTTGAGAGAATCCCCTACTTTCATTACGTAGTTTGTCTAAAGGACCTTGCTTTAAGGGAGATTCTGCTGAGGCACCCGCGCGCTTTGCGGTGCCTTTGTTTACGGGGCGCGCTGCGTGCAGGCACCGCGGGGTAGGACGGTGCTAGGGAGACGGAATGGGGTGGCTGTTTTCTGAGGGCGTTAGCACATGCGAGTCACGTCCTTGTCACCGCCAAGTGTTAACGGGTGGCGCTGCGGAAAAGGGGATCGGATAAACTGCCCTTTGCAATTTGCACAGGGAGTTTGTCCCAACATTCATGCCATATAACTCTTTAATATTCACGACTAAATGATACGACGTTGTTAAAAACACATTAGGTTTAAGTGTAGCACGATATTTATTTAACGTTTTATTTAAAACGCTATAATGTACACGAGTCGATTAACCAGACGTCAGCGTCTAAATAATTCAAAAAGTAAAACTTGAGATTTCCATAGAAAGGTCGTGCTATTTAACATCTGAATAAAAGCTTAATTTTAGTCAAACAAATTTAAATTTGTAATTTCTTTTGGAATGGAATTTTGTTTTTCCTCGCAATAGCGATCTCCAACGTTGTTGGTGATGAGAAATTTTGTAGCCAGCTCTTTAACAACAATGGCTGTTCTCTAATTCTCATTTTAAGGCTCCGAAGAATGTTTCAGTACGTATATCTGTGATTCCTATGGACGTTTCTTATATGAGATCAGTTCGGTCGCATTATTAACTGATACTCACCCGAACCTTTTTTGATTCCTCGACACAAAAGTCGGAATCGCTTAATACCCCATTTCCAATTTCTTATCTTTCTTACACACGTATGTCTTACATTCTCTGTCTCCTTCTCTCCCTACCTTTGAATATCTCTTATTCGTGCAGGCAAAGATGAGGTTTTCGTCATTTGATCGTTGTCAGCTGACGACTTTTTGGGATACATGTTTACTCCATTACGTATCAAAAATGCGGCTATCTTGCCGTCGATTAGAATTCAATGTAGTTTTTTTAGAGTATATTAAAAAAGTACCCACATTGTTATAAAAATAATTAGTTAATCTTTTGTTGAATTGGTTGTACAGGTGAAGTTATTCCATTTTCTGAATGGAAATAATCCGTTCTTCAGTATTAATTTAAATTGAAGGTGAATGTAGCTGAAATATTATATTTTACTTGGTATCTGCTTTCTGTAAATGTTCACTTGATTGAGATTTGAATTTTAAAACGAAGTTTCTGTGAAACATTGTTGCTATTTCTTAATATTTTAATACCATCATGTTATACTCTCATTACAATATAGTTTAGAATGTACAGGCTTTATGAAATTGTAATTAACTTGTAATAGGGCCTCTTACTAGAGATCTCGTGGGTTCTGCAACGAAAGCTGTAGCTCTAAGGTTAGCAGCTAAAACTCTAAAGGCGCCGTGTTTACCACGGAAATCAAATTCTCCGCAATCGATATTGACTGGGACCATCTTAAAAACAACTTAAAGGGGAATACCAACGTTGTAAAAATGAAAATTCAAAAATGAAATTTCATAATGCTATATATTTATAAATAAACAGACCTTTGAGGAAATTGTTCTATGTCAATTGCTTACACTTTAAAAAAATTTGAAATTTCAGATTTAAGTTGAAAATTTCAAAGAATATCTCATGCACCACTGCTTTAGAAATCATTAAAACCGGAAACAGAGACTCGTTTGCAAGTGCGTGAAAGATGAGGAAGAATAGTTTTCAACATTACACCCACTGGAAATAATTTTCAAATTCGATTCTCGGGCTACAGCCGTGCTTCGCAAATAGGTCATCTCATGCATTGGCAGACAGAAATGCGGGCCATAGGTCTGGGAAAATCGTTAGCGTTCAATTCTGGCAGTATGCAAATAAATTGCGTTTGCCGCCCTTTTATTTGCTGAATTCCATTATAGTTTACATTTCTAATTCTTTGTTAAATTCGCAAACAATCTGCGTATGTAGCATTTTGTTTGAATTCCCGTTTGCATTCTTCCTCGCGGGCTATTATCGCGCCATTCTGGCCGAGTTAATGGGGCGAGGGCGGGCGGGAACAGAGGACGGCGGGAGTCCGCAGTCTGCGTTTTGAACGACGGCTTCGCGGCACAACGGGGGACTTGTTCAACTTGACTCTTGTAATCACTAGCAGTCGCAGGCTGCAGAGGAGTGCGCGCGGAAGAGGGGAGGCTTAATCATGAACGCATGATCACAAACACACTGATAATGAAGCTAATCGAAGCCAAATAATCACGAGCGGAGAGATAATTGGACTCAATCAGGAGGCAATCATCATGCACGCAAACATCAACACGTGAGTGAAGCGAGCGGCCCGGGCACCGCGCGGGAGGTGCTGCTGCTGCTGCTGCGGCGGCGGTGGCGGCGGCGGCGGCGGCGGCGGCGGCGGCGGCGGCGAGGGCGGCGCGAATGTGGTGCTGGCGGTGGGCGATGGCAGACGTTAGTGAACTCTGGAATAAACTGGAGTCAACACTCGCAAGACAGAAATTGTCACGGTACTTCCGCGTGTCTGTCGTGATCTGTATTATATTCTTGTTATATGAGCAGTTCGATTATTTGAAGGAACGAATAGTGTGAAATGAGCGTATGATTCAAATTTGAAACGCTTAATCCGTTTTATGTTCACAAAAACTTTATAACATTTTGAAATGGTTTTAATATTTTCGTACAGTATTTAAACAAAATCCCGGTTTTCATTGTTGGAGACTTTTTAAATTTAGTATATTCATTAACAGAGCGGATGGTAACACTTTGGCATTTATGTTTGTCGAGAAGATTTAGGCATCATGAAGCTTTTAACGAAGTAAGAAAGTATTCAGTTACACATTGACCGCAGCCAACCTATAGACATACGTTCGTCACGATTTTCTGGACTTCATCCCTATTTATTTGAAAAAAAATTTCAAATAGTAGAAAATAAATTCCTATGCAACATTCCTAAAACTCATAGGTGTATTCCAAACACACAGATTATTAGAGAATTAGAGATGGATATCTCTTGACACATGTATTAACACTCTTACCAAAAAAGCTCTAATCTCTCATCTTCACCTTGCACAAATATATTTGGCTTTAGTAACTAGTGGTGCTACAGAATGGCATAGACTTTCCCGTATTAGTTTTCTATTTCCTTGGGTCTTCGCTAGCTATTCGGAATTGCCACAAACTCTTTCTTGCCAGCTGTCATCTATCACCGCCAAAAGTACATTTTTTGTCATTTTCTTAATTTTTCGGTTTACTATTGGTAGAAAGGAAACATTAATTTTAGAATATTAAAGAACACAAAAACCTAGTCATAAATGGGAATTTTCTTTTAAAAATTATCTGCAGTTTAAGAGAAAAGTACGTTTTAGCGCTACTAAAAATGCGAAATTTAAGCTAATTTTCATAGAAAATGTTTGAGTTTTCAAAATACTTTATTTGAAGTTATTTGAAGCACTTACACTCAAAAATATAATAATGTTTACACATTGCTGGTAATGTGCATATTAAAGATGTGAGAGATCTCTAAAAAAAATACAATTATGTAATTTTTGAAAAACAAAAAAAAAAATAGCTCAAAATAAACTTTACGCTATATTAAAGAGTGTAATTAGCACTATCCGTTACAAAAGTTTGAAGAAAAAATTTGCAGCCATATATGAGAAAATGGCGTTTGAGCGTTTCTGAAAATGCGAAATTTTGAGCTACTTTTCACAGAAAACAGTAGTTTTTTCGAGAAACTTTACTTGACATTATTTAAGGCACATATACTCGTAAATATAATAATGTGAAAATATTGCCGCTAATGTAAATATTATCGACGTGAGAAACATGTGAAAAAATTTACGTTTTTGTAATTTTTGAAAAAAAACGACCTATAGAGCAATATGGCTTTTATGTCATCTGATAGAGTACATTTAGCACTATCCCTACTAAAAATTTAAAGAAAAAATTTGGAGCCGTTTTTGAGAAAATCTAGTCTTTGTAATGGCCCAAAAACTACTAAAATTTTGAAAAACATTTACATGACCTATATAAAAGAACTCAGTATGCAGAACAAATTTTATTTGAAAAAATCTCTATCTTCAATTTTGTTGTTGGGGAAAGATGCCGAAAAAAAATCAAACTTTCACAATTTTCAAAAATTCAGTTATCCGTGAAAATAGGACCTATGCAATGTTAAGTGTATTTTACTGTATTCATACAAGAAATTTAAGGAAAAAAAATTTGGAGCCGTTTTTGAGAAAATTTTGAAAATGTCCGGGGATATGCATATAAGGAACCAACAAATTTTAGATTTTAGATTTTAGAAGACTAGAACCTGATCAACTGGGGAATATCCATTTTGAAAAAAATCTTACGTATGGTATATACGCTAGCAGTGTTCACCGATGGACAGACAGACGAACAGATAGACGGACAGACGGACGGACAGACGGACAGAGGGACAGACGGACGGACAGACGGACAGGCAGACGGACGGACAGACGGACAGACGGACAGACGGACGGACGGACGGACAGACGGACGGACGGACGGACGGACAGACGGTCGGACGGACGGACGGACAGACGGACGGACAGACGGACGGACAGACGGACGGACAGACGGACGGACAGACGGACGGACAGACGGACGGACAGACGGACGGACAGACGGACGGACAGACGGACGGACAGACGGACGGACAGACGGACGGACAGACGGACGGACGTTTTCATTTCAATTTGTTTTTCGGTGTCAAGGACCTAGAAAACAGGGTTTCTGGCTACACCACGTGTTAGTTTTTTTCCTTAATTTAGCGACTGGTTTTACATCCTTTTTCGTTTTCACGGTCCGGCAATTAATTTTTTTCCGCCGAAAATTGGCCATTTTTTCGCCCAGCATTACATGACTTTCCCTATACTACGTATATCACTCCGTGTATACGTACGTATACGGGAAAGTAAAAAGAAACAAAATTGCTGCTCACGATCAAAATATTCCAGGTATATATATATATATATATATATATATATATATATATATATATATATATATATATTCAATAAATTCAAAAAAGCAAATTTATCAAACATATTGAATTCAACATTGAACACTAAAAATCAAAATTTCATACATTTATTTAATTATTAAAGTCATGGATAAAAATGTTGCTTGTATGATCCTGAGATCCCTGACAAGAGTATTGGAAAAGTTACCAGTTCGTAGGTGGAATTTGACGGATTTTATCGCCTTCCGTGGAAAATATGGAGATTCCGCCATTTTAGGTTTTCTGTCAGATATGTTGATGAGATTATATCATATCAAAACAGTCATAGCAGTCAAGCAGTCAAAGCAGTCAAGCTTATCAAAACAGTTACTGCAGGCGGTTAAATGGATAGAAACGTCTACGCGTAATGATATGAGCGTACTTGAAACTAATCTTAACATTTTATTTTACACCAGATCTTCAACTCCTCACTCTGTTCTTCGCATGCGCATAACCTAGAAACATGACATTCAATAAATAATTTTTGTACTGATAAATTACTATTAAACTCTGGAATGTTCTCATAAATTAAGGAAATGGGTGTAAAAATGTCAATACTTTTATCATTTTTTGTGGAGATCCTTGAAATGTTTTTCCTAAAATGTATTTCGTAAATTAAAGAAAAGTTCGTCTGATTTAAAAATATGCCACGAGATTGAAAAATTGTAAACATTGCAGCGCAATATTTCTCCGATTTTCTCCAATTTTTGGTTTGACGGCATCATCTGAAGAACATTAAAAACAAAATTATTTTCTAGGAACTTTGATGTTATTCGATATGTTATTCGAAGCGGTGCGTGTAGATCAAAAAGATATCCGTTGATGGTACTTCAAGCAATGTCCTCTGAAAAGACTTTGCGATCTCCTCGTCAATTAAGTTTGCAAAAACGCCCAAGCATGTCCGATTTAAATGAAACCATGTTTTAAATTCCGAAACATAAGAATAAATTGTAAAAACTTAAGCAAAATCGGTCGAATCGTTTTTGCGCCTGTATGCGACAGACATATGCGCATTCTTTTTTATTTATACATAGCTTTTGTATTTACATTCTCTCACAATTATTATTTTTCTTTAGTTTTAATTGAATTTCAATTAATTTTTTGCATCAGCAAATTTTTAATGAGAACTGGTCAGACATAATATTTATTTTTCTTTTAGATTTCCAACGTTTCGAAGTGTATTACTCCGTCTTCAGGGCTACAAATACACACAGACATAATTATACTTTTATATTTACACGAGAGAATAATGAGCTCCATTCACATAATTGAAAGTGAAAACTTATTTTAAATTACGGAATTACACTTCGTTACTGGACTTTTATTCACATAATTATTTATTATGTAAAATTTATTATGTACATAATCTTTTAGACAGGAACAAGAATAAATTCTATCAAGAATGTCTCCCCGCCTCATCATCTGTTCCTTAATTTACTTCTTACCTTTTCTTTGGGTTCTATGGCTTTCCGAGTTAAAAATCCCATACGAACAAAATCGTAATAAAAACATGACTTTTGAACAAGTATCCAACTTCCAGCATTTAGGATGCAACGTAATATATCTTAATGACATTGATGTGCAACAAAAATTATCTAAATTTCAGGATATCTGCGGCACCGTCAAAATAACATCGGGAAAGAAAGCACGAAACGAAACCAAACCCAACCTTTATAAAACAATGGCCATACCTACTCTCCTTTGAGCGTGCGAAACATGGGTAACAACGTCTACGAAAGACGAGAGTTAACGTAGAAGAAATGCTATTCCTGAGGTATGTGAAGGGTTGCCCATTACTGGACTATATTAAAAATGAAGATATAAGAGAAGAATAGGGAATTATCAACCTACAAAGAAAGATTTATACATGCAGAAAAATTTGAATATACCGTTAAAAAACAATGAGAGATTGCCCAAGGAGGCCTCTTACGATCTTCCAGAAGAAAAAAGAGAAGTAGGAAGACCAAAGAAGAGATGCTCTTCTTTAGACAACTTTGCTAGAACAGGCTAGATCGGCCAAATCCATGCAGCTACGGATGCTGTTCAAGACTTTTTCTTTTTTTTACTTTCCTAATTTTTTCTCTTCCTTTCTCTTTTTCTCCGCGGCGCACAGTGGTCTGAACGAGGTCGAAACGCGCGGATAGAATGTTATCTTAAATAACAATTTATTTCGTGATTTTAAAACGGTTTTTTGAGTATGAATCTAAGGAAACATATTCTAGATTTGAAAAAATAATATTCCACTTAATTTATATTCTTTATTTATTTATTTATTATGCCACCTCTGGCATGACATCCAGCGCTGACGCTTCGACTGCTGACTGCATTTCCACAGAGAGAGGCAATTCCGGGCGACAAATTTTTTTCAAATGTTCACTTACTATCAAATATTTATTTCACAGAGATGTGTTTCTATGTTGTTTTATAATTGCTCGTCGATTATCACTTAGTTAATTGAAATGGGTCTTTTTTCAAAGCTCGTCAAGTAAAGTTTAAACTTTCGCCATTTTCAAAAAGGCAGGCCAAGGTGACTCTTGTTAATGAAAACATATTACCAAATGTCCACTAATAACATTTATTAGTTTAATGAAAGTGTGTTTAGTTGTTTCCGTATAATTTCTTGTCAAAAATCACTTACTTTTAGACAAGGCGCTTTCTTTCAAATCTCGTCATGAAAACTTTAAACGGTCGCCATTTTAAAAGAGGCAGGTCGAGGCGGTTGTTGTTAACGAAAAATCATTAACAAATGTTCAATTATTTACAGTTATTAATTACACAGATATGTATTCAGTTGTTTTTGAGTAATTGTCCGTTAAAGGTCACTTAGGTTTGGAAATGGCGCTTTATTTCAAACCTCAAGTAAACTTTTAACGATCGCCATTTTAAAAATGGCCAGCCGAGACGGCTATTGTTAATGGAAAAACATCAACACATGTCCACGTAATAACATTTATTAATTTCATGGAAAGGTTTTTGGGTGTTTTCGTGTAATTGCCCTTCAAAAATAATTTAATTTTGGAAATAACGCTTTATTTCAAACCTCAAGTAAACGTTTAACGGCCGCCATTTTAAAAGAGACCAGCCGAGGGGGGTGTTGTTAACGAAAAAACATTAACAAATGTCCAATAAATAATATTTATTAATTTCATGCAAATGTTTTTGGCTGTTTTCAGTAATTGCCCATCAAAACTGACTTAATGAACGAAAATGACGCATTCTTTCAAACCTCGTCATGTAAACTTTAAGCGGTCGCCATTTTAAAAGGGGCCTGCCGAGGGAGCTGTTGTTAACGAAAAAACATTAACAAATGTCTATTTAATAAAAGTTATTTCATGGAATTGTTTTTACTTGTTTTTATGTAATTTCCCGTCAAATATCACTGAATTAATGAAAATCATGCTTCTTTTCAACCTCGTCATGTACAGTTTAAATAGACGCCATTTTAAAAGAGGTTGGCCAAGGTGGTTGTTGTCAACGAAAAACTAATTACAAATGTTTATGTAATAACATACTTTAATTTCAAAGAAATGTCTTCTGAGGTTTCAATGTTATTGCTTTTCAAATTTCACTTATTGCATGTTTCAGTTCTGCAGATCTCAATTGCATATGTTTAAGTTTGAAACACAATGAAATTTGGCAAATTAAAAGAAGAAATATGTGTAAAAAGAAATTGAAAATTTTACTCAATTAATGGAAATCCTAAAGTTCAGAAGATTAAACAATTTCAAGAAGTAAACGTTCTCGGTATTATGTCCGGAGGTAATAATGCTCTTTCCAAGCACCATTAACGTAAACTCTAAATGGTCATAATTTTGAGAGGGGCAGACCGGGCAGCTGATCTCATCTGACAAATATTCAATAATATTTACTTAATAACATATATTAATTTCAGTGATGTGTTTTTTGGTGTTTTTGTGTAATTGCCCGTGAAAGTTTACTTAGTTAAAGGAATAAGAGGTTTTTGGACACCTTAATTACGTAAGGCTTAATTAAATTAAAAATAAAAATAATTGACATTGCAAAGGCTTTAATATATTTAGAATTGTTTATAAAAGCGCATAGAATTCCTGGAAGTTGAAAAGTTGATTAGGGAAAAAGTTATAAACAGTGAAAGATAAGTGTATTTTCACTGCTTCAATGACTGAATTTTTCCTCGACTGAAAGGCTTGGCTTTAAGGGTGTCGTAAGGCTGTAAGCATTCATACAAATTATTATTTTTTTCTGATTTCAAGTAATTTGAAGTATGTAGAATTGATATTTATCAAGAAATAATAATTTTTCAAAAATTAAAATTTGGGGCCTATGCGCGCGTTTTGACCCAGTTCAGACCACCGTGCGGCGTCCTTCCTAGCTGATATTACTTACTGCGGCAGGGGTCACTGCAACATGGAGCATAACGCACAAACGTCGAGCGGATTGCATCGAACAGGCTGAAAGCGATAGAAAGTGCTCAACTTTACGTACTAACAACTAGTGGAAATCCGCCAAAACGTGACGGAAACTGAAAAGAAATCCTCAGAAGTGACTATTTTGTAAACCCAAGAATTGTAAATAGGTTACTTGTCTTCCAACCCTTAAAGCTTGTCTCCAACATCATTTATTTTGAAATTCCGGCTAATTAAGACGCTTTTAGTTTCAATATATTTAACCCATTCTCGGAGTGGGTCTCAGCACGATGTGGGTCCCAACCCACAGTTAAAGTAATATTGTCTTCTGTTTAATATTTAACAAGATCGATAATAATGTCATGATGGCCCTCGTCATCGTCAGAGACGATTGCTTCCAATTATGAATCTTATTCAGATTCATAATGGGAAAATAGTCCCATATAGAATGTGCTGCTAAATATTACAATCTTTGAATTACCTATATTTAGTATTTACATCAATCTTGATGTGAGCTATTGCTCCCATAATTTGCTTCATTCTGCTATCATTTGGAGATTATGACACTTCTGGTGAAAAATCAGTTATTTAATTCTACATTTTTGTTATATAGAATTAAATAAAAAATTAAAGACCACTGTTTTAAAATATTGTTTGAGAGTCACAATATGCATAAACAAGAACAACGAAAAAGAAAAACATATCAATACATAGCTGTGCGTAGAAGATAAACAGTGCATTATGGGCATTGTAGCTAGAAATATGTGACACTGTCTATTTAAACAAGTGAGCGAAAACATTACGGCATGAATCGTTACATGATTAGACGCCCAGGTATTCAATATACGCGCTGCGTCGTCCTCGCACTTTCGCGACTCTCGCGGGCGTATGTCCCGCTTCTGAAGGCAGAATTAAGTTTTTTTTAAATTTTTAAAATTTATTTATTTATTTATTTGTCAAAAAACAGTAAAAACTGTATATGACGTGTGGGGAAAGAAATTTATCTGCGCACATTTTCTTGAGGGCCAGAATTTAAATAAAAACAACCGAAAAACTGAATTTAGAAAATAATTATTTTAGAAAAATAAAAATACTTGAAAAAGGTTTTTTCCCGAGTTATAGAAAATCAATTTCAACGGTAAATGAACTACAAGCAAAAGGAGTGCTCAACAAAACGTGCGCACAGTGAAGATACATTTACGCCCAGAAGCAAAACAAGGGGCCATCTCAGCATTTGCTCAATGGATCAGGGAAACTGGACAAAAACCTGATCGAGATGGAAGCAGGCGTTGTGCAAGTCTGGCTGCAAATCGTCTGACGGCAAATTAACGAGGTAGGCGCGTCTCGCAGCGGGATTGATCAGATGTACTGTAGGTGAATATTCTGTACAAAAGCTTCACACAACAATATGGAACAATGTGGAACAGATATTTGCACACCAAGAATATAAAAAATTGCTCTTCCATAACGCTTCATGTTAAAAGCAAATATTTAGTGGTGCGCAGCCCCTTCTTTGGAGACTTCTGTCATAAAACGTCAGCTAGATTACAATCAGTGACGCCCTGAGCATGAGAATACACTCGCAGTATTTTAGGAATAGACGGAATAAGACAATAAAATATTTAAAATTTGAGTTACAATCGTAACTTTTTCATTGGTGTTGATATTTCCTTAGGTTCTGGGTGAAAACAAACCATAGACTCTTCTCACGAGGCAGGAGATGGCTCAGTTCTCCGTTTCTGTACGCGGTGTAAATTAGTGATATATTGACTAAATGCGTAATATTGCAAGATATGTATGGAACACCGATCAAAATATGCTCATTAAACGTTCATCCCATTATTGGTCACAAATTTAACCATATTACATTATCAGTGCAATTTTGTGAGTCAGGCAATTGTTATTCAATAATATACCTAAATTATCTACACCTTTTTATTGGCTGTTCTGTTTCTGTTAATAACGATGTTTTTATTTAATCAATCTCTTTTTTATAATTTTCCCTCTTATTAATAATCTGAATATCTCAAAAGTTAATAGTAAGTTTAGACTCTTTCACATGTTGTGCAAGGACACACATAGGATTTTTTCGAATATCTATCAATCTTGATCCATAAACTTTGCATCTCGTATTTCATACAATTTTCCTCAGTATCAACATACTAAAACACTACTGTACTACTAATTTCATCTAAAACCAAATATGTGGATATTTTTACTGGCGTTCTCAAATGTGTAACAGCATTGGTCCATGTATTCATTCCATGATACTCTAAATGAATACCGTCACGTCATTTATGGTTTTAATGAATCTCAGAGATAATGTTCATTACTTTAGGGATTGCTTCATATAATATGCATACTGTGTTTATTACCGCTACTGCTATCCATTTCATTTTCTACGCATTAACGTGGCTGCTTCAATTAATGTCATACTTGGGATAAGGACTAATCAGATACGAAACACGTAACGCAAATGGGTAATGTTACACGCAATTTCATGCATGGCAGTCTTGAGTGACGTGTTGCATGAGTGAGTAGAGTGGGCGTGAGTAGAAATGAGAAAGCATCTTACGATAACAATTCAGCTAGGTGAAACATCAGTTTTACCTACACGTTTAAAACCTCACAGGTCACCCAGTCAGTCGTTCCGACAGTTCTTTATTGCAGCTCAACCTCATTGTTTTCAGCACGCCAAACACGTCGATCCATGGATCATCGACAACGAGGTCGTATTTCTCCGAGGCGCGAACGTGGCAACGCCGCCGTGAAATACGCGATCTCTGGCTGCGCAGCCTCTTCCCTAGTTCATTTTTCTTAATTTAGAGCCAATTTTAGCTCTCGTGCAGCCGCCGGACCACGTGCGTCTGTTTCCTGTGCCTCTCCGATGAATCGATATTCGCTTCATTTCCCCGAGTGCGAGGTAAAAATATAAACGGCGGGGGCGGGCGGGGACCGCTGTGGGGCGGGGGTGGGGAGCGGCCCCGAGCGGATCCGAACAATGGCCCCGACGCTCCATGGCCCCTCCATAATGCAGGCGGCTGCCGCCTCCGGCTGCTTTTGTGCCGGGCGGGAGCTGCCTCCGGCCTGCTGTCGCCGCCGCCGCCGATCCCCGTTCGCCACCTCGTGCTCTGTCCGCCGCTCCGCCTTCCTTGCATGTTTCCTCGTTTGCTTAAACACGCCTTGCTGCGCCGATGCTTTCGTTTACGTTCTCGTAGCCTTCTTCGCCGGATTTCGACACATTTTCTTTTGTGGTATTATATCTGAATGGTTCTTCAGATAGCGATCGTCTCTGTTTTCATCACGAATTTCTACATGATCATCTGCATCTCTTTTGCATTATTTTCTCTAATGCTTATCTCTTTTTAACTCATTTGATCCTAGCATTTCTTCTTGACGCTGGGATTGCCTTTTTGGCCGGTTTTCGACAAATTTTCTTTTGTCGTATTATATGTGATGAGTTCTTCACATAGCGATCACGATTGCTTTCCTCACGAATTTCTACCCAATCATTTGCATCCTTGTTCATTATTGCTCTGTATAACTTCTAATGCATATCCCTTTTTTAAACTCCTTTTATCCTAGCATTTCTTCCTGGCGTTGGGATTATCTTCTTCAACGGTTTTCGGCGAATTTTCGTTTGCCGTATTCAATGTGATGTGTTCTTCAGATAGCGTTCATTTTTGTTTTCCTCAAGAATTTCTACACTATCATTTGTATCTATGTATTATATTCTCTAAAGTCAATCCCTTTTTAGCTAATTTATTACCGATATTTCTTCTTATATATTTATTGATTATACTAATTCCGATTCACTGTAATTTGTTTCTTCCACGTTTAGAATGCTAAAAGCATAAAATGCCGTCGAGTAGCTGAAATCCTTACCTCATCGCTTTTTTCGTCCGATGTAAAACGTACTATTTGCCGGGTTGTTATTTCATATGTATTATTCCAAGTGTTTTTACAGATTAGGAAGGCAATTATCTGTAAACAACAATTTATCGCTCCTATTTCAATATATCATGTATAAATATAAAGACAAAATAAACAAATAATACAATGCAACTAAGATAAATTTCTCAAACAAATATAAAATTATTTATTCTTGATAACAAGAGAACACACATTAAATATGGTCATCCTTCTTGATCCCATATGTATGCAAGTACAGTTTACAGACATGTAATAGAGTTTTTCTTTTATTTATTATTTCATAGAAATGCCCGCAGATTTTAAATAGTTAATTTTATTGACCAATAAATTACATAAGATATATTACATACCTATTTCAAATACTTTTTAATTATGTTATTAAACTGTTTCTTTCTTGTTGCACGCTTTTTTCATAATAAAATTGAGTATGTGTTCCAAATTTGTAAAATGGAACAACAACATTGTACGTTAACAGATGATATATTGCCTTTCTTTTATTTCTAGTAGTTTCAAAATTTACGATTTTCTCTGAATGCCTTTTGAAGCGTTTGTTCTTCAACTGAAAGATTTATTGATGGATTATTTAGTGTTTTGGGGCACGTCAGCGGCTGTAGTATTTAATTCTGTGAGTGTAGGGCATGCATTTGTGATGAGATATGTCGGTGTTTTTTTCGCACTGTATGGTGGCACTCGGTGTCGACCTACACGACGGCTTATGGGGTTTTCCCCATACATGCATTTCCCATCTACAGGACACTGCCCCAATTGGTATAAGCTCTAAGCTGGCGACTGCTCTCCCAACATGTATGATAGAGTAGTGCGTGTGAGTACAAGAGGAAAGAAATATCGCACTCCGTAGTCCGTTTGCTAGGGCACTGCTCCGGCTTTTGCCTGAAATGTTTCGGAGAAACCACGGGAAACTACAGAGTAGCCGGCCGCTACAATTATCCTCCAGACAGCGACTGAATTTGATGTTACCTACCTAGGGTCGTAAATCCTACCAATCTTCGGGTCTCAAATCCTAGAGCTCCCCAATCACAGGCACTGCAATGTCATCAGTAGACGTTCTGAGTCATCTCAGCCAGTTAACTGAATTATCGTTTGAAAGTTGATACCCCTTGGCGTGGCGGAAGACACATTTATGTCAACTGATATCTCTAACAGTTGTTCTGTAAAGAAATTCTGTTAGATGTTTTTCATTATGGGTTTAAAGTATTATTAGGGATATCGAAGTGTCGACGAAATACATTTATTATGGGTTTTTGATCCGCAAGTTTTTTCTGTAGTAGCTAGAAACAAATTTACATTTAATATTTTATTATTATTATTATTATTATTATTATTATTATTATTATTATTATTATTATTATTATTATTATTATTATTATGTGAACGATTCTCTTTATACACTTTGTAATGTTGTTTCTAGAAATGGTTTTGTTTCATTTAGAGAGCCCCATACCTCTTCTTTAGCTACTTTATTTATGAAGTCGGTTGTAGAACATTAGGAATAATGTTACATGTCTCTAATACCTGATTTTCAGAGAGATAGAAGAACAATCATTATCACTTATGTATTTTTTAATTTACGTTATGTGGGTGATCAACTGACACATTTTGTAAAATATACAACGAAAATTTACAATCTATTTACAATCCATTACAATTAGTATACCATATAGTTATTTGCAATGACGTTATTTACAATGCAGCTTGTAAGTCAGTACTTCCCTCCAAAACCTGTATTTAAAAAAGATTTTAAAAAGTTTTTATTTTTTAATTTTTATGCGGTTTGAATACGCCGTCAAGCCCCATTTTACCTAAACATTTATAATATCTGAATACAAACGTTATGTTTCGTCAAAACCTTCGTACGATCTGAATATTTACTTTGAGGAGACAATATTTCATATTTGAGTACGTAAACAAAATAATTTCCTTAGTAGGGTGGGTAAGGGGAAATTGGGTAATTTCCTTACAAGTACGTTTTAGAAAATCTTAAATACATGATAAATTGATTTTTGATTAAGCTTTGTTTAATGTATTTCGTTGTAAGTAATTTTTGACTTGAAAACAAATATCTCTGATTCATGATATTCTATTAAACTGTAATGATGAAGCACCAATTTTCTCGTTCGTTTGATAATCGCGATATGCAAACCTGTGAGGCAGATGTGCACTGCGGGTTGCCGTTAATGTAATAGGTTAGTACGAGGTTGATCGAAGGTACCTTCTGACTTGCAATAATTTAATGATGTTTACCTTTATGATTGACATGGATTAACTTTATTGCTCTATTTTCTACCCTTTCAATAGCGTACCATAATGTGGTGAATAATATAGTGGCAAACTTTCCATATCAGGTGAATTAAATTTGATTGTGATAATTAAGTTCGTCAAATGACAATGGTATGGTCCCGCAAAATTAATTTTGAATGAGATAAACTATATAATAGAAACGCGTGAGAGTATTTAACGACAAAATAACGTAATAAATAACTGAGAAAGATAGAGGAAGAATAATTTAGAGATAGTTTTGTTACTTGGTTAGAGAAGTAGCAATGGGAGTACAGAAGTGAAACTTTTATGTCCTCTCATGAGAGAATTAAAACTATTGGTGGTACAACAACACATACTTTCCCTGTTGAAAGGAACAATCACATTGTATTATAATTCTCTCTACACCCGTGCAAACATTCCGAACTTTGTAAATCATTGTTTTTAAAATGAAAATAAATTCATTCTGAAGACCAATGTCAGCCCGGAACCTTGGAGCAATGTAGACGTCATGATGAGCCTATTTCCACGTCAATTTAATTTTACATATATTTCTAATTTCTGCTCATTTCCGACCACCCTCCTACAAAGCAAGGGTTGCAAGAAGAGCTCAATCTTCCCCCAGTTTTTCGCCCCACCTGGTCCCCGCAAGTTTCATTAACTCAGGTATTATCCTAAATGTTCCCCACATGTTCTCCGATATATTTTTACAGATGTTCCCCAATGTCCTTCCAAAAGTACTTCAAATATTTTTCCGAATACTTTCGAAAATGTTGCCCCAAATATCTCTGCCTTCTTCGCGATCTGCCACAAAGGTCACCAGCATGTATCCGATCCCTTGTTTGCCCGTTCGTCAGCATTATTTGACACTCGTCAACAGCGTTCTCACCACAACGTCTGTTGAACAGTACTGTTTTAATCGAACTGCACTGTCAGAAAAATAGATACAGTACTTGTACGTAAAAATATTATGCAAAGTCACTGGTAACGTATTGTCGCATTCAGACAGAAGAAGAGGAGCTGGAGACCGATGGCGTGTTGAAGACCGCCCACCCACTACTGCGCGCACAGTGTGTGTCAATCGCATGCTGATTACAAGAACTCTTTCCATCTCGTTCGCAATCTCGCAGATGAAAAAGCGGGCTGGCGCTGTCATATTTAGAATGGTTTGCAAGCGAAGACACAGGCGATTCCTTATCTCCCGTTTCCTCGAGGGACACGCGAAATCTCAATCCTCCCTCGTGTGGTTACAGTGAAGCGCACGTGTACCGGAGGCAATATGTTATATATGATACATCGTATATCAAACGTATCTGTGAATAGAGAGGATAGCAACAGAGAGTTTGCAAATCCTCCTAGCGGCGCGCTTAGTGACACATTCTCCTAGTAATGTTCGATGATTCTTGACCCGTAGTAATAATGATGTGAGGTTCACGAGTTTGGGTCAACTTGGTAAGTCGTTTTATTACCAAATTGACCCAAATTCGTGAACCTCACATCATTCTCCTAGTAAAGTACTGTAGAAAATGTAAAATGATTAATATTAGATTACGTCAATGATAACAGACTTTTGTATTGACAATGAGATTTGCCACAAAACGTTCAGTGGACAGTATTCACTATACCGTTCCTAGATAATTACTAGACTTGTAAGGGAAATAAGAGAAGAAAATGAGGTCGGCCACCATGTTTTAAATACCAAATTCTACTCAAAATGAAACTATATTCTTCTAAATTTGTTTCAATCATGGGTTACCAAATAGCTCATGTTTTGTAGTGTGTCTTCCACCATGATCACAAATGATATGATTTGGGGGTAAAGCACAAATGGCAAGGATATACCTATATGATGAATTATCAACATTAAGACTTCAATATTTTTATGACAAATTTTTTATTAGAGTCCATATTATTCATACAATTTTATACGATAATATGGAAGCTGAAAAACTCTCCGAAACGTCACGAAGAAAATAGATGCAATGTGTAAAGATTAATATATACAAGTGACGAATAAAAAGGTTGTCATAAAAATATTGAAGCCTTAATATTGATAAATTATATGCGTGACAACTGGGATAGAATACTAAAAACTATATGATGATTTATTTAATTTAACTTCTCGCTCTTTAGAAAAGAGAAATTGCCGGAGAAATCAGAACGAAATGTCACATCGTTCACTTTTTTAATATAGGAGGATGGGTTTTAAAACGTTGTCACATCAAAATGGGTTATCGTAAACGGAACTTAAAAACCGCCTAATTATTGAAAATCTAGGTATACAATTTGTTTCACTTATGTAAAACGTTTTGTAGAGTGAAGAAAAATAAAGGAGTTTAGTTTTAACTTTGTTAGGTGATTTTCGCGGCTCAAATTATTTATGGTTTTACGTGTAATCTGATTTTAAAATAGAGTAAATTATGCATGTTATATGCATAATATGCATATGCATGTTATGTGCATAATTATATGCATGTATTATGCATATATGCCATATGCATAACATGCACGCACCATATGCTCATAATACCCGGTTCATACACTAGCCACAGTTCATGATGGAGTAAGATCGGTGTCATGTACACTGAAAACCTTTATCAGAGACCGAACGTCGCAAACGGCGGGCCGCCATCTTCATCCGCTCTACTTGTGATCCTCTAAGGAATTAATCAGTGCATCCGGACGCATATAAATGCCACGTCATTACCCTTTACGCACGCGTTATAGCCTTTCTAAATGTTTGCCCAGCTGTCTGTTATCCGTAAATAAAGCTTACTTTCTGGATGCATTACAGGTAAGGCAGACAAACAGGCCAGTGAAAATCTAGTATGGGAGAAAAATGGTCCTTTACTGTGATTTATGGATTATTTTCTTTATAGATTTTATAAAGTATTGTTTCAATATCGAAACATACGAAGTAATAAATATAAAACAATGAATAATTTTTGCAGTAATCTCAAAAAGCTTAAAGAAAAGTGAAAAGTGCACGGAAGAAACAAGATGCATGTCGTCCCAAAACTATTGGCCGGATTTGGTTTTTACTTGCCAGATGCGTCCTTAGGGAGCAATCTCTCACATGCTGTCACATTTGTGGAAGCTCCTTGGGGCGACCCGCGCGGATTGAAAGCCAAGCCGCCTGGCTGGAAGGGGATGGGGTCCGCTCAGCGCCTGAGAATCGCACGTGCGCACGTGAACCCATATGGAAGGGATATGAAAAGAGCTGCTTTCTATTTCCTGTATGTCGGTACGCGATCCCGTCGTCGGAAACTGTTACCCAGAAACTACGCGCTCACACTCTCCTCCAATGAAATATTCACAAGCGGCAGTAACACGTACGTGATCGTGTATCGAACAAGCATTTTTTATCATCGCTTCACTTGCTGGTGACAGACGAGTGAAAAATATATAATAGACGTGGTTTAATTTATGGGCGTATCGATCGTAATAAATTTCGAGTTCTGACATTGTGAGTAATGTGCTTCTAAAAGAAGTTAATCACAATTAATTTTTCACGTTTGAGTGGTGAGGGATTTTTGACATGACGCCTCAGTGATTCGATTCAAACTACTGTGGTTTCGGATATTTTTGTTGGCGGACCTTGCTTCATTTTACCAAAATGATGAAGGAATGAAAACAGAATGACACTATAAGGATATAGTTTTTTTAGAGCCAGGAGAAAGTTTCAGGAATCTACTAGGTCAAAGGTACAAAATTTGAAGCTTGTTTTTGTCATATTTCAATTTGCTTTGTTTGCTTTGTTTTCGCAGTTCGCGGAGGAAAATTTTAAAAGAAATTTTATTTCATCTTACACAGTTTTAATTGATGTCATGAATAATGAGGAAGAAAGAAGTATGTAAATGATCAGGGATTGAGTCGCTGCTGAAAATGAGATTCAAAATAATAACAAAAAATCCTGTGAAAAGCAAAACTGAAAGTTAATTAATTGGGACAAATATTTTGAAATAAAATAACATTTAAGTAAATTGCATTCAAATTTTATTTTTAGATTAGATTTATTATTAATTCTGCAATGAAGTATCATTACTTGGTGGCAGAATATTTAAATTACAAGAGAGTACTTGATTTAGAAAAAACAAAAAAAACAAACAATAATTAAGAATAATGGTACATAATTTTACAGCGCAAACCTTACTCCCATTCATTTTACTCCACTTCACTTCAGTTCACTTCACTGCACTGCACTTCACAACACTTAACTGATATGCATCTCTTTCGCATTTCTTTCCCTCCACTACACAACACTGCACTGCACTGCACTACACGAATATAAATAATAATAATAATAATAATAATAATAATAATAATAATGACAATACTACTACAACTACTACTAATAATAACAATTAGACAAATTACTTAATAGGAAATTCTACTTATTTAACAGTAGAAACTTAACAATAATACAATGACATAAAATATAGATGAATAGCTAGGAAACTAATTTATTTTTAAATTTTCTCAGGTTTTGAGGAAAGGGTTCAAAGATTGTCGCAGGCAAACTGTTCCAGTCTCTAATAGTTCTGTTTGTGAATGAAAATTTCCCAACATCCGTTTTCTGCACTCTTGTCTTAATTTTGTGCTTGTGATCCGCTCTACCGAAGTAAGTAGGTTTTCCTAGACGACGATTAATTTCACCCCAAGCGGGATAACCTTTGTATGCTTTGTACATAGCACAGAGTCGCAACTTAATCCGCCTAGTTTACCCGCTTACTTTTGTAATAAAACAGTGGAACTTAGACATTTTTGCACACGTCCGTGTTTTAGTAACTTTTTCGTCCATGTTAAGGGGCGAAATTGAACTGGTTTATACATTACACTTGATTTTCTTGTGATTCTATAGAAATTTCTAATTTTTGACCATACTTTTAAATCCCTGGAACACTGTATGAAATAACAAAGTATGTCACATACACACTTAAAAATGTTTATTATAAATTTAAAAAAATACACCTTCAGAAGGAATTATTCCCAACTTTATAAAGCCGATGTACAGCAAATAAATGACAGGTCGAAGTTTATTAATCAAGGTGTTAGCGGAAATTTACAACTTATCGAGTCCTTGTTTTTGTTAATTTTCTTGTAATGATCAATATTCTTTGTAATATCACCTTCATATTAGCAATTAACATGTTTAAAAAGTATTTTGCTTTCAATAAATTTTCTTGTACACCTTCTATTGCTACAACAAATTTGTTTCGGCGTTATTAACAAGTAAATTAATCAGTAAATTACTTAACAAACGCCGAACGTTACGAATGATTTTCTATTTCTAAGTTCAGTTGCTTTTATTATGTAGTTATAATAATTATATCCATACATCGCAATTAAATAATTATTGTAGAGTTTTAAGATTTATTTTCCGTTTCATTGTTGATCGTTCCATTTCAACGTTCCCATACTGCATTCTTATAAAACAGACAAGGAACAGCAAATTTATTTTGTGTTTTGTGTTTCTGATATAAGCGTTTTTTTATAAAATGACAATTTTTATTCTTATAAATCCCGATATTGCATTGACCAAAACAAGTCATTGTAACGGTGACACTGCTCACTGCATTTTTTTGTAATTGAAAACGATATTTCGTAAATGGGTGGATTATTGCGAGTAAATGACAGTGAACGTTAATTTTCGATGAAAAAATAAAGAAATATTTTAATTTAGTGTGAGTATATTCTTTATAAATAAAAGACACATTTTATTTTATATTTTAATTTTATGCGATAATTTAACCCTTTTTATTTTGTTTCTATAAACCTGAACATTTCATTCCACATTGTAAGAAAATGTCGTGATGAATAATTAATTTTTGTTACATAGTTATTATTTGCAGATTTGAATTCAAAACAGCGGAATTTGACTGTATTCAATCGCAATTTGCAAAATCATCGGAAGGCATTGTGATTAATAACAACTCGCTGAACAAAGCTGAAGTTTAGTTCAGTGTTATCATTCTATTAAAAATAAGGATTTATCTACACACGTTCTTAACGCAATAAAATGTTGTTTTATTCGTTGTTCACAACGCAAATTGTTGATGTATCTAATTTTTTCAGTTTTCATTATTGAAGTACTTTGAGAAGACAGTCGAATCTGTAAAATGATTTGCATACATTTTCAATTCTCATAACTTTGGTTATGTAAATGTTGTAACTTTATTAATACTTTTGAATTCGAAAATATGTGCATTTTAATAGGCCAAAATAGAGTAATATGTCCAGTCTCGTAACTCGTAAATTCCTCAAGTACGATGTTTGGGAAATGATTATAACTGCGATTTTCGTCCCTTAGACGAGATGTCCTTTGGAGCATTTGTGATCCGCGCCAAAAGGCCGTAATAATTTCAATAAATATCAATTGTGTCAGTTCCTGCGTGTTGCGTTATACGCCGAGAATGGATTCGCGGTCCGCGATCAAATCGACAAATCCCAATTTAATTGTGAACGCCAACATCTGTATGCGTGTGTTCACTGTGTCATGCGCGTGTGGCAGCGAAATCTGTGGCAGAGGCGGCAGTGATTGCCCTGCGCCTCTCGCCTGTAGGCTGTGCAGCACAATTGCATTTGCGCCATCTTCCCCCCGCTGATCTCCGCCCCCGCCGCCGCCCCCGCCCCCGCCGCCGCCCCCACCGCCGCCCCCGCCGCCGCCGCCGCCCCCGCCACCCCCGCCGCCGCCCCACCACCCCCGCCGCCCCGCCACCCCCGCCGCCACCGCCACCGCCCCGCTACGCCCGCCCCCCCGCCACCCCCGCCGCCCCCGCCTCCCTCGCCGCCACCCCCGTCTCCCCCTCCGCTGCGACGGCCCCCGCCGCCGCCCCCGCCGCCGCCCCGCCACCCCCGCCACCCCCGCCGCCCCCGCTGCCCCCACCGCCTCCCACCCACGCTGCTGACCCCCCTCCACCTCTCTTTCACCACCTCTCGGAAATGGATAGTGAATGCGGCTGCGAACTCTCGTTTCATATGATGTGAGCGTTGCAACCGCACATCACATCAGACCCTTCCCACGCTTACCCCTCCTACTGCATCTCCCGACTGCCCATCTACTACGTCCCCTCATGATTTATTTTGTTCCTTCTTAGCAATCCGCCATCTAATTTCCGATTTTTTTGTGATGATTTGTTTCTGGACATTTTCTGGGATCGCGTTACTTGAATTTTTCCCTTCCCTGCCTTCTCAGTTTGAAAGACCTAAGTCTCAATAGTCATGCCCATACCACTGTCAAACTTTCTATACCAGTCTCCATCATTCCCGTCCTCCCCACCCCCATTGTTACATCACATCTACCTGACGCTGTTTCCACCTGGGTACAGTTGTTATGTTTTGTACACACTTGCGGAATTGAATTTGAGAGTTAATATAAACTGTACAACGGGTCCAAGTGGTACACACATCGGCGTGAGCTATAAATTCGACCTCCCCGCGGACAATGCTGCGGCGCGCGCCTGTTGTGAATAAACGCGCGCGGGCTGAATCGGCGAGGGCCAGCGCACCGCCACTCGGACGGCCGCCCGCCCGCGTCCGCTCCCCCCTCCCAGCGCCATCCCTCTGAACCCCGCCCTCCCCCGCAGGGTTGGCTTTTATCCGCTCTCCGCCGAAGGTCGATTCCGCGAATCTTTCTCCGACGAAGACTTGTTCCGTCCGACTGCCTGAAACATCAATCACCCGCCAGCGCGACGTCTTTATAGATGTGGAAAGAATTGGCTCTGGGAGGGATGACGTGGATACAGAAATAGAACTGTAAGTGTGTTTTTAATGCAGTGAGTAGTACTTGTGTATATATCCATTTAATTTTCTGATGGTCAGGGAATTCGAATTGCTACGAAGGCGGATTTTAGTTTTAGTTCTCGTTGAGGTATGAGGACGAGGAGTTGAATTTCGAAGTTTGTGCTTTGCTGCTCTCTCAATCTATGTAAATGAGAATAGATTGTTTCTTTCAATCGCTTCGGACAATTGACATTGAAAACTTGTTTTTGCCGTAATAAACGCATTATAATGTTACTAGATGTTGCGTTATATTGGTAGCGTTGTAATATTAGTTAATAAACGCTATATAATCTTAGTAGATTTCCATTTTACAACTTTGATAAGTCATTAAATTCAAATTGAAGTCAAAACAATAATTTACTAATTATGTTTCTAATTAACCATGTCATATCGATTTCGAGATCATTGTTGGTCTACGAATTCTCCATCTAATGTTTTTTTCTCTAAGAGTTAGCTATATCATGAAGTTGGTACAGAAGATTCCTAACGTTTTTATTAATATATTATTTACTCCAGCAAATTCAATTGAATGCCTTATTTCAGAAAAAAAAGAACTAAGTCAACTCTTTACTAGTTTGGATTTTAAGAGCAGCCATCATCTCTATATGTTTCTACATGCATCGTTTCGGACAGATGTAGCGTCAGTTAAGCGATTCTGGAAGGTGTTTGGAACTAAAGCTAACAAACACAACTTGTGACAAATAGCTTCCTTAGATTTTTTGACTTAATTGAAAAGTTATAGTTCATTGACTGATATTGCTTTTTTAATATGTTAAAAATCTGAAACGTGATGAGCTTAAGAAACGTTTAGGTTAGTCATCGATGCCAAACTCTTTCACGAGTAAACAAGCACAATTTTTTGAAAATATGAATCTTTATCTATACTTAAAAATTTATAACAATTATATAATAACATTTATTTTAGAAAATAGGTAATTCATAAATAATAATTACTTTGACTAAAACAGGGTTTGAAAAAAATGTAAATAAATGCTTCACTCGATATTTTAATAGATAGATAGATAGATAGATAGATAGATAGGGTTTATTCTACAATTGGGCTGATGTTGCCCGGTGGCAGAATACAGAAAAACAAAAGTACATTAAAAGTACAAAACACAATTAACTATAAAAATAATATATAAAAAATCAATATAAAAATCAAACGATCATGCAACTGCATTTACATGCCTATACATATACAACAAATGAAACTACATATATACTAACATTTAATTAATAAACTTACTTACATATAACACCAACATTCATACATACAAACATACACGCTTACATACATATCATACAAAGACAAAGGAACACTCGCATACACACCAACCTACAAGTATTCACTCACAATCATATTCAGACAAATATGGATAATCACTTTTACCTACAACATAATAATATACAATACTTATAATAATTTTTACATTTCTAACACGTAAAACACTCGTTAACATCAATCAATAAATACGAACTTTTGTCAGAATAGCCTATAAAAGACGCTTAAGATTAGCGAAATAAACTACGAAATGAAATCACTTCACTGCACTTCACTTCACGTCACTGCACCTCATAACACTTTACCTAAATACTAATAGCTCAATACTTTTTAGTTTACTACCCATAATCGCACCTTTCACTTCACTTCACTTCACTTCACTGCACTTTTCACCCTATTGATTAATTTCCTATACTTTTTTTCTAAAACCACGCGCTGAGCAAGGAAAGGGCTCAAAAACTGTCGCAGGCAAATCGTTCCAATCTACGATTGTTCTGTTTACAAAGGAGAATTTGCCTACGTCCGTTCTTTGAATTCTAGTTCTAATTTTATATTTATGATCAAATCTATTAAAATAATCCGGTTTATCTAGCCTTCCCCGTATTTCCTGCCATGCAGGGCCACCAGTGTAAGATTTATACATTACGCAAAGTCGAGCCCTTTTTCTCCGATGTTCTAACGATTCCCAACGTGCAGGTATGTTCTTCCGAAAAGTGTATTTTGCCGCTCTGTTTTGTATCCTCTCTAAGCTCTTCTTAAGTCCTATTCTGTACGGATCCCAACAACTAGCTCCATATTCCATTACTGGCCTAACAAGCGAGGTATACGCGATTTCTTTTGCTTTCGTATTGCATTTTTTAAGATTTCTCATGACGAAATGCAAAGACCTCCAAGCTTTACCCACTACGTAGTTAGTTTGTTTCTCCCATCCCAACTTGCTATCCAGGAGGATGCCAAGGTATTTACAGTTTGAGACTCGCGGAACTACGTCATTACCTAGCTGATAAGGCAATGTATGAAAGTCTCTGGCCCTACAAAATGTGATCGCTTTACTTTTATTTCCATTTACAGTCATTTTATTAGCTTTTGCCCAATCATTAATCTTATTTAAATCTTCCTGTAGTTGAATCATATCGTGCTGTTCTGTAATTTCCCTATATAATATACAGTCGTCGGCAAAGAGTCGAATTTTTGACGTTATATTTTGCGATATATCATTTACAAAGATAAGAAATAACAGTGGGCCAATGACACTGCCCTGAGGGACTCCGGAAGTAATGTTACCCTTTTCCGATAAATGCTGTCCAATTCTAACCTTTTGATTTCTATCGCGAAGAAATTCACTTATCCATGCTATTACCCGCCTGTCAATTTTAGCATCAATAAGTTTCAATATTAGTATGTCATGCGGTACTACATCAAACGCTTTGGCAAAATCAATAACTATTGCATCCACTCTTCCCCCAAAATCAATTACTTCAGACAAGTCTTGGGTAAGGGAAATAATTTGACTTTCACAAGAAAAGCCATTTCTAAAGCCATGCTGCCCGCGAAAAAACCATTCTGTCTGATCCAAATGATTTCTAATCGAATTAGATAATAATTTTTCAAACAATTTACAGACTACTGACGTAAGACTAACTGGCCTATAATTTTGCACTTCACATTTTTGTCCACTTTTAAAAATTGGCACTATTAAAGCAGATTTCCAATCATCCGGTACACTTTCATTGTTGATTGATACATTGAAAAGTCTGACCAAATATGGTATTATTGTCTCCCCTGCTATCTTTAGCATATCGGATGTAATACCATCCGGACCGCAAGACTTACAGTTTTTCATTTTCTTCAATTGTGAACGTATTTCCCTTTGATCAATTTTGAATACATGATCCACGTTGTTGTGCCCTATAATAATTTGGTTAGCTTTTTGTTTGTATACGGAACAGAAATAATTATTAAATACATTGGCTTTCTCTTCATCATCTACGATATCTACGTTATTCCATCTTACAGGAGGTGTCTCCTCCTGTTTACCTCGACGGTGACGTACATAGTTAAAGAACTTTGCCCAAGCGTTTTCATTATCATCTAAAATTAACTTAAGATATGATTCTTGCGCAGTTTTCTTTTTATTTTCTACTTCTTTCCTAATTTGTCGGAATTTCTGTAAATGTACCTCGCTGCGATGCCTATTGCTATACGCTTTTCTCATTTTTCTCTTCAATTTGCGAATTTCCGTGTTATAATACTCTGGGTCTGAATTCTTTTTTAAGTACTTAAAGGGAACGAAACATTGCCGAGCTTCCTCAATAATTTCTTTGAATTTTTTCCATATGTCTTCCAATCCTCCGCCTAACTTTTCGAAAACCGCGTAGTTCAGTTTTAAGAAATGTTGCAGTCCATTTAAGTCAGCTTTACGATATTGCCAAATTCTATTACCGATTTTATCATTTACCCTTGAAATAGTAGCATTTATTTCAAGAACTACGGCATTGTGGTCACTTATTCCCTGAATAACATCGCAATAGTATAACATGTCTATCGGTCTAATGAGAAAAATATCTAACATAGAATTTTGACGCGTTGGCTTGTCAACAACTTGCGTCATTCCTGCATCCCAAACTAGTTTATTTATTATTAACTGTATTTTTCTATCGCATACTTCGCCTTGCCAATTAATATCGCTTAGATTTAAGTCACCCCCAATAATAATCGGATTACTGGTTCCATTCAAAGTTTCCCCCAATTCGAGAATATTATCAAGAATGGAATAATTACCGTTTGGTGGCCTATAACATGCAATAAGATCTATTGTCTGCGAGTTGTCTACGTTTATATCTACTCCTATCATTTCATAGTCAATGCTTTTCCATTTCAAGTTCGCGTTTATATGTGATTTAACTAAAATAAAGACCCCCCCGCCTCTAGTTTCCCTGTCCCGGCGAAATATTTTATAGTCGTTTCGACAAATTTCTGAATCTAATATTTCTTCGGTAAGCCATGACTCCGTACCGATCACTACGTCAGCATCACATGCCTCAATTAAGTTCCAAAGTTGAATTTCCTTATTAACAACACTTCGGCAGTTTACCTGCAACAGCTTCAGAGCTCCCTTACTCACCCTTAATCCTTTCTCGGAAAATGAATCTCGCTTTGGCCGCTTCCCTTCACTTTGCAACGTGCCCCCCTGCAAAGCTCTTCCTCCCGTACACTTTCTAATCGCTGACGCCGCCGTAACCGTTGCCGCCAAGGCTGCCTCTCCCGTTGTCTCCGCCACTGCCTCCACCGTTGCCGCCGCCGCTGCCGCCGCCGCCGCATCCGACCCCGTTGTCGCCGACACCAAAGTCTTCTTCCTTGAAGAATGCCCTCCCTCCCTCTCCACTGTCACTGGAGAAAAGGGCAACACCGCTGTGCGTCCATCTTGTCAATGGTTTTGCCCTGGTGCGCTGCAAAACCCGGCAACTCTAGTGAAGAGCCCACTAAGCTCGGCGACACCTTTGCGGTTCAAGTGCACGCCGTCACGACCGAGTCCACTCTCATTTACCCATCCGTTTGGATCTACAAAGAGTAGCCCTAGTCTCTGTGCCACCCACTCCATATCGCGGTTAACCCGCCTGATTTTCCGAGGCCATACGTCCCGGCGGAAGAGCACTCCGCTCAGAACAATACGAGCACTCGGAAATCTTGATTTTGCAGTAACTGCGAGGTCATAAATGTCACCCAAGAGGTGGTCAAATGACTGACATTTTTTTATGTTGTTTGACCCCACGTGTAAAATTACAGTTTTAGGGTTAACCACATTACATTTCCCGATTTGCCCCTTCATCTGCTCCACTCGTATTCCCGGAAAACAGCGCACTTTAATGTGTTGCCCCTTCCCCACATGACGCACTATCGAGTCACCAAGTATAAATATTCAAAAATATCCTAAAGGTGCCAGGATCGGATAGCTACAGGAATTTAGGAGGTAATTAACTGTCAGTTGTATTTAATAAATACAGCCAAGAACTCCACCTCCTTGTCATTAATGGCCACATTTGTTTCCGAAATACGTATACGGATACGAAAGAATCCGCAAATACGTTTATTCAAAACGATGAAAGATGCTCCACGTAATGGGTTGGAGGGAGCACGAGCACTCGAGTCGACAGGCCGCCAGCGCTCGAGCAGAGCCAATAGAGAGTTTTTGCACCCTCAAACGTGAAACACTATTTCTGCGCATTCGCAGATGCACTAAAGTGATGCGAAACTTGAACTGCGCATGAGCAGAAGATCGATAGTGCTTACCGTTCGAGGTGGCAAAAACTCTCTAATCGGTTGAAGAAAGCGCTCGAGCGTCCACTGCTGGGTGAAAAGTCGACCGTGGTGCGGATGTTTTTCATCAGAATTCAAAACTCTTCTGCAAACACCGGCTGAAATGACTGAGGGCTGTTGCTGCTGATATGTCTGTCTTGAGGATATCAGGGTTCGGTTGCCAGTGATGACGGATTGTCGGCACTGTACAGACAACTAGTTCGAATTCAGCTGGAGCAGTATTCGGCCACCAGCTACTCAACAACGGTAGTTTTTCAGGGTTTCTCAGATCAATACCAGGCGAATGCCAAAACAGCGCTTTAACAAATGGGCCTTAACAATGGGCCACGAACGCTTTCGTTCCTCATTCTTGTCCCCTCCTCCCCCCACACACGATCTTCCATACCATGCATATCAAGAAAGTAGTCGTAATCTTAGAGATTGTTCCGGCTGGGACGGTGTCTCGCTGGAAGAGAGGGTAAGCATTCAAATGGCAGTTTTTACTGCCAGATGTATTGAAAGTTTAAGCGATGAAATCTCGTTATTTTAAGAGACATCTCAAAGGAAATTTATTTTCTAACCTTTTCAAGATAATAAATAATATGATACCTGCATATTCATACATGAATAAAGTTACATATTATGTCATTGTTCAAGAACATGGGACGGTGCTATTATAAGATACTCGAGGCATTCCTCTTAAATGACAATGATAAGGATATTTGTATTTTTAAAATTAATATGATTTTTTTGCGTTCAAATACATTGTTTCCTTTTCACAAGTTTAAACGGAAATTTATAGAAAATTATAGCAAAAAATGAAATTGTTCTATAATTGCAATATTTCAAGAGAACCTCGTTTACATCTTGAACCATGCCGACTTTAAAATTAATTTTGCCGTATTAAATCACCTTGCCTTGATTCGGTGGACATCTTATATTCCCTATTGCTTTTTCCAACGTCAATAGTAACTTCGCCAAGTTTGAGCGGAAATATTTGGCATGAAAAGTTCACTGGAATGGTCGTAATTCAGATGAAACTTCAGGTAATCAATATTTCCGAAACTCTTTCAAAAAGTTCGCTAGAAATGAATGCAAGTTTGATGACTGTGGTCGATTGTTTCTCGCTTCTCAAAGATGCGCTCTTCGCTGGCGGAAGCTCTATTGCATTCCCGGACGATGTTTTTCGGATAAGAAAATTTTTCAATAGTAGTCTCCAATTTCAAATTTTTAGTTCAGCACACTTTGTTTTGTAGCCAAATTCAATGACCAGTTCCATCACCGATGAACTTCGAATGAATGGAATGAAAGTGAATTTACGACCTTCATTTCCTCCTGCGTATATAGGCTTTTTTTCAATTACGCGGTGTGGGAAAGGTGCGATATAACGCCCGACCTTCCTGGGAAGTTGCGCGTGCTCTGGCGCTAAAGTATTCCTGAGGAACAACGCGTCTTCATCGATCGCCCTGCGATAATATTCCGGAAACAGCTTCGATGAGGAGTTCGATTTGCGGCGGTGGCGGCGGCGGCGCCCGCGGAGATGAAGTCGGAGGAAGGCTCGCGGCTGATAAGGTCACGTGCCGCCCCCGAGGCCACGGGCCGACGTGCGATTGTTCTCAGGCGCAGTGCGCTGGCAAGTCACGCTCGCTACTCCCTCCCCATCCTGGTTCTCTTCATTTGTTTTCTTCGTCATGTTCTTGTTACATTTTTAAAATGTGAGTTCGGAAATAATCAACCATAACAATCGCAGTTACAACATTTATTACAACATACCCAAAGTTAACTTTCGGGAAACAATTTTCCCATCTTGAGTGGGTGTATAACATGGAGAAGGGAAAACAAATGAGAAAATAACATAAAGTATGAGAGGAAAAAGAAATATAGCAAAAATACCAGAGAAAAAGACTAATAGAATAACATTAATAATAAATAAATTAAAAATTACTTATTAAAAACCACAAGATATCTGACACTACGACGGAACAATTTAAAAAAATCTTTCCCTTCATCTCCTTTTTGTTCTTTGTATCCCTCTTCTGCTTCTAACCCGTTTCTGTTTTAGTAAAATATTCCTGTTTCAATAAGATATTCTATTTATCTTCTCCTTATTTGCCTGGTTTATGTATTTTGCCTTTATTCATTACTGTCATTTACATTAACATCGTAATAATTCTTTGTTTCTAAGTAAGTTACAGGAAACTATTGTAATAAAATATGTAATAAATATTCTCAAATTAACTAACTTACTTTTCTGCATTTGAAACTGTTACATTATTGCCAAGATTATGGATAACTTTCTATTTTTGTTTTTAAAAACACGCAGAGACTATATACTAGTCTTTTTGGACCTCGGTTGAAAGAACACGTGAGGCGAAAGTGCAGCTCATCTGTTTTACGGGAGTCCGGTACGGTTGTAAAAAATAATTTAGTATGCAAAATATTCGTGAAATTGATTTACGTTCTCATACACGTAAAAATATTCAACACATTTCTAAATAAAGATTGGTAGTAATTAATCGACTTAAAAACGTAATTATTATTCATTTGAATTGAAAGATACGTGAATTATTATATTCACTCCAGTTCATTTTTTCTTCTTCTGGGCTGTCTCGCACCCCATTTGGACCCCCTTTTTCGGAATCAAATAATCAACCAATGATTCATTGACTCTTACATAATACCAACCTGTGTCCCCAGGGCATTGTGGAATCACTGGACTAAGAAGCAGACGACTTAAACTTCATTAATTGAAGTATTATTTTGAATTCTGGGTTCGAATCTAGTGTAAATAATTCTGTCAAAATACAAATCACGAAGAAAACGTGACAGTAATTTTTGTGCAATTTATTGGCAAATATTGACGCAGAAACTCGTAGGTATTTTTCTTCTGGAAAGTTAGTGCTGAATCAAATGGATTTAAGAAAAGAAAAGAATTTATTTTATTTACGTCAAAAACAGTTAAAAACTGCGTATGACGAGCTATGGGGAGAAGTGAATTTTGTGCACGTTTTCATAATTCTGTGGTCTCTATCCTAAACCATATTCTAGTCGAATTTTGAATACAGAAAAGAGAGTTTTTTTCGAGTTTTGTTGACAAAATATTCGCTCCTATATAATAAAATATATTTTCAAAGGTAAATTAGCTATAAATTTCTGCCCTGAACCCTCATGTTCTTCATGAAAGAATAATACTTTTTGCCGCGATAATATGAAAAACGATAATTTGAATAACTATATTTCCCACTGAAATTCAGAAGACGTGCACAAATAATGAAGTTACATTTATGTCCAGAAGCAAAACAAGGGACCATCTCAGCATTTGCTCAAGGATCAGGGAAACTGGACGAAAAACCTGATCGAGATGGGGGCCATCAACCCAGAAACTGTGGTACAATACTTGTTACAGGTTCTTTAGAATTATACAGTCCAAATGATAAATAATTACATTAACTATCATTGTTAAAATTAATTCTACTTTCCTTTTTGATGCTCGGTATAGTCTCGAATTGTATAGAAACAGTTATGCAGCAGAAAAGATTTTACTTGGGACTTAAACTTTTCTATGGAATTTAATCGTTTAATGTCTTCTGGCAAAGTGTTGTAGAGTAATGTACATGAATTGTATGTGAATTTTTTGTAGTGAGCTGTTGATACTGCCACCTGGTGAATATGATTACTACGTCGTGTGTTATACTTATAGACATCGGCGTTTGCTGAAAATATATTCCCGTCCTTAAGTAAGTCATTTTTGACAAAAACTACTGATTCGTAAATCAGGAGACAAGGTAATGGTAAAATTCCTAGATTAATAAAGAGTGACTTACAAGAATCACGTGGGTTGGATTTGCTTATTATTCGTACAATTCTTTTTTGTAATCTGAAAGTCTGTGAACTATAAGATGTGTTTCCCCAAAATATTATGCCATATCTCAGGCGGGAGTGAACATTGGCAAAATATACACAACGAGCTGTATGAAGGCTGACGGAATTTGAAAGAATTCTGAACGCGTAGCATAATGAGCTTAATTTTGTGTTCAATTCATTTAAGTGGGCATTCCATTTGAGGTTTGACTGAATTGATAGACCTAAAAATTTTGTTACATTAACATCAGTCAATGTCACACCGTTCATTTTCAATGGAGTACAGAATTTTTTATTTGATATGGAAAACTGCATTGAAACTGTTTTATTTTCATTTACTTTTAATTTGTTATTACGGAACCAATTTGAAACGTCTGATATTGTACTATTTACGGTTTCTTTGTTGCAAAGAATATTTGTATCATCCGCAAAGAGAACTGTTCTTCCGTTTTGAATCGCTAAGGGCATGTCATTTACGTATAATAGGAAGAGAATAGGGCCTAAAATCGATCCTTGCGGGACTCCACGTACAATTGGCAAAGAACCGGAAAGGTGTGTACATAAAGTTCCATCATTCCAGTAAGGTATTTCTACTCTCTGAGATCGTTGTTTAAGGTACGAACATAGCCAATCTAGAGCAATACCACGGATTCCATACGAAGGTAATTTTGAAAGTAAAATGTTATGATCAATGACGTCAAAAGCTTTTGAAAGATCTAAAAATATTCCAATAGTTGCTTCGTTTTGATCCAATGATGAGGCAACATCCTTAAGAAAAGAAAAAATGGCTGTTTCCGTAGATTTTGATTTCCGGAATCCATGTTGGCAATTTGAAAACGCGTCGTGTTTATTCAGAAAGGTTTCCATTCGCACATAAAAAAGTCTCTCTAATATTTTTGAAAAAACTGACAAAAGAGAAATTGGCCGATAATTTTGAACTTCATTTTTGTTGCCTTTTTTGAAGAGCGGCTTAATCTTAGCTGTTTTAAAAATATCTGGAAAAATTCCGGTGCAGAAGGATGCATTAAATATGTGAGTTAACGGGTGTATAATGGCTGGCGCACACGTCTTTAACAAACAATCCGGAAATTCATCTAAACCGGCCGAATATTTATTTTTTAATTTACCGATTATTTTGAGAATTTCATAGGAAGAGGTTTCGGAAACGAACATAGTGTCTAAGACTTTTAGGGAAACGTCAGATGTTGAATTTTGTGGCTGAAAACCCTTAGTGAGATCGACAGCAATTCTCGAAAAGTATTGGTTAAAGAGACTAGCCACTGTTGCCGGATCGTTCACATCTCTATCGTTATCTTTTAAAACAACATTCTCTATAAGGTTTCTAGTTGGTTTGGTCGCATTTTTTACTATATCCCACATTGATTTTGTTTTGTTATTTGAGTTCAAAATATCCTGATCGTGTTTCATGATTTTAGCCTGCCTTATGACTTTTCTTAACAATGATTTGTATTTTTTAAAGTACAGGAGGAAATCTTGAGATACGTTATACGTTATACGTTATACGTTAATTGTACAAATTATTGCGTAGGCGAACTGCGGGAAGAAGGTGCAACACGCGTTTCAATACGACATACTTCACCGTCAGACACAACTCGCAAACGCTGCGTTTTAGATCCTGAAAACTGTTTTTTGAGGGGTGAAAAGGGACACGAGTTGTTTATTATGCAAAACATACGCCATGATATCTTTTTGAATGTTCTGTTACTGTTTTAGAGTGCCCAAAATTCATACCCGATGTTTTCACAAAGTTGAGTTCTATCATGATGATATTTTTACTTTTAAAACTATCATTTGCGAAATGTGGAATTCTCCCATAGATTAACCTAGTATTCTCTCAGTTTTATTACTCTGTTATTGGACCATGACACAGCACCATACCCGTAATTTCCTGCTTCCAAAGATTTCTGGCCTTTTCCATTCTGTAGCAAGATTTTCTAAGGACATTCTTATTGAAGAATGACTTTGACTGAGATCACATATTTTCAGTTGAAACAGCTCACATAGTTTCAGTATTAGGGAGTAAGCCTTGAAACAGTCTGCCCTTCAGTTCCCAGCAATTTATCAACTATACGTCTGTGGTTAATTACTTTTAACACTTGAAAAAAAATTATATGATAACTGCTTAAATCATTTTAATAGAATATATGAAGGTGAATATGAAAAGATGAAAATTAAAATGCAAGAATAATAATAAATAGCATTTACCATGTATCCTGACAATAAATATTTTTAAAATGTTCACATTTTGCACAGAACGTTAGCAGTATTGGTCTTATTTTACTTATGATACCTACATTACAGATCTGCTCATGGGCTTTCTGGCCAGGCTTCATAAATCTTTGGTCTCATTGTGTACTATATACACTCCTTTCTTGGGATCAGCTATAACTGTAAAATATTAAAAAAATCAATAAATATAATAGTTATATAATTATATTAATACTATACAAAAGTATTGCATAATGTAATGAATAATATAATACAGGTGTACATAGTAAATACTGTCCCACATTTAAAATACTAAATATATTTCCATGGGAGTGTGAAAGTATCAAAGAATGTAATCAGTAATTGTATGTTCAAAGCAATGTAAATCTGCATTTGATTTATTGAATATGAATTGCTAGAGCAAAGAACCTTGTCATACATTGTTTGAAGCAAATCTCTTTGACAGATATTATTGTTATTATTTTTACTATTGATATTATTATTACTACTAATAAGGTTGACAAAAATAATTCTCCTCGATAATTTACATAATCTTTTCCCTATAAACAATATACTTACTTCGATATTCCAAACAAAATTCTTTTAAGAGTTCTGAACAAAGAAGGTTAAGATTCTTGGAAAACGAATGTATCATAATTGCCTCTGATATTCTCCCAAATTTCGTTTTCTGAAAGAACTTTCCTTGTAAAGAGAGTTTCCTATTATTTCTTCTTTGCAAACTACACCCAATACAAAGTACAAAAACATACACTCATATGTTGAATGTTAACATCATGAGTTTTTTATAGATGAATCTCGCAATTGCTTTCTTCACAACCATATAAGTGATCTGATTCAGTACTGACTTCACAATACTGAAAGAATATTGTAAAGTCGATATGAACTGCATTTTAGAGATTCACATTCATTTGTAATGTTAATTTATTCACATATGGCTTCATTATTAGACCAAAAAACATGAATTAAAATATGTTCAATCACCGTGTGTACTACAATTCCCAATTTATCGATATAACCAAAAACATACAAAATACCTGAATGTGGTAATGCACAAATAATCTCTTCCTTAGTACAAAAATTTAAGATTTGTTATGTTTCATAAACATCGTACCGGAAATAAATATGCCACTTCACATGTATGTTCGGAATTCGTTTTCATCGTCAGAAGATACAATAACATTGTATCTTCCTGCACTATTTAATATCCATTGTTTAACTTTAACACGATTTGCATGCGTCATTTTAACACACTTACGTGTCATTGTTTCCAGTGTCTCGTTTAAAAATTCAAAAACAAATAATGGGATGAGAGTATAAAATCAAAACGACAAACTCAATTAAAAAATTGTAAATATGCTTCTACGCCAGCTTCTACGCGTTCAAGAGTGCTGTTTTGAACATGTTCGTAGAAAATAAAACAAATGAAAAGATGCCAACCCCAGCTAAACAAAGTCTATTTCGGCGTGTATGTGCCAACACATGGGGAGTTTCGTTGACGGTTGACTCCTCCTAAGTTTTCGTTAAACTTAAAGTGTAACGAAAAGTCCCTAAGCCAATGCCGTTAGTATAACGGGTGATATTCATGAAGTTGGTATGATCCACTATCTCTGGGACCATTAGAGCCTGAAAACTCTTATATCTTCGGCATCCCTTTTACTTTTAGCGACCCCCGGACCCGTGCCCTCAGATTTCGGGCTGAGAGAATGTGTCTAATTTTAGTTAGAAGAAAGAGAAATCATGTACTCTGTCCTTGTTCCTCTTCAACGTACTGCAGCCACTATACTCAAAAGCATAAACTCCTGTCTCTTGATAAACTGTAGTTACTTTGAGCATTTACTCGACAGTCAGGTTTTTGTCATTTTAAGGAAATTATATTTTAATATTTTTTATTAATTATTTTCAATAATTGTTAATATACTATTTATTTAAATTTTATTAGTATTTTTAATAATTTTATCGGTCACATGCGTCTTTTGCCCCTTCTAACATGCAACCGTATGTTTGTTAAGTACACTTGTACCTACCTCTATGTTAAGAAGTTTAACATCTTTAGGGCCTTTTTCACCAACATACACCTAACGTGACGTTAGTAAACGAGCCGTTAAAATTAACTTCCCCGTTAAGATTTGTTCCGTTTCACCAACGTTTCCACGGCTTCTGTTAGCTAATCGCCAGTTAACTTTAATGGGTGTACAAAATGCATGAATATTGGCTTTTAGAAGGCCGTGAACTGGAAACTCTGTGGAGAATGAGCTCTCAATAGACAGAGAATAAAGAAACAAAACCCAGTATACACTGTATACACATTCTCTGCCATTCTATTGTGGTCAATTGTGGTGCTTGTACAAGTTTTGTTGTTTTGTGGGTTATAATTTGCCATTCAAAAAGAAGCAGATCCACCAATTTTTCGGCAGAAGAAAAAGAAATTCTTGTAGACTTGCTCCACAAATATAAGATTATTACGAGCAGAAAAACGGATGGTGCTAAAAATAAATATAAAAATAATTTCTTCTTTCCCTGAAAACACGTGGACGCACGGACGGCATTTCCAGGCTTTCCAATTCGTCGTCGTCTTCCAGTACATACTGCAAAGCTCTTTCCATTTTCCTGGAACTGCGATGTCCGATGAAACCGAAACCCAATATTTCCGATGCGCTGCCCACTAACCAAGCGTTACCTGCTGCTAACGGAGCAGATATCACGCGTTAACTTTAACGGAAAGTTAACAGGCGTTAAAGTTTGGTGAAACACGTATTTTCTCTAACGGGCCGTTAAAATCTCCTAACATCCGGTTAGCGTGTTAACAAGCATTGGTGAAACCGGCCCTTAGCAACGTGAATAAACAACCATCGAATCATCGCAAGTCAAATGTTTATTAAGAAAAAACATGGCGGGGTACAAAACAAATCAGATTCAAATAATTCAGAATAATAGTAACTCATATGGTATTCCACCAAATGAAACTCTTCTTCGGTATCATATTTACGGACGATCTGAAGTGTCGCTACTGGAAATCGACGCGCCCACTTCCTCACCGAACGTCATTCCTTTAGTTATCTTTAGGTTAAGGAGAATTATTTGCATCAATCTTTTCTCAAACCACGGTATAAGAATATTGCTTAAATAGATCAATCGTAAGCAACAGTATCTCGTAGTAACATGCCGTAAGTAAGACCCTCTCCCTTTCCGGCTCATCAATCGTGACGACAAACAAATAATTTAATTGAAAGTTTTTCCTGCAACTTTCTATGCCTACAAATGGACTATCCAGGCGACTGCATAATGTTTATTTTTTATGAACTTGCAAAGCACAAATAAAACTTTTTAATATGAAAAATATACGCCGGAGGCTCCGAGTTTAGCTGCTTGGTGAATAAGAGAACTTACAAAAAGTGTGGAAATGTACTAATGACACAGTATGTTATATTCAAGCAAATATTAAACATTAAAAAACTATAATATTCACATTAGAAAATATGGAATAAAATATTGGTTTCAATTAGAAAGAAAAAATTAAAACGTACTTAATTTCTTGTCTCTCACCTTTCTTCAGTCGGAAGCGACTGATCGAAATACAGTACCTTTCGGGTATATGCATAACTAAGCCTTTCTCTTGGCTGGAGTACATGAAAGACGTAACGTTCACTCTCCTCATCCAAACGCGAATCGTTTATATATATATATATATATATATATATATATATATATATATATATATATATAAAAGAGCTAGTCTCGGACACCTTTGGACCGACCTCCATGAAAGTTGGCACTTCTACGCGTTTTTTCACCCATAAGGTTTATGTGTTGTTAATTCTGTTGTAACTCCACTACATGGCGCTGTAGAACAAAACTAACTAAATATTCACGTCAAATGCAACTCGCAACACACTCGGCAGCATTTTGAATCTATAGTGTTAAATAACTCCTAAATGAGGCGTTATAGGGCCTTAAAAACCAAAATTTTGAAGCTGAGACCTCAAAGAAACATTTATCACACTGTAATCTACAGAATGAGCTCTTCTCGAACATTCTATTACATTTTTTCTGGCCCGGCGCTTCCCGTTATTACCTCACCTGCTCAGCGATGCAACACACGTGCAGAATGTGTGTAAAGTAAATATGAATGAGAGGAACAGAGAGCGGCAGAGACACAGAGACAGACATACAGAGACAGGGTGAGGGAAGGAGATACAGCGAGAAAGGGTGATGGGAGGGGAAAGAGGGAGATGAAGAGCAGAACGTCTGCCGGGTTTTCCTAGTTTCAAATATTTCAGGGATCTTAAAAAACATGATGTTCAGACAGCTTGCCACGCAGCCGCCCCGCCTCAAAATACGGAGGCGGAGGCAACGTCTTCGATTAGTCGTTCGATTTGGGGTGGCAGAGGGTCGGGAACGGGCGGGGGGGCGGAGGGGGAGGGAGGGCGGAGTGCTGGGGAGCGATAAGGTCACGAGCGCCGCAGGGACGTGTCGTCGCCGCTGGGCTCAACTGCGTGTTCCGCTCTTCAAGCGAATGCCGCCGCACACTGGTCCCAAATAGGCGGAAGGCTGCACAGGCATTGCATAAATTTTACCTTCTCATGTAATACTAGTAGAATACAAAGGGGCATTTATATAATCTTGTGGGTCCTTGATACACGCTTTTTTTCAAAACTTTTTTCCCCTTCTGGCTCTGTGTGCACTAGCGTCTCGAATGTAGTACATACGATTTTCATGACAATGAATCAGTGGGGGTGATGTCACGGCCCCATGAATTTGAAACGGTTCTTTGAATGTTTGGGGGCACATGAAGAATTTCTACAAAACTTTTCGTTAAGATTCTTGCTTGAATAAAGTTCGCTTGGTAATATGGTATCTAGTCCGATTTTCATTTAAATACGGGTGCTTAAAGCTTAACGTTCTATTTTAACCATCGGACGCGTTGTGTATACGTAACTCGACGGGTGATGAAGTGGATATGAGCATTTATCACGAAACCAATGCGCCCAAGGTGGAATTTCTGCCCGGGCAAATACTTTTGGGGATCGGAATTGCTCTTGCTGATTCAAGTAGTGTCCTAACGTTACGTATCCCTTACACACAATACGAGAAAGTATGTCCTGCATGAGCGTTATGCTCATAGTACATACAATATTTATAAGTAATAACTTTTTTCTACTATGGGTAATAGAAGACTGATGTCACAAGGACAATTGTTGCTATGTACTATTTTGTTATGTATTATGTATTATCCAAATTATGTAAGTATTTGATTGAAACGACGTGAAATAAAAAATGTTTCTTGTGATCAACGATCACAAAGTTTGATTAATATAATACGCCTTTAATAGAGAGGAAATACAACATGCTGCTTGGCACCACTTGTTTAAAATATGTTAAGTCTGTAACCTCAGTACACGTGCTTAATGCTTGGCAGATGCAATGTATATTTCGGGAGAGAACTGTTCATTTAAATATTCAAGTAATATAAGAATTCAATTATAAAACTTGGTCATTTTGAATTGATATAATGATGGTAATACAAATACGCGTTTGAAAAAACTGAATCCACTGTTAAAAGAGATGAAACATTTTGTAATATCCTTCCTTCTACAAAAAGGAAGAATTTGTGAATGACAGTTGAACATCCTGCAAATGAAAATAATCCCTCAATGCAAACAAAAATTGTTTAAATCCTTTAGTAAAAACGCAACATTTATTGTTGTTAATATTTGTAATTTTTATTTATGTACGTTACACAGATTTTAGGTTTTTAGTTGATCACACTTTGTAAATTACAGACAATATGTTATATGTGCTCTTCAAATCATTTAATTTTGTCCACATATGACAGTGCGCTGGTGCAAAGATTGAATGACTTCTCGATCGCCACTCCCAGTGTCGTTTTTTGATTGATTAGTAATTCCCGGCGCGTGAATTTCTAAGGACATTATTTCCGTAAGTGTAGTGCATGTTTTTTCTGTGCGGTAGCACAGTTGCGGTGATCTCCCTCCGCTGATTGGTGAGATCCGGCGTCGACCTACCTATCGGCTAGCGGGCTTTTCTCCAACCAGATAGATAGGACAAGGAAAGATCGACCGCGGTCCGTGGCCTGTTTTTGGGGTACTGCTCCAGCATTCGCCTGATATTGATTGGGGAAACCACGTAAAACTTCCGATCAGAGCAGCCGACCATTAGAATTCTCCTCTAGGCAGCGACTGAACTTGAGCTATCTAGCTAGTGTCGAAAGTACTTTCACAGACGGGACTCGAACCTACGACCTCCCGGTCAGAGGCACTGCAGTGATATCAGCTGATGCCCTGAACTACCTCTCCTGATACTCAGTTGCCCGGCGAACCACGACCTATGCTTCTTTGATCTCCATTCTACACTGTGAGAACTTTGTCTATTTTTAAGGCACAGAGTAATTCTATTGAAGCAAATATTCAAGGCTATAAATTATGACTTAAGTCCCAATTTTTAAACAAATTACGGATAAAACATTTGCTCTATTTGCTCAACTTTTACTTACTAAACTTATATCGCAAGAAGCACACTAACTGCTTTAAGATTTGTGTTGGCGTCTTCAAGTCAGTTCTGAGAAGTGGGTAATAATGTTAATATTTGTAAAAAACACGTCGTCGTGAACAGACTTTGGCAGGATATAATTTTCAGGCTCCATCCAAGAAGAACCAGTAGTAGAAACAAACATAAAATAGTAGAAACCTACACAGAGGCGAAAATGTTATTATCAATGTCGGTTGTTCGCAGCCCATTGCACATTTCATTTGCACTGCCTCACGTTTGGAATGATCGTTCCAACATAACAATTGTATGAAATAGCAGAGAAAGGAGAACTAGGAAAGGTGATGGAAGTGAATGCATCAATTTGGGCTCCATCTATCAAACTAATTTCTTGCATTAGCATATAACAGTGTTGGCAGAGTAATGACTCGAGGGCACGCAAGGGAATTTAATAGTATGTGTATATTTTAGTTTAATGTGATTTTCGCTCCACCACAATTCATGGTTACTATACACCTAAACATAAATTCTCTATGAATAAATGTAGTTCCTCACAATGTATGTAGGCTTACAATCTAAAATGTTTCGGTTGAACAATGGAACAAGGACAAGTATAACAACGTGTTATAGACTGTAAAAGTGTGAAATCAGACATTTTTTGGCAAGTAAAAACCTCGTAGTGTGTACTATAAACAACACCAAATACTATCTTGCGGTTTGCATCGATTCATTATTTTGTGTTTCGGGTGCATGAATTGCTATGGTCATTAGTCAAAAGGTCATATGTAGTGCATATTAGATGACGGGAGGTGGTGATGTTCCTTCTGCGCTCGAACGTGAGATCTGGTGGGGTCCTACAAGTCGGATTCCTCTTCTAGATAACTTCGCCAGCGGGGCACTACTCCAGCCAAGTCAGCCTCTAAGCTCCCGTCCAGTCTCCCAACATATGCAGTGCGTGTAAGTGTTAGTGTGTGTGTTAGTGTGTGTGTTAGTGTGTGTGTTAGTGTGTGTTAGTGTGTGTCTGTGTGCGTGTCTGTGTGTGTGTGTGTGTATGTGTCTGGTGTGTGTTTATGTATGTGAGGGGAGGTGAGGGGAGAGTGATTAAGAAAGAAATACTGCGCACGGTCTGTAGTCCGCGTGTAGAGATTCTGCTTCGGTATTCACTTGGTTTTGATCATAGAACTAAGGAAAACAATATATTAAGAGTATCCAGCCATTAGAATTTTCCTGCGACAGTAGTTTGAACTTGTAATTGAACTTGACCGAGCTGTGTAGTTAAATGCCGTAAGTCCGCCACCGTCGGGAGCTTAAAAGTTTAAAATAAGACACTTCTTTAAAGCAAAATCCTGGTCGAGTGAACCACAAACATTGCTCCGAATCCTACCTCGCGGGTTGCATCGACTGGTAATTTTGTGAGACCGTTGGACCTCCCGGCCAGAGTCGCTGAAGCGACACCAGTTGTTCCCCTGTGCCGTCTCAGCCGGTGGTAGCGTGGAGGGAGAGCAGGCCTTTCCCCCGTGCGGTGGCGAGAGCGCCCCGCAGAGCGCGGCTGCGTGCGAGCGGTGGACGCTGAGCGCCAGGCGAGCGGTGACGGCGGTGGAGGAGGAGGGGGAGGCGGTAACGGTGGTGTTGGCGTTGGCGATGACAACGGTGACGGCTGCGGTAGTGACGGAGGTTGAGCTGGAGGTGGCTGTGGCGGTGGTAATGGCAATGGTGGAGGAGGAGGTGGCGATGGTGGCGGGGACGTGGCGGCAGCGGAGGCAGTGACGGTGGCAATGGCAGTGGCGACGGCGGCAATGGCAAATTGCGGCGGTGGCAATGGCAGTGACCGAGGTGGAGTTGACGATGGCGGTGGTGGTGGTGGTGATGGTGGCTGTAGTGGCGGCAGCGGCGGCGGCGTTGGCTGTGGCGCAGGCGGTGGCGGTGGCGGTGGCGGTGGCGGTGGCGGTGGCGGCGGCGGCGGCGGCGGCGGCGGCGGCGGCGGCGGCGGCGGCGGCGGCGGCGGCGGCGGCCCCGGGGCGCGGGTCGGATTCGCTTAACCCCCGTTATTGCGTTAGCGCGGCATTACGTAGAGGGCGACCGGCGCTCGGCCAACGGGCACACGCTCCAAGGGAAGGCAGGTGTCGCCACCGCCCACGCGCTGCCCGCCCAGGCTAGGCCACGCCCTGCCGCTTCCGCCTTCTGTCACCGCCTGCGGACACTGCGGTTGCTATCATGCAACAGAAGAACGATATGGGAAGAAATCGTCACATTTTATCTTTCCATCCTTCCTTATTATTTCTCAATCGTTCCAAAATATTATTTTTACTCAACTGCGCGAAGAAAGAAGACCGATTTTATGGAGTGCTTGTACGAAAATCAACCACTACTTGTAAGGGCGATTGTTATGGCTCGAGCGTAGCAGCGTTTGAAAGATTGCGGGGTTTATCGAGGGAACGGCCCGGCAATTTACTTGATGTGTTTAATGTCCGTGAATTTCTGGCGGCTGACGGAATGGGATTTGTAGGCAGACTGCCTTGAAGTGCTTTGTGTCTTCCGTGTTCACTTTCAGGCACATGCCGGAGCATCCACCACCTGATAGAATAGGTATCGAACCGCTCGCGTTCTTTCCTTCCCAGTACCTTACAATAATAAAAAGCATGGTATAATAATATTAAAATAATAATAAGCCGGTCTCGAGATCGCTAAAACACTAGTGTCATTGCGATCTCGAACGGAAGGATCGCGGGTTCAAGTCCTGCCTCGTGCATGGGTGTGTTTGTGTTTGTATGTGTGTCGTCCATTCACTTTTCATGATCATCATCTATGCATTTTCCATCCCACCAGAACTAACAATCCTGGGGGATAAAAATTGGATTCAGCTTAATGCTGAGCCCCTGATGAATCAGATGCACCTGCCACTGAGATAAAGTTATACTGAGCCCCGGTAAGTGCAGGTGCATCTCTGCGTGCTCCGAGACTGCCAATTCACGATCATAATAATAATAATAACAATAATAATAATAATAATAATAATATAATAATAACTACCGTAAATTTATCCTGAAAGACACCAACGTTCGTGAAGACAAAATGTCGCCTATGTGGAGAACAAAGAGAAAATATATTCCATATTATCAGTGGATGCAGTTCTCTAGCATCCTCAGAATATACAAAACGACATGACGACGTTTGTAAAGTGGTTTATCAGCAACTATGCCATAATAATAACCTTTTGATGGATAACAGAACACCATATTACAAATACATTCCTGAACCAGTCATTAGCACAAATGATCACAAAATGTACTGGAACAGGTCCATCATAACAGATAGGTCTGTATTATCTAATAAACCGGGCATTGTATGGCATGACAAGAAAAACAAGAAGGTGTATCTGATCGATGTCGCTGTCCCGCTAACTCACAATATCTCAAAGAAAAGGAGTGAAAAAATTATAAAATATCAACCATTGGTAAATGAGATAAAGGAAATTTGGAGCGACGTGGAAATGGTGACTATTGTACCAATTATTCTAGGTGCTACTGGTGAAATTCCTAAGTTCCTTCATGAATCCCTGACTGAACTACAACTGAAGAAAGGGCTATACATCTAACTGCAGAAAATTGTCATACTAGACAAATGCAACATCCTCAGGAAGTTTCTAAATATTGATGGTTAATCCAGTGCTGATTACGACAGATGAATCGTGTATCTCTTGTTCATGGTTACCGAGATGCATGTGTGGAAAGAAGTGAAAAGCAAAGAAATAATAATAATAATAATAATAATAATAATAATAATAATTAATAATAAATCAATCACATCATATATGCAACTGGATATCTAGTATCTCAGATAATTTTGGAGACAGCCAAGAACAACGACGGACGACAGCAAAACAGAGTAAACAGCTCTGTACCCCCCTTGGATGAACAGAATTATGAAACGGATAGCCGACACCCGGCGTGAAATATCACTCTTAGCTGAGGCATCTTCTAAATCAACGCACACCTCTAAAGTTCAACGAAAAATATTCAATGTTGAACAAAAATACCAAATTGAAAATGACACCAGCAGGCTAATGGTAGTTGAGAAGGTAAAAGAGAAAATTCAAGCATGGGCTCAACGAATAAGAAGGTACAAACGTAGAATAGATTTCCGTGTACAGAACCGGTTGTTTGAAACAGACGCGAAGAGATTCTATCGCAATCTGACTCAAAAACCGAATGGCAAAGCTGTTACTCCTTCAAAAGATGATGTCGAGGCATTTTGGGCAGCAATCTGGGAAGAGAGCAGATCCTACAACAAAGATGCATCTTGGCTTCAATCTGAAGTTGATGCTGCAAATGAACTTGTGGAAACATTGGAAGATGTTCACGAATTCTTGGAAGAGGATCTCTTCCAAGCAATTAAGAACATGGGAAACTGGAAATCCCCCGGGATTGATAAATCCAGATTTATTAGATTAAGAGACTAACAGCATTACATCCGCATCTGGCAAAGGCTATTAATAATATTTTAGAAAATCCAAAGGAACTCCCGGAATGGCTCACACGCGGCATCACGTATCTGCTACCCAAAGAGGGAGACAGCTCTTTGGCGAAGAACTACAGGCCAATCACTTGTCTGCCAGTACTGTACAAAGTTATAACTTCAGCCATAGCTGACAAAATGTACAGACATCTAGAGAAGTATCATCTAATGCCAGCTGAACAAAAAGGATGTCGTAAAGGTTCTTATGGCTGTAAGGAAATCTTGCTACTGAATAAAGTCATCCTGAATGATGTAAAGAAACGAAAACGTAATTTGAGCATGGCTTGGATTGACTACCAAAAAGCCTTTGATAGTGTACCACACGATTGGATTTTGAAGACCCTGGAGATCTATCGATTTCATCCTAGACTTATTGAATTTTGCAAGGCTAGTATGAAGTCGTGGAGTACCAGGTTACTAATACACAGCGGAAAGGAAGCAGAAGAAATCAGAAGTATTCAGATCAACAGGGGTATTTTTCAAGGAGATTCACTATCCACTCTGCTGTTTTGCATTAGTTTGATCCCACTATCGAGACAGTTGTCGCAAGCTGACTTTGGTTTTAAGCTCCATGGTGATGAAAGGCCAGTATCACATTTGTTTTACATGGATGATCTGAAAGTGTTTGCTAAGAATGAAGCGATTCTCTCCCAAATGCTGTCTGTCGTGAATGACTTTAGCAATGACATCTGCATGAAGTTTGGTCTTGACAAATGTGCAAAAATCAATTTAAAAAGAGGCAAACTGACAACGTCAGAGAGCATTGAAGTTGATATGCACACTGTGATACAAGATCTTGAGCCAGGTAAAACTTACAAATAACTGGGCATTGAATAATGTGAGACCATCTCGAACAACACAATGAAAGAGAGAATTCGCAAGGAGTATTACAGAAGAGTGCGACTTGTCCTGCAGTCTGCTCTGAACTCCAGGAATAAAATATCTGCAATTGGTAGTCTGGCATGCCTGTAGTTGAGTATAGTTCCGGACTAGTGGACTGGATTGAGCAAGAAATCCGCATCATGGATCGAAAAACCAGAAAACTGCTAACAATGCATCATGTCGCCAACCCTCCAGCTGATGTACATAGACTTTGTGTCACGTAAGGAAGGAGGAATAGGCCTGAGACAAATTGAAGCCTCCTGGCACAATGCAATAGTTGGAATGGGAAAATATGTAGTCATTCATCAAGATGACCCTCTAATGAGGCAGGTCATGAAATCTGACCGAAAAATGGGAAACAGAGGCATTGTTAGTGTAGCAAAAAGCATTGCAAAGAAAACTATGCAAGACACGTCAAATAACACAGACACTGAACTTCCGGTACTACTAAACATGAAATGTGAGACACAAAAATGTTAAAGGAGTCGTGGAGAGACAAACCCCTCCTTGGGCAATATCTAAAAAGAATGGACAAGGTGCAGATCAATAAAGATCAATCATTCATGTGGCTTAAAAAGGGAAGAATGAAGCCAGAATCGGAAGCAGTTCTAGTAGCTGCTCAAGATCAGGCGTTGAGAACACGACATTATGATAAAGCGGTTCTCAAAATTTCCCAAGATGACAAATGCCGAATTTGCCAGGAGCAAGTAGAAACCATTGATCATATTGTCTCAGCTTGTCCAATTCTAGCAAAGACCGAATACTTGAAAAGACACGACAGGGTGTGTAGTTACCTCCACTGGCAGATCTGTACCGCCCTCGAAGTTCCAAACACATGCCCCAAGTGGTACAAACACTCACCAAAACCGGTGACGTCTGTTGGATTGTGTACGATATTGTACGACCAACAGATTCAAACTGATCGCACGATAGCGACAAACAAACCGGATATAGTCATCCGGGATTTAGAGAAAAAATCGTGTCTACTTGTGGATGTTGCTGTGCCTTGCGATCAAAATGTCGTTACCAAGGAGGCAGAGAAATGTCTTAAATACAAGAGTTTGGAAATCGAGATCAGCCGAATGTGGGGCGTAAAAGCACAGGTCGTCCCGATAGTTATCGGAGCTCTGGGATTTGTTCCGCAAAATTTGAGTAAGAACTTGTCTAAACTCCCAGGTAATTCAAACGACTGGGAAGTGCAAGAAATATCTTTATTTGGAACAGCCCACATTTTGCGCAAAGTATTGTAGAAGCACCGATAGTCCCTAGATTTACTCCTTAGGTAGCTGGTTGCAACCTGGAGTAGATTTTATATTCAGCCGACTCATAACATCTTTAGTCGTGATGTAATGGAATAATAATAATAATGACTAGTGTATCCGTGCGAGATCTCTCGCATGTTAAACCCCCGCCCTTTCCCTATCCATTTCTCTATCCTTTCCATTAAGAAGGAAAGTTGTTAATGAAACGTCTTAATTTGTTTAAAAATAACTTCTAATGTACCTACTGAATATCAAACAAAAGTAACAAAGCAATTGATGTTGAAAACAAATTTGAATAAAGGTTTATTCAGTATTATAGAGAGATATTCTTGGAACAATTAATACTTCTTTAAAAATAACATTTGAAATAATTATTCAATCTTCCTTGGGAGTTAGCTTTTCGCTTTCCTTAATAGTCATACAAATATTAGCAAAGGTTTTTACACTTGAGAAATCCAAATAAAGTGCGAAAATACCGGATGGGGCAGTTACAACCCTACTCTTTGCAATATTATTTAACTTCGTTCTTGACCTCAAGAATTCTCTTGGAACAATTAACACTTCCTCGAAGACAACGTTTCAAGTAAATATTCAATATTTTTTGACAGTTAAATTTTGCTTTTCGTGATAGTCACAAAAAACATGTTTTTTCTTTTAAGAAAGCTATGTGTCTGAACCCGCTGGCGTGAAAATTTCATCGAATAATAACGAAATTACGGATACAGAATGGATACTTCTTGTTCGCTAAACCAGCTGGCTCAGGTGCACGGTACTCGAGCTATTTTTTGGGCATACAATGTAAATAATAACCTTCGTAACGCGTTCTATAAAAAACACAAAATGATTTGAGCGGGGGAAGTATCATTGGCAACTCTTAAAAACCAAGTTTTTTCTGTACAGTATTCATAAAATTTATTCTGAAAACAATCTTGCATGATCACAGAGGTACAATACAGATACAAACGAATAATCTGGTATTGTAGGCACCATCAAATTACTATTTAAATCGTTCTTAACATACAAATCTAGTATCTGTGTTAATAAAATTATAATTGTATTTCCACCATCTTTTCATTTTATAACACAAAACAAATCAATTTTATAAGAGGTAAAATTGGCAGAAATGATTTCATATCAACATAATAAAATTATTTACATCTTGGATCAGATGTAGTTTGTTTTAGTATCAATTTATGTCATGACTATGAAACTACTAATACACCATATCCGAGTTCATGACTTCCGGTATGCAGACATCTCTATCGAGCTAATAAAACACTGCATTCATGGTACTTTTCTTGCAAGGAAATACAATCTACCTCTATATTTGCCAGTATTACCTGTACTTTTGTGATAATTTAAGTTCGATAGTTTATAAAATTATCATTTAATTAGATCTAAAATTTACGTAAGAGCCTTAAAACAATTACATTAGGACTATTATATATATTACTCTTTATAACAGCGACATTAACATATTTATACATTTTATTAATCCTGAATAAATGGGTTTTTTAAGTGTGTAGTTATTGAATTACATACACAGTCAACTATTTTGACAACACAATTAAAAATTATTACAAACCTACAGAAATTCTTTCCACTAGATTGAAGATAGATATTCTTGTATACATAGTTATACATCCAGAAATATGTCATTCAGACCTCATGGTCTTTTAACCTCTTCCAGATCTGCAGTATAGTTTGAAGAAGTGAAATATCCCAATATGAATATTATTAGTTTAAAACACATGCTCTTTCTTCTTATTCATCACATTTTTAGTCAAACCATGTAGTTGGAGGGTAATAAACAGGCAAGATTTAAAAGCTTAAATTCAACAAAAAGAACTGCAAAGGAGTATCCATTTGTTGTGGAAAACTAGTGACAAAATTTGTATAAATATAAACCTATTTATTGAGGTTGGAATACTTCCGTTGCTTTGTCTATTTATTTATTCATCAGTGTTTTTCATCCAAAGTGAATTACTCAAGGTTATTTTCATGCTTCAAATCTTTTCTTTTCTTACTTCTCCCGTTGATCGGGTTCTATGCTTCGGGTTACAGAATCGGTGCCTCTGAGTCACCTGTAATGAAAACATACTGTATATTTGAAAAATCTAATGCAGGAACACCACATCCTAAATTCCCGAGCATCAAGGTGGTACACTATTACAATTTAGGCCCGTAAAATAATGACATCAAACTCTTAAGGCATCTGAAATGTACGGAACGATACATGAAGTAGCACAATACTAGACGGAAATCCCGTTCAATTATAGTAACAACTCAAAATATTTCACTCACCTTCTCGGCTCGGAGGAAAACCTGAAGAAACTTTTATTTCCTTTTATCCTGCCGAACAACATTGGCACATCCTTGGGTTCAACATTGAGTCATTTTCATCTGCAACACTTCACGTATACCGCCAAACAACGCTCAATGTCACAAACAAACACGTTGTCATAAACATCGCCGTCTCTTCAACAAGAAATTAAATTCGAGGATGAAATGAATGGTAGAAGGTTCATAAGCTCGTACCGCTACCTGACGAGCAAATTATCAAAGCAGCGTTTGAAATTACGCGTGAACCTTAAAATAGATGCCGTCACATAAAAACGATACTAGCGAATCCTCTAGTCCACACTCTCAAACAGCGAGAGTTTCCCCTCCTGTTGTATTTTCCTCCATGAACGAGGGCTGAAATATTTAGGTGGCACTGGTAATATTAGAGCGCCGAACCGAAAATTATTTGAATGTCCAAGGCCTGTGGCCTCAAAGTTTTACTTTTTAAGACCCTAGAATGCTTTGTTTAAGAGTTATTTGACTATACAGATTCGAAAACTTTGGCAAGTGCAGCGGGTTGCATTTTACATGAATATTTAGATGCATTTTTTAAAACAAATCCTCCATATTTTTAAAGTCAAAGTGCAATTCGTTACGTGTCCGTGAAATTCTCTTTCTTTAGAGACCTCGTTTATAAAGATGGGTTGCGTGTGAAATCCGCAACGGAAAGGTATACTACTGAAATAATACAGGAGTCGATCGACGATCGATGATGATGATGATGATGATAATAATAAAAGTAGTAAATAATAATAATAATAATAATCATCATCATCACCATTCTATCACCTCTAATCTCGACTTGGGGGCCTCTCGGAAGTACGCAGGTGGCAAACAGGCTTTGCGGACTCTGCACCTGAGCGAGGCTAACGCTACAGCATTGGCAGATGTGGTTCATATAGGTGAACCATGTGGCATTATAAACGCATTGAAGTATTAGGGATGCTCTGCCCAACCTTAATTCATGAGTCACATTCTTTTGCTTTCCCGTATATGTACGTATATATGTAGTATAGGGTATATACGGAGTGTGTACGGAGTATAGGGAGAGTAATATACGTAGTATAGAGAAAGATATATAATGCTGCGCGAAAAAATAGCAAATTTTCGGCAGAAAAAAATTCATTGCCGGGCCGGGATAACGAAACTAGTGGTGCTACAGAATGGCACAGACTTTTCCGTATTAGTTTTCTATCTCCTTGGGTCTGGGCTAGCTATTCAGAATTGCCACATACTCGTGCCAACTGCCATCTATCGCCGCCCAAAGTACATTTTCTTCACATTTTCTTAATTTTTCGGTTTCCTAATGGTAGAACGGAAATATTAATTTTAGAATATTAAAGAAACCTAAAACCTCGTTGCAATGGCAATTTTCTTTGAAAAAACTGGAGCCATTTTTAAGAAAATGGCGTTTAATCGCAACTAAAAATGCGAAATTTGAAGCTTTTATAAAAAATGTTTGAGTTTTTCGAAAAACTTCATTTGAAGACATTTGAAGCACCTTCACTCACAAATAGAATAATGTTTACAAATTGCTGGTAATGTGTATATTAAAGATGTGAGAGATCTCAAATTTAGGATAATCAGATTAATGTATACAAATGCCGAATACTTTTCTGAAATCATTTACGCTTCTTTTAATTCTGATTTTTTTGTGTGATAACAATAACCAAATTTTAAATGTATATTAGTCTCATTGTAAAAAAATCTTAAAATATGGTTTAATGTAAAATATTAATAATTAATATTCTTTTGTTTTAGGTAAGCTGAGACACAGGCGAAAATCTGTATTTGGTGTGAGTATAAATAAAACTTTGGTTCTGATCATAATTTGATTTTGTTTGCTGTTAAAACATAAATTACGAGTTATTCATTCTGCGAGAGTTCAGTAGTAAATGTCGCGCTTAAAATAAACAAAAGTAAAAGGACGAGAGAGATATTGTGATTTGAAGAAATATTTATGTAAGTAAAATAGTGAGATCCACGATGAATTAAAGGATCAATAAACATAATCCCTTGACATTTCTTTAGGGATTTGCAAGGAAATTTTAACAATGAAATGTGGATAACGTAAGTCAGTTTGTTAAATAAATATACATTTTAATCATCAGCTGTGATTTGCGAATTCCTAGAATTGTTTGATTGTTATATGAGGTGTGTTCAAAACTGTCGTAAACTTTCCTTGTATGATTTCCAAAAACTTTTTATCAAACTAGTTATATTTGTGGGACATATGTTTCGTGCCAATTCTTCACAACGCTATCTTATAATGTAAGTATTTAAAGACACTTTTTTACTTTATTCAAAAATAAATCTAGAATACCTACAAAATCTCATAAATCATTGCATTGAAAGTTCTACAAACTTAATTTCACATGTCATCTTCCGATCAGAAATATTTTCCTACAAATACAATTTATTAATTCCGTGATATTTATTAAAATGTATTTATAAAGGTTGCTTGTGTTGTTGATAAATTAAGTGTGGTTAATGATATGTTTTTATCAGCCGTGTTGTTTGTGATATTTTCATATTCACCATTCATGACTCGTTAATTCGAAATTACAGGCTTCTGTTTCATAAACACATCTAATGATTTGAAATAAAAACGCAATGATGTTTCTTAGAATATTTTATTTCGCCTCAGTAACGTAAATGGTTACTTTCCCGATTGTAACCTCCGCAGACCGGAGGAATCCTAAGCTGATTCTTAGTTGTGTTTTTTCAGTGTTGAATGAAAGCAATTTTTGGAAGAAAAATACCCCCAAACTCTACACACGAAACTACAGATGAGCAGATGTTGTATCAAACATCTACATTATTTCTATCGCATAAACCAGCACTTTAATGACGAACTTGTGCAAAAACTTTCCAGGTTTTCTAATACACACATAGAAGAAGATGATTCTAACAAATGTTAGTTGCTTGATCGATCTTTTTGAGTAATTATCGTCAAGCACAATTTTTAAAAAAATCTCTAAGCTTTATTTTTATTCTTGTTTGTTTGTAGCCCAATAACATTAATTTTATTTTTGTTCTTACATTAATTGAAAATATAGAATTAATTTTTCTCACGAGAATCCGTTGGAAAAGACGTAGTTAGACTCCATTTAGCTGTGTGTATTCTGCTGGTTCCAATATTCACCCTACTGCCACCATTTCCGGTCTCTCTACAGTACGAGAAGGATTTCCTTCGTTCCTTAATGAGTCCTAACGGAATGAATGTACGAACATTGCGGCGCGCCGGGCAAAGCGAGTCGCTGCAGAGGGACCGGAACAGGGGGACGACGCGTGCTAGCGAAGCACAGTGTTGCACAGCACAGCGTAGCGCAGCACGGTACGGCTCCCGGGCGGCGCATCGCTCTTGATTCCTGCACGCTCACCCTCCCCACTCCGCCCCGCACCGCCCACGCCCCGCTCCACCCCGCCCCGCTCCACCCCGCCCCCGCTCCACCCCGCCCCGCTGCACCCCCGCCCCGCTCCACCCCGCCCCGCTGCACCCCGCCCCGCTCCACCCCGCCCCGCTGCACCCCGCCCCGCTCCACCCCGCCCCGCTCCACCCCGCCCCCGCTCCACCCCGCCCCCGCTCCACCCCGCCCCGCTCCACCCCGCCCCGCTCCACCCCGCCCCGCTCCACCCCGCCCCGCTCCACCCCGCCCCGCTCCACCCCGCCCCGCTCCACCCCGCCCCGTTCCGCCTCACCCCGCTCCGCCCTGCCCGCCCCGCCCCACCTCGCCCCGTCCCACTCCACCTCGCCCCGAAACGCTCCGCTCCCCCCACCCTTCCCTGTTCTGCCCCGCTTAACCCCTTCCCACCCCACCCGGCCGCGCCCCTCCCTACCCCGCCGCGTTCCTCCCCCGCTCACCTCCCCCTCCCTCGCTCCTTCCCGCCCCGCTCCCCCCTGATCTGCCCACTCGCTCCGCAAAGCCTCGACACGTTTCACCCCGCTCTGTTTCGCCTCGCTCCGCCCCGCCACGCCCCGCCACGCCTCGCCACGCCCCGCCACGCCCCGCTCCGCTCCATCCCGCCCTGACCCGTTCCACCCCGGTTCACCCCACTCCTCCCCGCCTCGCCTTTCACCCCGCTTCTCTCTCCCCGCTCCTCTGCCCCCGCTCCGCTCCGCCCTGATCAGCCCCGATCCGCCCCACTTGCTCCGCAAAGCCTCGCCACGTTCCGTCCCGCTCTGCTCTGGCCCGCTCTGCTCCCCTTCGCTCCGCCCTCCCCCGTCCCACCACTCCACCCCCTCCTCCCCGCCCCTCCACCCCACCCTTCCACCCCTCTTTACCCGTCCGCCCACTCCACCCGCAACGCGCGCCTCCATGACGCCGCTTCCCGCGGCGCGTAATCTCCAGCGCAAACAGCGCGCGGCGCCGCCCCACGCGACGGGGGCGCCGAAAACAACCGCCGGCGCACGACCACGTGTTGTCTTGGCTAATGAATGGAGGAGGCGCGCGCGCGCGTGCGCAGGCGCCGGGTGGCTGCAGTCGATCGGCAGCGGCGGTTAGGAAGGAGCACACAGCGGTTTTCGGTAAGAGAAGAAACAGGAGGTTGAGCGGGGGTGAAGAACAGAAATCGATGTTGTACACAGAGGCGATAATGGATTTCAAGTGGTGTGTTTAAATCATAAAAATGTAGGAAGTAATCTTATATTTTTAAGGGAAATCAAGCTTGAAACTATTTATTTATTCATTAAACGTGCCAAGAGCACAACTTTTCACAAACAGATTTTTTGTATCATCAGGTACTGTAGAAATACGAAGTTTCTTTAACAAACATTTTTTAACCTGTTTGCGAAACGTTGTGCTCTTGTCACGTTTAATGGATGAATGAATAAATAAATAATTAAATTCAAGTCTGATTGCCCTTAAAATAAAGGATACCTACATATTACAATTTTAAGACAATTTCAACAACCATTTAGAGTTCTCCAAGATTTTACATCGTAAGTTTAAATATTTAGACTTAACTAACTAAATACATAACTCCAACTTGGAATGAGGAAGCGATGTTTTCATCTCAATGTAATAGTATGAAAGTAAAACACAAAATTTGCCGTACTATTTGTAATGGTAAGGAAGTATTAATTTTAATATTATTAATAATAATTAGAATTAGATATATTCAAGAACATGTTTTTGATAAATTTTAGAATCTTTCGATTCATGGTATTTGATAGAGATAGGCTAAATTAAAAAATATTTGTATGTACACGTTTCGGAACAAATAATTCGCTCCTCTGGGCCAAAAAATACTATAATCTACAACACAGATGATTAAAACAGGCACGTGTATTCAATCCTGAAATAAAAATTAAATTTGTTTCATTATTCCTTTTTTTACTGCTAATTTGTAAGTCACAGATCAACGATGCTGTTGTATATAAAGATTTAGTACTAATGATTATTTCCTTTTCAGTAAATTAAAAAATACTATAATAAAAGCCCTGTAATAAATACCTTCTTGAACATTAGGTGAAGTATGTTTTAAACGGATGTAGGTACCTTGTAACAACTATGTAATAAACTCTACGGGAGGTTGTCAGAATTACTGTAGGAACTCGACAGTATTACTGAAGGAGTGGAGTCGCAGCCCAACCACCTTAATTTTCAAAGTAGCCTTAAGCTGCGCTTAAAGCTGCACTTACGTTAAAATAATACAAAACTCCTGAAAATCCCGTGGATTACGGACAGATATAGTAGCAACAGAACTATAGGACTGAAAAAAGGACGTGCTTAATTTATTTTAAAATTAATGTTTCTAATTTAACTTAGTAACTAGTTATATTAACGTTTGTTACTTGATTCATGACATGGATACATCGAGTCAGCGACGTTGCGACAAGTAGTTCTCTGTTCTGATTCTCTCAGCTCTCTTCAAACTGTCTCCAGTCCTTCGTCAGACTAACTATATCAGTTCAAAGCCTGATTCATCGTCTTCTGTCCCGTCACTATGATCTGGTACTTAGTTGAGTTCCATGCCATGTGAGGTTCACACGTAATGAGCTGGCCGATCAGGTGGGGAAATCAGCTTGTAAGACTCGTAAGACATTCCTTCTGTACTATGTCCGATGTTAAGGCTTTCTTGAAACGATCCGTATTTAGAGCGTGACAAACAGAGTGGCATAATACCACTTTGAAACGAAATGCTAAAGAATTCTCTTAATCTTAGGCGTTCCTCATCTCTGTCCTCTCGGCATGAGGAAGTTATTTTAACCCGTTTTCGTATCGGACTGCTACTTTTCCCACCGTTTCCTCCTTCGAGGTGAAACTCCTCCCATCTGTGACTCGTGTAGGACGGTTCCTTCTGTGGAAAACGTCTTCCTGCACTGCACGAAATTTGTTGACAAACAACGAAGACATGACCTGGGCAACTCGCTACGGACAGTGATACTGTATGACGATTTTGCGCTCTCAAAACTGTTTTGTTTTTTGAGAGAAAGCGGAATATATAATCTTATTTGAAAGATAAGGACAATGTTTTATGTTTTTTGGGGCCCTTTGCAGCCAGTTTTATGTTTTAAGATAAATTTTACGTGCTCGTTTTACTTTCTGCCATATCTACTTGTATATTTGATGCAGAAATCAAGCCCTCTTTTTAGGATATGTACCCTCGTGGAAACATAAAATTTCGCGTCGAAAATGCCTTGGCCCGCGGGCTTGATGGCGATGGGCATCCCTGACCGCCGACAACGACATCTACCGGTGGGTTTGAAAAGTACGTTCTCTAGACCGAACTATGACGATTAAATTTATTTGATTAGCGAGCATATACAATATTTGAACGTTCGTTGAGAGCTAACTGTAGTAGTACAAAGGTAAAAGGCTTCCATGATTAATAACCATGAAGCTAAATTGACAATTTTTGTATATGTAATCTTGCATTCAAGTTTCGTTAATTTAAAATGTGTTGTTATAAGAAGAGTAATGGAGCAGCAAGTAGACAGCTCAGTGCCAAAGTGTTGTTCCGGAATCGGAGAAGTGATGGGTTCGATTCCGCGTCTAGGAAGATATTTTATCCATTCTACATTGCCACTAGATCGTCTGAATTACAACATTCTACGTTTTTCTTGACAATGTTGTGCATAAATCAGTCTTCGCTTTCGCGAAGAAGGCGAATATATGAATTCTGAAGAAATTAGAAAATTGATCGCTTGTAATTGAAATGAAAAATATTCGTAATATAGTGTGATGATAACAATAATAGATTTTAATCCTGCACCGCGCGCACATTTTTTTATAACGATTCAGCTCGCATGATAGAGTTTGGACCGTCCATGGCTTTTTGGAAAAATTGTTTCTGTTTAAAAACTAAACAGAAAAATTCTTCAAATGACGTCAAACAATCAACATACGTAAAAATTAAATGTTAGCACTTAATCCACCGATACTTGCAATATTAGAACAATTCAGCATTTATTTCAATAGCATGAACATTAAATGCATCTGGAGGTTTTTAAAGGTTTTTCTTATTCTAAACAACATGAAAACAAAATAATGCCTCGGGAAGATCACTTAACAAGAAAGAATTCCAGCAACTCGAATATGAATGAATTTCCAAGATCTAGCACCCGTCACCCAATCGTCGCTTTGAGGGGAAGAATATACTAAGAATATTGAAGAAAAACAAATCTCTAAATCCCCCATATTTAATTCCGTTTAATAAACGACATGCCACATATAAGTATTATTTATAAATGTCTAAATATCTCGGAGGATTTTCAAACATTGACCAAGTGTGGCACAATAAGCAATCTGATGAATTGTAACAACTGTATTCGTTTGGCTCAATGATAGAAAGCTTTCATCCGGCACCTTAGGCAGCAGGATCGAGTCCGGTGAAAGACGCTTTGCTTATTTGTGATTTTTTTGTCAATTTTACTTATTGCAGTACGCATTTCTTAGCGTAATTAAATTTTTATTTTTATTTTAAATCATAGTAGTCCTGAAGAGATGTATTTATCTTTCTATGAAATACACTTTGTATTTTCCTATTTTCTGTATATTTATTTTATTCTAGGGAACATAGGGAACACGTGACTAATAAAGAAACCAAAAACGCCACCTCCGAGACAAATAGGTGTTTCTCTCCCACTGATGCGATAACTCGCTCTCGTTTGCATGGTGAGTGTAGTCGAAAAATGAATGGGGGTTGAAGGTTCCGTTTGCTTGACTGTGAGTGAAAATATTGATTTTTCTTTCATTACCGAAAGGCAACGCTGCATGCTTATCTCATTTTGACCTGCAGTCGTAACTACCAAGGACAGTTGAAATTCTGAGGTCTGATACTTAGAAAGGAAGAAAATCGATAACGTCTCTCAACAAAAGAGATTAGTTTATTGAACTCTTTTCTGAACTATAAAATTGTAGCAAGCAGAAAGACATCCCTAGCATAGTTGCATAATAATAATACAAGCGGTCTATTTTACGTTAATTTTTTATAAAAATCATTTTACTGAATCGAATTTACATAATCGTCAAATATGTAATATCTTGAGAATTCAAATATTTGCCTAGTTTGCGAATGAAAATATTGGGTCTTTTATACAGAACATTGGCAAGACAAATGTAGAATGTTGTAAGTTAGACGATCTTGTGGCAATGTGGAATGAATAAAAATATCTACCTAGACCGGGAATTTAACCTGTCACTTTTCCAGTTCTGGAACAACACTTTGGCACTGAGCTGTGCATTCATTACTCTCGTGCCATTCTTATAACAACACATTTTAAATTAATAAAACTTGAATGTAAGATTACGTATACAAAAATTAATGTCAATTTAGTTTCATGGGTAGGAATCACGGAAGTCTTTTAGCTCTGTACTACTACTGTGAGCTCTCAATGGGCATTAAAATATTTCATAAGCTCTCTAATCAAATAAATTTAATCTTCGTAGTTTGGTCTAGAGAACGTAGTTCTCAAACCTGACGATAGATATCGCTGTCGGCGGTCAGGGATGTCCATAGCTCTCAAGCCCGCAGGCCAAGGAATTTTCGACGCGAAATTTTATGTTTCAATGGGTATACATGTTTTTAATCAGCGGATAAGTTGCATTTGCAACACTCACTAAATCCATATAAAAAATAATTTGACATGGGCGCAAAAGACCACAATAATTAAAGCGCCCTCTAAACCCTATTCAATCAATGACATAGATTCTTCAAAAACTTTAAAGACTGCAATATACCAAGAGAGTAGTAATTCATTTAGAAAAAAATCAATATTTGGTATTTGTTTTATATCTCGATTTTTAGTCCCTTTATAACTCTAAAGAAGTTCGCTTTGTTTTTCTTTCAATCAAATCACACAACCACATATAGTGGGAAAACTGTAATAATCACAAACACGAACACTCATCTATTTATTTGATGGATGTAGTAATGGAATCGAAATGGTTTAGATATGTTTGCTTTGAGATAGTGTGATTATTTTTTATAAAAAGCAATATTCTTTCCATTTTAGAAGTAATTTACAAGAGTAATTAGTTTTGAAAATAAAGCGTTTTCTCTTACATTCGTTTTACAAATTGAAATGAGATAAGAACCTCTCCGTAGTTTGCTTTTATTTTGTAATACTGGGAATCTCAACTAATTAATGAAGATTAGACCTTGAACCTTTAGTAAATGTATTCACTTATTAAACTTTTGATATATTTTTATTAAAAAAAACTTTTATAAGATGTAATACTTGGTGCAGACACTAAACAATTCATCGTTATTAATAATAATTATATCAGTTATTGTATATAGTACGTATACAGTATTACGAACTATATATTACTAAGTAAAATGCAGAATTTATGATTAAAACATTTTTTAAATTACTTTTTCGAAAGTTTTAGAAGAGAATTTAGCAAAAGATTGTTAGCGATTAGTAATCTTGAAGTAGTAGCGATTGTTTGCGATTAGTAATTTTGAAGATTCAACATAATAATATTTCGGCGTTTCCCTATGTCAACACATAAAGTGTTGAGGATATGTATTAATGATATATAAGTTAGATTAATACGTAATGCTGCTACTTTTTGCTATAGTAGGGAAATACCATTGCGTTTTTTCTATCTGATATTTGTAAATGTACATGTTTCATTTGGTATTAAGAGTGTTTTTGATTATATTTCATAGCTCTGAGGGGAGTATTATTTATTTCTAGACGTTGGCACACTTAACTATTTTTTATTCTGCTATCTTGACGAAATACCATGATCCAGAACATTTGATGATTTATCGAAAAGATGGTTAGGGATCCTTCTTCCAAGACATCCTACAAATTAACTAAAATTGGTTTCAGAAGATTACGTCGAGTTGATTAGATTTCAAAATGACTAACAAATCTTTTCATATGACTAACAAGTCTCATACAAGTTTTGATTTTTAACCTCAGATTATTTTAGAGTGCAGGTCTCACTTGTTCAACAATTATTTTTAAAGAAATACATACACACTGTATTAACCAAGAATAAATGTGTTTTGTGGTTGTTTCATTTTTGTAATTATTATTGAGGATTCCTGTTTTTGAAAGAGTTTTTAAAAACTTAGTTATTTCAAATGTATATTTTGAAAATGATTATAACTCATGATAGACTAATTATTGTCACGAAATCATTTAAAAATAGAAGAGATTTATCTGGCAAGTTGTCAGAAAGAATGAAATACAGAATATTACTTGTTCAACATTTCATTCTTTAAGTAATTGTTCTTTGGTGGTATTTACATTCTACACGTAGATTCTTACCATGAACAATTCTCCATTGCCAGAGGATCATTGCAATGTGTTGGTCTTTGTGAATATTATGGGATATTGTCCACATAAATCAAAGACACAGTAAGGTGTAAAATGTAAGGCTTGTAGCGTGAATAAACCTATAATGCTTGCCCTACGCAGACTATCCAGCCTGATAAGGTAGATGCCATTTTATTACAATATATTTATTGCTCTCTAAAACTGAACTACATACTGCCTTTAAGAAAAAGTACCCGGTCCATCTCAAAATGTACAAGCTTAGATTCTTATGAGTTTTCGAATAAACTAACTGGTAAGACAACCAAAATTATACAGTAAATTTACGACAAACTTATTTTAAACTTATGTTTGATTCGGTTGTCTACTTCTATAGAATTGACATGTGCAAAACGATTATTCCATTCATTTTCAACGACCGATAAAAATATGTCCTAGGAAATTGAGGAAATTTTTGAGACCCTACAGATAAAAACAGAGGCCATAATTTTCATTAGCTTCGACGAAGATATTACTTTATCAATAAAATTCTGCATCAAATGAAGCCTTTCTGCTTTCTGTGTATCACACTTGTATGGTTTCATTTGCAGTAGCAATATGTTGAATGTCAAGCCAAGAAATGATTGTTTCGTGTTATAGGTAGACAAACGTATGTTAATCCAACAGAGCGAGACAATGGAAAACGGCAGATGCATTGAATTTCAATTGGATTGGAAGCACGGCAGGCCGTAATAATCCTCGGGTTGCATTTGGTCCTGTGATTACTGCTCATGTAGATTGGTTATGTTGGGCACGCGATCCTAATACATTGCGTGCTGTCGTCCCTAAAGGAAAGCGAAAGCAACGTACAAGTACTGCTTGTTTTTTTGGAAAATGTAGAAATTTTGCGCCTAGTCAGCAAAAAGACAACTTTTTTTGTATTTGGCTCTTACGTTCACTTCTTCAAACATGTATCAATGACCACTATTTATTTGATGAATTAACAAACTAATTTCTGAAATTTATAAATAGTGTTCAGCACAAAAGGTTGGTATCATAGAAGTAATTGCTGAGTAGATCGAAGAAAAATTGAATGAAATTCCAATCCAGATATATTTGACATACATGATGGATAAGAACATCGTGATTCTTGATCATACATCGAGATTCTTGATGAATACATAGAAGGGGTGGGGTCGTTTCAGCTCGTTTTGATCGTTTTAGGTCACGTGAGAATTTGTTTTAGATACGAATATACCTGGGAATATTATTTGAATCTGGGAGTCAGGCCATCCCGACTCTAGTATCCTTATCAATCCCAATCGCTCTTTTAAGGCATACGGTGGTTATTTCAAACAATTATCAACAACCACAAGTAATTCATTTCTAGTTGGTCCACGCACGACGTCAGTACGTGTGTAGATACTTATAAACATTTATCTACGACGATGCAATAAAGTTCGATTGGTGCTTTCAAGCAAGTTCTATAAGGAGCATATAAAAGTACAGTACACATACAAAATATCACATGCACCTTACAAGTTGGTGGTGAATTAACGTACACTGTTTATGAGTTCGAGCAATGATTGTAAGGCATTGTGCAACACACGTAAAAAAGCTATGTTACAGTAATTTGTAAGTAGTTCAATTCTCGTGGAGCGTAGTAAATGTATAAATAACAGTATTTAACAGATCTTGCACACACGCACTAAAACATTGTGGTAAAGATGACAAAAAACGAATACAGACACAGTTGACTGCGAACCGGCGAGACACGTTTGCGCTTCGTAAGAATATCAGTCATTGGTTGTAAGAGTCGTTACGTCGCTGGTGGGGCGAAGTGACGTCCGCGGCAGTAAGATGATCAACCAATGAGAACTGACTTTAGTACGTTGCAATGAAAAGGTTTTGGGCAGTGCTGAAATTATAATTTAAACAATTTTATAAGTATGCGGCAAATTGAAAATAAGGAATTTTGACGAGTATTATAAAGCTAATATATCACGTTGTTACCTTGGTACAATTGTTCCGCGAAGCATAGAGCACTTGTCGCGTGGGCAGCCGCATCGCGGAATGTGTGAACACCTGCGAGGCAGAGGACTGGTCGCATGCAGATTACTAAGCATAGAATACAGAATACAATATAGTACAATTTGAAGACAATATAATTAGCATTATGTTTTTACGATTCTCTATTACTGTTTTGACAAGGCGTGCAGGTTACGGTATACAATATATATTAAGAAAAATAATATATTAAATTTGAGATTGATCCGAAACAAATATTAATTATAATACTTGAACAATAATTTTACATTAACACCAGTGCAAGTCAAATCAGAAGTTTTTTTAAGATAATGAATTTCTTTATTGTACTACATTGGAAGGTACAAGATTTTAGTCTCACCCAAAATTCATTTTGCTACTTTTTTCTTACTTTCTGTCGAATTGTCAATATAGCCACCAGCAACAGTATTAGAGGGCGTATTCATTTTAAAATTGAAAACTAACAAACATCATTCACTATTCCCCTTCATGAAGTGGGAGTAACTAGTGGTGCTACAGAATGGCACAGACTTTCCCGTATTGGTTTTCTATTTCCCTGGGTCTTCGCTAGCTATTCGGAATTGCCACATACTCTTTCTTGCCAGCTGCCATCTACCACCGCCAAAAGTACATTTTTTGTCATTTTCTTAATTTTTCGGTTTCCTATTGGTAGAACGGAAATATTAATTTTAAAATATTTAAGAACACAAAAACCTAGTCCTAAAAGGCAATTTTCTTTTAAACATTATGTGCCGTTTAAGAGAAAATGGCGTTTTAACGCTACTAAAAATGCGAAGTTTGAAGCTCATTTTCACAGAAAATTTTTGAGTTTTCAAAAAGTTATTTGAAGCACTTACACTCACAAATATAATAATCTTTGCAAATTGCTGGTAATGTGAATATTAAAGATGTGAGAGATCCTTTAAAAAATTACATATGTGTAATTTTTGAAAAAACAAAAAAAATTCTCAAAATAAACTTTACGTCATATTAGAGAGTGCCTTTAGCACTATCCGATCGAAAAGTTTGAAGAATTTTTTTTAGCCATTTATGAGAAAATGGCGTTTGAGCGTTTCTGAAAATGCCGAAATTTCAGCTAGTTCTCACATAAAACGGTTGTGTTTTCGTGTAAACTTTACTTGACATTATTTAAAGCACATGTACTCATGAATATAATAATGTAAACAATTTGCCGCTAGTGTAAATATTAACGCTGTGAGAGACAAGACAAAAATAATACATTTTTGAAAAAACAAAAAGGTTAGAGCATTAAGGCGTTTATGTCATCTCATAGGGTACATTTACCACTATCCCTACTAAAAGTTTAAAGAAAAAATTTGGAGCCGTTTTTTAGAAAATTTAGTTTTTGAAATTTTTTTAAAATTGCACATTTTGCACGCAATATTGCGCGAAAACTACTAAAATTTTCAGAACAATGTACAGGATCTTAAGCAAAGAACTCACTTTAGAGAGCACATTTCATTGCAAGGAAAAATCTCTATCTTCAATTTTGTAGTTGGAGAAAGACGCGGAAAAAAATTCAAACTTTCACAATTTTCGAAAATTCAGTTATCCGTGAAAATCGGACCTACGCCATGTTAATAAGTGTATTTTACTCTATCGATATAAGAAATTTAAAGAAAACATTTTGAGCTGTTTTTGAGAAAATTTTGAAAATGTCCGAGGGGCTTCATGTAAAGTACCCACAAATTTTACAGAATCTTTTTCAAAATCTCAACGTTTTGCCTAGAACCAGATCGACCTGGGAATATCCATTTTGGAAGAAATCGTACGTATAGTTTAAGCGCCAGCAGTGTTCACAGACGGACAGACGGACACACGGACGTTTTCCTTTCAATTGGTTTTTCGATATCAAGGACCCACAAAAGACGGTTTCTGGCAACACCACGTGTTAGGGGATTTTTTCCCTTAATTTAGCAACTGGTTTTATCCACTTTTTCGTTATCACGGCCCGGCAATGAAATTTTTTCCGCCGAAAATTGGCCATTTTTTCGCGCAGCATTACATAACTTTCTCTATACTACGTATATCACTCCGTGTGTACGTACGTATACGGGAAAGTAACATTGATTACAAATGAAACAATCGCAATCGCAACATATTAAACAATCCCATTGCGCGCATCACAACATGTCCTTGATCTATAAACCAATGCAGTTGTCTAGTTTAATAGAAAATAAAACAGACTTATAATTTTCATAGATAAAAGTTGAATTATATATGTTTCGTAGAACATCATAATGAGACTTGTCTCGTTATGATGTTTTATAATGATTCATTGTGATGTTTTATTATAATTCATTATCTTTTTTAGTATTATATTATTAAAAAATCGGTATCGCTAATAATTATTAAGATTCAGAAGCATATTAACAAGAACGATTAGAGTTTGTCAGTTCGGTTGGGAAACACCGCTAACCGACGTGTAGGTCGGCGCCATACCTCATCATCCAGCGAGGGAAGACCACCACCATCACCACCTCACAAGGAAAAAAATGCATTTCTTTTACGGGGCTAATGACCTTAGCAGTTGACATGCCAGGAAATACGAAATAATCCATCAATTGTCAACGCTGCCCACAGCTTTCGTAAACACCAGCCGCTTCCTATAAGATTGTACGAAAAAAGAAGATAAATGCTCTGCAGTGGAAGCGCTGCTGTCGCTTCAAAACGCACCGTGTCGCCGCGGGCGCGCCTCTTCACAAACAGATGACGTAAGTCGCAGCGCCGCCTCCCCTTACGCCAAGGTTTTCAGCCTCCATCCGCGAGACGCGACGCGACGCGCCGCGACACGACGCCACGCCACGCGAGGCGATGCGATGTGCGGAGCGAACCGCCCTCATATCTGCCTTTTGTGTAGCCGCGCTCCCGAATCCGATTTCGAGAGTCGACTTCAAAGAGCGGAAAGAATCTTTTCGCAAGCGATTACACTTTCGCCCGCCCCAGATTCGCTGCCGCTGCAGTCGCGTGCGCCTGTGGCGCCGTGGCAGAGGCGCACCTCCATTTGCCACCGCTGCGGGCGACCTTCCCCGTCGCGTTCACCCGGCCGAGTTGAGATCAGAGACAGCATTGCCGCTCTCTCTGCAGCCACACTCACAGGGATGTCCCACGACTCGAGTCCCGACCATTGGAGGAATTCCGACATTAGCGAGATAGCTAGATCCGATTCAGCCGCTATCTGGAGGAGCTTTCTATTGATTGATTGATTGATTCGTGTTTCCGGGAATGCTCAGGTCATTAGTCTCGAAAGTGTAGTGCGTGTTTCCCCCCGGGAGATGGCGATGATCTTTTTCCCGCTGGATGGCGAGATCTGGCGCCGACCTACCGTCGACTAGCGGAGTTTGCCCCCCCCCCCCCAACCAAGTATCTTCCACCAGCGGTGGCACCGCCCCTGCCGGGACAAGTTGTAAGCTCCCGACCGGTCTCCCGGCACGTGTGGTAGTGTAGTGCATGTTAGTGTAAGTGTGTGTGTTAGAAGAGAGGATAGGACAAGGATGAGGAAGGAAAGATCGCGCGCGGTCCGTGGCTCGTTTGTTAGGGTACTGCTCCGGCATTCGCCTTGTGTTGATCGGAGAAACCACGGAAAACTACCGATCAGAGCAGCCGGCTAGAATTCTCCTCCAGACAGCGACTGAATTCGACCTACCTGACAAGCCAGTTTCGAAAATCCTGCCGCCGTCGGGACTCGAACCTAGGACCTCCCGGTCAGAGGGACTGCAGTAACATCAGGTTGATGAACTGAGCCATCTCTCCCGGTGGAGCTTTCTAGCGGCCGTCTTTTTTGCTAGGGAGTTTTCCGTGGTTTCTCCGATCAATGTCAGAAAAATATCGGAGCAGTATCTCCATAAAGGGGCAACAGACCTTGCGCGATCTTTCTTCCTCTTCCCTGCCCTATATTCTCCACTTTCACACATACATCCATTCACTACATTATCATACTTGACGGGAGATCAGTCGGAACCTTAAGGCTTGTTCTGTTGAGGGGATTCCCCGCTGTAGGGACATACTTGGAGACGAGAATTCGGTTTTATCTCTGCAACTATAAAATATAGACATTGTTATGACGAGGAATTAGAGAAACTGTAAATGATATCTGGAGAATACTATTAGGAATATCTACTATTGTGTAAGCAGCAACAATACCGAATTGTTAGTATCGTCGTGTTTGGTAATATTTAGTTGGCTCTATTGATTAGTAAGTAACAATTTTTTTATGTTGAAAATAAAATAAAATATATCAAAAGCTAGTTAATGCAATTTTAGAATCACATTAGTTTTAGTTCTACCGTGATTAGTTGCATGTCCCTATTTGCCAGTGTTTCAGTGAAACATAACTGAAGTAAACAAATATGCTTATTATGAAAACTTTGAAATAACTGTAGACTGATGCCAATAACAAAGAAAAGAATTGTATTGTTCTCGTATTAAGAAGATTAATGTATAAGTGGGTTCTTTAATTTGAATGTATATTTGAAATCTGTCACAAAGAAATACTAATTATTCAACTAGCAGTGACATTTATTTGTAAAGATTATGAATTTACTACTGCAAAACGAAGATTGAACTCCTTTGATTAATGAGAAACCAAGCAAAACATAACTGTAATAAATATCGATCTTTTGTACTTATTAAAAACATAAATAATCACAAACGTTGCATCTCTTCTGATGAAACTAGCAAACATCAGATTATAATTTAAATAATCTGTTTTGCATCATCGTTTTAGAACCGTGAGGAAAGTCTGATTTTTTTCCACAACACGATTTCATCCGTGCATCCACCTACACTTACATTTTCCCCCGTCGTGCGCCAACGTGTTCGCAGGATGCATTATTTATATCCTCGCAAACTGTAAAACTTGGGCGCTGCGCCGGCTGTGCGTGGAAGGGAGGGTCAAGTACAAAGTTTGCGGTGGCCGCGTACTTACGAGGGGGATTTGGGCCGTCGGCGGCGAGCGGGTCGGACAGTAAATTTGCGCCGCGCGGCAGGGACGGTGGTGGTGGCGGTGGTGGTGGTGATGACGGTGGCGGTGGCGGTGCCGCCGGTGGCCGTGGTGGTCGTGGCGGTGGCGGTGGCTATGGCGGTGGCGGTGGTGGTGGTGTTGGTGGTTGTCGTGGTGATGGTGGTGGTAATGACGGTGGCGGCGGTGGGCAGTGGCGGTGGCGGCGGCGGTGGCGGTGGCCGCGGCGGCGGCATCGGAGACTGCGACCTGGAGACCGCGCGGCGCGCGTCGGCTGGCGGCCGCGGGGTGAGGGGCAGGGGTGGCCGCGGGGGTGCTCCTCGTAAAGTCTTTTACGGGGCCTCGGGGCCGGCCCGGTGCGCGCCGAGCGAGGGGTCGATGGGACTCGGGGTCGCTCGTATGTGGCTTACCTGCTGGATTAGCTGTTGTTTAGATGGACAGATATACCCTCGGAAATATTGGTGTATTGCGTGTATTTACGTGGGTGTGGCACTACGAAGTTTTATTTCTCTCGTTTCACAAAGTCACGATCAAACTGTTGTTGAATTTACTTATATTAGGAGATTCGTGTTAAGTTTAGTTTATTACTCTAGTATATAAGCGTACGACGAGTGTATTAAATGAAATTAGAAATTTATTTTGGAATTTGCAACTGCAACTAAAATCGAAAATTCAAGTACTACATGTTGCTTCGCTGATGAACTGGTAGGCATCAGTACTTTGATTCGCTCAATGGAACAGCTTAGCATTTACTCTTACACCCATCTACAGAAGAACACAGTTCACGGTTCTTTTAAATGACTTGTAGATATCCATTCAATATCTGTAACATTTCCCGCTGCGAGTTTAGGTATATTTTTAATAAAATAATAATAATAATAATAATAATTATTATTATTATTATTATTACTATTATTAATATTAAAAAATAATAAACGGACTTCCGTTTATTATTTTCAGTTTCAGTTTTTCTGTGTTACGCATTTTGTGGTCGATAATGAATTGGGAGTTGTAAAGGCTTTAAGTGGCAAGACATTGTTCAATTTGATGTTGGAGAGATGGGGAGCTCTCACTCTCTCTCTCTCTTTGTTGTTGGATAGCTGTTGCAGCCAGAGATCCGTACGCAATTCATAGCTCTGCACTTGAGTGCGTAAGACGAGAGACGGAATGAGTGACCTGTGATAAGTTGGCGGACATGGGATGATTAATTGTGATTACGTGCCCTGAGGGTCCTGCAGATTTGCCAAAAAGCACATATTCGCTCGTCATGTTCCAGTGTATCTCCCATTTGCGCTTTTTCACCTCACAACATGGTCCAGATTGTAATTCTACAATCACTAAACGCGTGTATTTAAATATTGACAAGTTATGTTGGTGGCGGTGGCGGTGACGGTGCCGGTGCCGGTGGTGGCGGTGGCGGCAGTGGCGGTGGCGCAAATATCTACAAATTAATCATAAGACTAACCTTCATTCATGCCTGCTCCGTCTGGAATATCGCAGAACAGTCAAACCTAAATGAAATAAAGAAATTAAAAATAGAAGAAACAAAATACAAGTTTTTTTGTTTTAAAAGCAACATACAATTCCAAACCAATATACATAAAAAATACAATAAACAAACGCGCGAATAATTTGATTCATATTGTAAATTATCATCCCTTCCCCCATCACCCAGTACATCAATATTTCAACTTGGTAAAACATATCACACCAAACAGAATAAAGTCTGATTTCTTAAAGATTCCCTTCTAACTCCCTAAATCAGTAACTCATCCTTCACTAAGTACCTTCTTAACAGCATTATTATCAAAAGTAACTCTTGTCTATAACTTAATTTAACTGATTGCTGCAGGCTAGTGAACATAGCTTAATATTTGGATTCATCTGGCCCGTGAGAAAGAGTTAACCCATGCGATGTCTAGCCCTAAGTTAAAGACATATATTACGAACTCTGAAAGGCAGATATGCGGAAAAGGCAGAAATAAAGTGTTTTATCTGTATATTATTATTGGAAAGTTCATTCTTGACTCTTTTAAAAAAATGGGAAAGGGTCAGCTTCTGAAAAATTGAAATATCATTTTTGTTATAGCATTTTAAATGCGCATTTTATCATGACAGGGTATTCTGCTCCCATAAATATTTGTTCGTAACTATTGGAAAACTATTTCCCACTTAATTAAAATGTTACATAATTTGAAAACGTTTGAAGTAAAGTCTTGGTTGCTTATTCTTTTAATTGAATAAAAAAATTCTGCAATATTTTCAAGTTTTATATTACATTTGTTAACACTTCATCACACATTAGCTTCCTCTTGTTTTATACTTAAGGGTAGTTTGCGAAGTACTGGTACATCTGTAAAAACTTCTGTAATGTGTACAAGAAAATTAACGTAAAAGTACATGATTAGGAACAATTTATCACTAAACCATATTAAACATTTGTACCTAAACTTTAAAAAAATGAATCAATGATTTCCGCGAATCATACATTGTGAAAGTTTTAAAGTAAGTTAGTAAGTTCTTGTGTTTGGAATATAAACCATAAACACTCTCCTACATGCATTTCCTTAATTCTTTATTTAGTCTTATCCTTCGTGCTAAATTTCCCTTTCGTGCAGCTCTATTAAGAGGCCACAGGGGCTTATTGCGAGGTTACCTTCGCGTAGACCGCATGTGCTGCAAATGGTTTCGGGCGCTTCTGGAGCGATGCATCCTCACGACCCCGCGGCGTATGATATTCGATATAGCACCGCGCCAAGTTGAGCATGGTTTACTGCCAAGGTGCAGCCATAAGAAGCGGGCGCCGCCGTGGGCCTGTATCTAGTGCTTAAAGTGTGTCGTTAACTCGGGGAAACTTACCGCTTCGCTCAGACGGCCCCGCAGCAAAACCTCCTGTACTGCAGAGCCCCTTTTCCCGTCGGCGCCTCAGTTTCTCGCGTCTAGGAAATATCACTATATAACCTTTAAGATTTCATCAAGCGCTTCCTTAAACCTTCTGCCAGGTAACCGTTAATTTCCCATTTGCGTAAGTGAACAGCATCATCAAGTAAGCGTCTCGGTGGATCAATATCTGCTCCATAATGAAGCCCTCTAATCAGCTTATTCCCTTATACCATCATTATTCTACGCATACCGGGTTTCATGAAAATAAATCATTAAAGTTTCTTGGAAGAATATGTCCCAGAGACTAACAATACGCTACTTCTATTAGTATTGCTTAATGTATGCAGATGTAAAGGCATTTCTAACAATTTGAGAACATTCTTTTATTATTCCGTAAAACACAAGTACATTACTTTAAAATTTCGTGATTTTTACTATAATTTTTAATTTTTTACTTTACAGTAGTAGACTTGAGATGAGTTATCGTGTGCTATTATTAAATCTTTTGAAGATAAACACTAAATTTTGATAAAATCGTAAAATGAATAGAATGATCTCTTGTCTACCGTCATTTGTTCAATAAGTCGCTTCATTCTGTCAAGGCCTTCAAAAATGCCTAGGTGTAGCAAGCAAACGTCTGTGTGTGTGAGGTTATAGTTAGTGAAGCAAAGATAACGATTTTTTTAAGATTTTAATATTGAGTGCTTTCAAACGCAAAGACTAGTGAGCATGTATGATCACAATGTCTAGTAATAGTTTCAAAGATGTATTTCTTTACAACAAAAATTCAGTGATTTTGGTAATTGGTACGTGATGCGTCAGATTTTTATATTAGGGTGAATAACAGGATTTCTTACTATACCCGACTACACTACACGTGTCTCGATCTTGGTGAATATAAAACATTCCAATTAAATTTTCAAAAATATGTTTAATACTGTGTTTCCAGTTTATTACTATTGTATTAATCCAGAATTTGAAAACGTCGCTGATTTTTTACCCATGTAGCATAAGTACACTACTACATGTAACAATATTTTTGGAGTTTTCGATCTTCCTTACATTGCAGGTGTTGTACTTACCTTACATTGCAGGTGTTGTAACTATAGTACAATTCTTCCATTTGTGCGATGCACTCGAAGAAGTGCAACGCGACTTTTTGTGTTTTATAAAGATTTTAAAATAAGAAAATTGTCATGTTAAATTCAATTTAAACTTCCAGTAAATATTTTCTTGTTAATACATATAAGGATGTTAGACATTGTGTTGTGTATTTCAGTATCCCGTACACGATTAGTTGGATTTGAAAGGTAAGTCGGATATATTTCTTGAATCCTTCACGTTTTTCTCTATTGTCCAGAAGGTCGATTGTAAGGGTTTTTAGATGGTTGTTGGGGCGTACTAGATAGGTGATGCTGTGTTGAATTTATTTATTCGTGCATAGAGGGAATTTGTAAATATGTTATACAGTGTTGTTGTATCAGGTTGTATTGACTCTTTGACGGAGGTATTTTAATTGAAACCTAGAGAGAATTTCTGTATTGAATTTACTTGCGTGATGCCCCTAGCTACGTCACTCTTTACTTGTCGGATTGCTGCTTTGTAGAAGAGCATTTTGCTTTGCAGAGGCAAATGTGAACGATTGATTAACCTTGCGATGTAACGAAATTTTATGTACTCTCACCTTGCACTCCTCCCACAGAGGTTTAGTAAATCCATACCGTAGGAGTGACACATAGCATCCAGCTTCGGTTCTGCTTGCCATCACTACCCCTGCCCATTTTGAAATTGACCTTCATCTCGTTGGCTTCTTCAGGCTATGGATAATTTACAAAATTATTATTATTATTCGCGTATGGGCCACTACTGACCACACAACACGTTTCTCTCTTCCGAGGCCCAGTCGTACTCTATTCTGGAGAGATGAACGTGTGAAATTATGGGCATCAGCCTTATGGCCGCATCCCTTGGTTAAGACAAGATTGTTGCCTTGAATAATCAATTATGAGGTGATAGGATGATGTTATTTTTGTTATTATTATTATTATTATTATTATTATTATTATTATCATCATCATTGGAGAGGGTGATGATGAGGTGTGAAAGGACTAGAATGATGGTGGAAGGTGTTAGGTGGGGTAGTGGAAGGTGGGAGGTGTTCGTGGAATTTTGAAACCATCCCAGTATTCGCCTTATGACCAAAGGAAGCCACGAAAACCCCGGCCAGGATGGCCGACCCGGGGATCAAACCCAGCCCTCTCGATTACGAATCCAGCGCGCCACGCACTGAGACTTTTAGCTCGGTAATTTACAAAATTATGTTTAACAAAGACATTGACTAACTGTTCCTCATCTATGGCGCACGAAATGCTATCTACACGAAACGTAGGCTACATTTTTTTCATATACGAGTATTATTGTTGACTTAACTAAATTAGACTTAATGATTTCTACAGCCTCTTTATTGGCAACTTCTACCACCAACATTGCACTCTTAGGACTTAATATAGTTTTGTTTATATTTAAGCTTGGTTCTGTGATGCTTTAGCTAAAATGTTATGAGATCTCCTGTAACTTTCCATCATGGCTGAGTTGATCCTTGTCATTTTGCATTTTCACGAGAATAACATTTCCAAGAACATTCTCAGAACTCGCGTTTTAAATTCTCGAATTCCCGATCGGTAGTGGGCGACCCGATAAGACGCGCGGTCGGCGGCTGTGGAAATTAATGAAGGAGCGTCCCGACCCGCCGCTGTCCCTGCCGCCACCCCCGCCCCGCTGCCGCCCCGCCGCCGCCCCGCCGCCGCCCCGCCGCCGCCTCCGCCCCCATCCCCGCCGCCGCCGCCGTCCACGCCGCCGTCCCCGCCGCCGCCACCCCCGCCACGTCGCCACAGCCACCGTCCCGCTGCCTCCACGTCGCCACCCTGCCGCCGCCTCCGCCTCCGCCCCCATCCCCGACGCCACCGCCGTCCCCGCCGCCGCCACCCCCGCCACGCCGCCACAGCCACCGTCCCGCCGCCGCCCCGCCGCCGCCCCGCCGCCGCCCCGCCGCCGCCTCCGCCGTCCCCGCCGCCCCCCGCCGCCTCCGCTGCCACCCCCCCGCCGCCCCCGCCGCCGCCACCGCCACCATCACCACCACCGCCACCGCCACTGCCGCCGCCGCGCCTACCAACTCTTTTCTGCCCATACCTCCGCGGCTTTCATCACCGTGCCTCACCCAGCCCCCAAGCTCGACACGGCTCCGCGCTCGCGGGCGCCGGCTCTGGCTTTTTAAACTGCTCGTAAATCAAAGTTCTATGAACTTATAATGATCTGGAATGGGCTCCAAATACATTTGCATATATATTACTCCGGCGTGCGCGCGACGCGGAGGGGCGTGGGGCGGTGAGGGGCGCTTCGTTTCTGATAGGCGCGCCGCGAGAGTGTCGTAGGCGCCTCCGAAGCTTCTTCGGGTGTCCGAGCAACCTTGCAAGGCGTTACCTTCCCTCTTCCTGTTAGTGTAGTTTTAACTATACTTTTTAGTGATATTTTATAAGGAAATCAAAGGTTTTCATTTATCACTCTATAAATAAGGTGGTAGAAAAAACTTTTCAAGGAAAAGAATACAAGAAAAAATATAAACAGAATTTGAAGTAATCATCTACAAGTAACATTTTTATGACAATAACATTCATAATGGTGTTTAAAATAAAAAAGGAAGCAGTTTCTTACAAGTGGAAAGTTGAACGTAAAAGAGGATTTGTGAAAAAAAACATGATACTGGTTTAAGAAAATGTTAGGTGTTATCATCATAATTCAGATAGGTTCTCCAAAAGAGTACGTCAGTCAGCAAATATTTGAACCACCAGTAAAATCTTTTCAAGATCATCCATCATTCAAATTGATTAAGTTGTTACATTTCTGCTATACAAGATTGTGATTGCCGTATAAAGATGGATTATGTGGAGTTACAGATCGTTACACGTATACATTTTCTTTCTGTTGGTTCAATGAGTTTCATTAAATCTCGTTCTATCGGCGTCGTCCCTCTATTACCAATAATTACTTTTTGCTAATAATGCAATATATACATGCACTGCGACCATTTTATAAAGAAGCCCGTCACGCGAGAATTTGGTCTCTGCAAACGAGGCCACGGATGCCCGGAAAATTGAGACAGGGCGGACGGTAGAATCGCGGAAGAGGGAAGTAGGCTTTTGGGTACTGGAACGTTTAAATTGTACTCACGTACTAAAAGATGCGGGAACAGCTGACTGCGGCTCTCATATATTATTGACATCGAAATAAATTCTGGTTCTCTCGGTGCAGGATAACAGGATATTTTTTTCAAAAATTACACAAATGTAATTTTTTTGAAAGATCTCTCCCACCGTTAATGTGCATATTTCCAGCAATTTGTCAATACTACTATATTTGTAAGTTGATGTGCTTCAAATGAATTCTAACGAAGTTTTCCGAAAACTCAAAACTTTTCTATGAAAAAGACCTATAAAATTTCAAATTTACAGTAGCGCTCAAACGCCATTTTCTTAAATACGGCTCCAAATCTTTCCAAAAATTGCCATTTAGGACGAGGTTTTACTGTTTTTTAATATTCTTAAAATAATATTTCTGTTCTACAATTAGAAAACCGAAAAATTAAGAATATGACAATAGAATGTACTTCGAGCGGCGATACATGGCAGCTCGGAAGAGTATGGGTCTGGTGCGAATAGCTATCAAAGGAAATAGATAACTAATATGGGAAAGTCTGTGCCATTCTGAAGCAACACTGGTTCATTCATGTAATTGACTTCACACTAGCTCTATTGTTTCGGAAGGCGGTCTCTAGACAGCGCGCTCATAACAATGCACCTCACTAGTCACGGAATATTAAGCCGACAACGTTAAGAAAACTAACCACTCCGTAAAGCAATATTTTTGTTTTTGATAAACTAATGTAGTCAAGCGGGATAACAAGAATTTGTTTATATTGTGGCGACCTCGTTATGAAAAAGTTGACAAATATTGTTCCTGTACGATGTATATTATAACGTGTTGTGCAGCCACAATCCACGTTTTGGGGCTCCTAGATATCAAAAGGTCGTTGACTGCAAAATGTCTATATAATATATCAATTCTTCTATCTACTGTAAATGCTAGAGCCTCAATCATTCATACGTTTTTCTCCAGAATTGATATTTTTTCATATTCTTTCTCAGTCAAACTCGATAGCCCGGGAGTCTGAAACGGATATTTCATTTTTTAAGTACTTTACATGTGCAGCCTTATCGCTTTCAAAATGTACTCCAAAATTGCTCATTTTTTCATGCAGTTCTCTTTTTAAAGAATCGAGCAAAGGATGCTTAGAAAAGAATGCAAGTTCATTTCGTTGAACTCTCTGAATTTTCGAAAATAGTAAAAGTTACAAATACTGACAAAAATGTTCTGTTCTAGTAAATCTAGTTCGCAATGACATATTAACTATCAATGGAATGTCATATAGAAAAATGACTTTTTTATTTTAATGCTTGATACCTAACGTTTATGAATTTTGATGGATACGTCTGTCAAACGTTAGTATTTATTGTTTCTTCGTTTCTTGAATCTAGGATACTATAATCTTCGCAGAATTATTATTGATAAACAAAAAGTGCCATTTTTCAGTACTTTCTTGGCAGAGATGGCATTCGTAAGCAATAAACTGATTCAGGGGGATGCCCTATTATGATAACTAACTAGACCACTTACCAACAATAGCTTCTAGAAGAGCCAGTATGATTTTTGTAGTGAAGATACTGCAAGTATGAAATAAAATACATAATTCGAGGGAAGTTGCTGTCATTTAGGTAATTCAGAAGGATTGACTTCAATTAATATATAATTAGGCAGTATGATATATAGTCAGACCTGCACAGCATTTTGCACTTTCACTGACCTCAGGAGCTGCGTGCGGGCAACTCGGGTGCAAATGAGAAAATCGATGAAGGGTGGGGATGGGACCCAATCTAGGAGTGGGGACCACCAATCAGAATGCGCAATTCGAAAGATAGCGCGTAAATTTAAAGAGCAATCGGCAAGAACATGACGGTCATATACAGTTCAAGTAATATTGTCTTTTGTATTATATTGCAAATGTTTGTTCTCGGTATATGACAGGGCGAAATATAAAACTACAACGAATTATACATATTAGATTTCGACACCAACTATTATAATTGCTTGTAGGGCTTATAATGTAATTCGCTTTGCTACCATGTAATCACAAATTTAGCGTTGTGCTAAACACAAAATTTTGATACTGAATTGTTTTTGTTTGATGACAGCAATAAACTATTTTTTATTAACTATGTTTAATTGAATAAGACGGTTCTCTCAAAGCAAAAACATATTGTTCTTAAAAAAATCATGATTATTTTCTGTTCTAATTTCTGACAAGAGTGTAGAGTCTTTGACGAGATCAAAAAGAGATAAAAATATAAAGCTCTTTGCGTTCTATTTAACCAATACCCTTGATTATCTTACGATTGTCCGTAACATATCGTCACAGAAGTTTGCTCGTTGATATGTTTTGTTCAGTTTCATAATGGGGAAAAATGGTCCCAAATGTGCTATTAAACATTACCCTTCTTTGAATTGCCACATATTCTATGTTATGTCAATCTTGATGTGAGAGATTGCTCTCATGATTTTGTTCATTTTTCTATGATTTGGAGATTATAATATTCTTGGTGAAGAATCAATTATTAAATTGCAATTTTGTGTTAGAATTAAATAATATTTTTTTCTTGTTTATAAGCATATATTTTAAAGCTATTGCTTTAAAATAATGCGTAAGAGTCACAATGAGCATGTTATTTTCTTTTAAAAAAAATAGAAAATGAAAATACATACATTGGTCGATACAAAGGTGGATATACAGTAGTGCACAGAACGTAAACAGTGAATTATGACCCTGGTAACTTGAAATACTAGACATAATCCATTTAAACAAATGGGCAATTAATTTTGAAGCATGGATCATTATTAGACGCCCAGGCATTCAATCTACGCGCCGCGTCGTGCTACGTCAGACTTCTCCCCTCCCCGCAAAGTTTCCTACTCCCCACTACTTGCACTTTCGGCGCTGCCACGGGCAGGCGATCGGCTACCAAGTGCAGAATGCCCGCGGGAGCAGGCGTTGTGCAGGTCTGTATATAGTGAATTAATTTACTAAGATTGTAACTAATTTATGCAATTCAAAATGCCTTTGGTGTGGCTGAGATTAAGGCAATACCAATATGCCATGAATAAGTACCATAGAAACACAATCAGAATATCACAGTAATAAATGAATGTCATGGTTTTAGTGAGGTGGAATTACAGTGCACATCAGAACATACAAATTTCATTGAAGATACACGAAATGCTGTAAAGAAAACATGACAGAGGTTTTCAGTAACTTAGGAATGCCCAGTACCATAGCTGCAGCTGCGCGTCTTGCGATGATGTCCGCCTTTAGGTCAGCAGTTCCGCTATCATCCGGAGACCCAGCTATCATCCAGAGACGCGTCCGTAGGCAGCAAAGCTCGCATAAGGAATGCAAGCACATAAACTGTTCGCCAGAGAGCGGAGAACAGCAGCTTGAATTGCTAGGAGTTACCTTACCGAAAAATGTATTGCTCATTACCATGTCTATCTAATGAGCAACGTAATTATGCGTGCTAGTAAATATGTGATAGTCACTTAGATGCAGTTTAGTTAGTAGCTCGTACAAACCTTCATTTTTTGTGAGCACAGACAAGAGAATCACGAGACGTTGCACTGCGTGTGAGAATAGTTTCAACACTGTTGGTGTTGGGAACAGATTTGTAGCACACGTACATTGCTTATGTAAATAAATAAATGTTCTGCACAGGCACTTTACACGTTAGTTTTGAATTAACATATACTGTTCATGAGCCCGTTATTGTCAAACATTGTTCAATACTGATATGGTTGAATGCGGAGCAGCGAGACATAGGTGCGTCGCGTATGAACATTATGGCTCGACGGAACTCGTTCTGTCACGTCGTCAACGTGGCAAGGAGACTTCGCGACAAAATAACGTCCGACCGATCCGAGTTGATCTTGATACGTTGAAATTAAAGATTTTTAGGCTCTGCTAAGATTATAATTTAAGCAAGTTGTATGATTATGCAGCAAATTGAAAATTCGAAATTATAATAAATGTTACGAGGATAACATATCAAGTTATTTGCATGGCGCAACAATTTTCTGCGAAAGGTTGCGCTGTGAACCTCCGACTGGGCCAGCAGATCGTATAGGTCAGTTATTGGAATTTTTTGAGCTGTTGCAATCATCTAACACGTGGTGTAGCCAGAATCCCTGTTTTGTGGTTTCTTGATAAAAAAATCGATTGAGGGCAAAATGTCCGTCCGTCCGTCTGTGTCTGTCTGTGAAGAACGCTAGCGGCTAAACCATTCAGACGATTTTATCAGAAATTGAATTTGAAGCCCTTGAATTTGAATCATATCTATTTTTGGGGGTACTTTTCATGTAGCCCCTGGGACATTTTCACAATTTTCAAAAAATTAGTTTCAACAATGTTTCATTAAACTTTGTTATTTGATAGTGTGAAGGGCATTTAAGAGAATGGTGCAGGTCTTATGTTCGTTGAAAATCCTAATTTTTCGAAAATTGCAATAGTTCAAACTTTTTGGCGTTCTCATACAACTAAAATATTAAAGACAGAGATTTTTTCTTTAATGCAATCTGATCCTTACAGATAAAATTTGAAATAAGGTCATGTACAATCTTCCGAAAATTTGAATAATTTTTGCGTAATTTAGATTAAAAGTATGGGTCAGAAAGTGCGTGCTGTTTTAGCACCACAAGTTTAGTAATAATACGTATAAATTTAAAATAAGAATATTTCGAATAAACATTTGTAATTATCACTTTTTAATTACTTACCAGTTCGTAAATTTCACAAAAATCGTCTTATAATGTATTTAATTGTCTTCAGTAAGTTAGCCCTCCTAAAGTAAGAACACACCAAGGGGAAAAAAATTCTTTGGGTCGCGAGCCAAACAAAAGCAGGTCGTCGCGTGTGCGCCGAAGCCGACGCTCTCAAACCGTGCGTCGCTCGGGGGCGGTGTTTGGGGTTGCACCTTGTTCTCCCCGTTCCCCTCTTCCCCCGTGCCCCCGGCGCGTGCGTGGGTGCGTGCGCGAGCTCGTCCTCCGCCCACTCGTGCGGCCTTTGTGCCCGCGCCCGCGCGCGCGCGCGAAACGCTCGTCGCTCCCGTGTTATTACGCAAAACACCGCGTGGGCGGCGGAGGAGATGGCGGAGGCCGTGGCGAAGAGTCAGCCGCCCAGCCAGCGCCGTCCGGCAAGTTAAAGGGAGTGAGTGCAAGTAACCCGATTTCTCTTTTTGGGGGTGCATTGTTTTCCTTTTGATATGTAGATCGATCTGTGATAATTTACATCTCCATCTCTCTGTAGACTTATTCACTTCACCTCTACTTGGGGCTATTTCGGAAAATGTCTTTAAAGAATATGTAGAAAGGATACTTATTCTGTATTGTTGTGGTATAAGTAGGGTTTGTGGCTAGGTTCAATCTGGTTAAATTTGGTATTTGCATTAGGTTAGAATAGAATTAGATGGATTGGTAAATGGTGTGTTGGGTTATAGGTTGGAGATTGAATTATTTGTGGATCGGTTTACTGGATTTACTTCGTACGTTAGTTGTTATCCTTAGGAACTGATTTTAAGTAATTTGGATTTCATTTAGATTCGTCTTACACCATTTAGTCATATAGGGAATGGGTACAATAGGGAGAGTCTAACAATTGTTTTGTATTTTGTGAGTGCTGTGTCGTATGGTAAATAACTATTTCTATTGATTATTGGTTTTAGTTGTTGTATTTTGTTTTTAATCTGTATTACTTTGTGTTTCCAGTTTAAATAAGACCTAAGTATTTAAGTACCCATGACCTTATTCAATAGGTATAACCCGGTTGCTGCGCTTCACGAATTCGACTCAAGGTTCTGACACCGCTGGCCTCATAAATTGGAGATATTTAGGAGAAACTCTCATAAAATGACATATTTCAGAAAAACGACTCGCGTCCCACTTCCATGATTGTTGTTAGAAGCAGCACTTAACATGTGCAAGATACGTTTCAGGACTGTTAACAGTGATGCACAGAAAATTAAGTAGTTCTCTTGGCAAACATTTTTTTATCACGAAAACAAACATTATCGGGGGTCAGAAATTTGCGACAACAGTTCTGTTTAAATTTACATCGTTTCTGAGTGATTTAACACATTTGCTATAGTTGAGGTAAGTTAATACTTTCAGGTTACTTAGAGCATAATACCTAATCTGCATGTGCACGTACTTGCTAATGGTACATCTGCTCACTGAATGTGTAAACTAAGGATAAAATGGCACTTCAGCTACTGGGATAAAATGATCATACTGTCATTATACCCCAACGAATAAGTTCTCTAAAACTCTCTTCTTTTTATCTTTATTGAAGTATTATTTGATACTAATTAAAATTATTATTGTATTATTATTATTATTATTATTATTATTATTATTATTATTATTACTTTCTCGCTATCGCTTACGGAGTAGAGAGATCGTTATGTAATGCTGCGGGTAAAAAACAGCGAATTTTCGGCAAAAAAGTTTTATTCTCGGTCCCTATTAACAAAAAAGGGGATAAATCTACTTGCTAAATTTAGAAAAAATTCTTAAACACGTGGAGTAGCTAGAACACTTCTTGTGTGGGTCCTTGATACCGAAAAATCGATTCGTCCGGCAAAACGTCACGGACATTCACGGTCGATCATACTCAACTCAAAACTGTGCGATTTTGAAAAAAAACATTTAAAATTTGGGGCAAATTACATGAGGCTCAGAGAACATTTTCAAAATTTTCTCAAAAATGGCTCCAATTTTTTTAAATTTTTTTGAAAGAATAGAGTAAAATATACACTTAAAGAAGGCTTAGGCTAATTTTTCAGTATTAACTCAGAAGTTTTGAAAATTTCTTAAGTTTGAAATTTGTTTTGCCTATTTCTACTATTACAAAACTAGAGATTTGTACTCTGTGTTAATGTAGATTAAGTGGTTAGGCGGAAGAGCAGGCCCAATGACATGAGCCTCGCGATTGATAAAGCCATTATTATTATTATTATTATTATTATTATTATTATTATTATTATTATTCGCGTAAGGGCCACAACTGACCACGCAACACGATTCTCTCTTCCGAGGCCCAGTCTTATTCTATCCTGGAGAGATCAACATGTGTAATTATGGGGATCAGCCTTTCGGTTGTATCCCTTGGTTAAGACAAGGTTGTTAGCCTTGAATAATCAATTTATAGGTGATAGGATGATGTTATAATTATTACTGATTAGGGAGGTGATGATGAGGGATGAAAGGACTAGGATGATGGTGTAGAATAATGATCGTTGAATCCTTGTACGAGTAATGACGCAGTGTACGAAAATACTGACAACAGACTCTTTGCCGCGCATTTCTCTCACGTTTATTTTAAGGAAATAAATAATTCCAGATGTCTCTAAATACTTTGTAAAGAATATCGCGCCAACACATTGACTCCAGATTGTTTCATTTAAGTCAATATTGTATTCTCGAATGAAGGCAGTAGTAACCAATAAATCATATAATAACGGCGTTTTCCTCAACAACTCACTTTGCCAACAGATAAGATGTTTGCTCGTCACCGGAATGAAAGCAGATGAATGTATATTTCATGAAGCAAACAATTGTAACATATCACAAAGAAGCTGATGAATTACTCACGAGTAGCGGAATGAAATCATGTGAAGACAGTTGCCCTACTAATCGATGCCATTCTTGAGCGCGATTCGTTCTCCCGAACTATGTCACGGCATCATCTTTAACCAGCCGGACTATAGCGCCCAAGCGCACGAAACCGCTCCACCGCTCTTTTGCCGAGTCGTTCGTGCGTCCGTCAGCGTCTCTTGCGCCACGGTGTAAGATATATAGGTGTGTCAACTAGCGCCTTTTGAACAAAATTCGTGAAGCCAGTATGAGGCTAGTTCCTCGCTAATCCGTACGGTGCGCACGATCGAATTGGGCATTCATGATGGCGCCTCGCGATTTAGTGGCTTCCACCAGAGGTTACAAAGCTATTAAATGGATCACCGTCTTGTCGCAAAAATGCCCAAGTCGTTCGCAGCGCTTACATAGTGAGAACTGTGAGAACTAGCCTCACATTAGCTTCAGTTTTAGACCGAGAGTGAACCCACGTATATCTCTTACACCGTGCTTGCGCCGGCAGCGCCTGCAGGCTGTAGTTCCTCCTCCACCCGGTAGGCGGCGCTGCGGCGCAAACGTTCCGCCGCCGCGGCATCCGAAAGCCGCGGCGACGCGCCGGCCCCGCGCATTTGCATTACAACTTCCGCGGCTTTATGTCGCCGGCGGCCGGCCCTTTGGCGGAGAATTAATGCCGCCGCCGCCGCCGCCGCCGTTGCGGTGGAGTTGGTTCGCCGGTGCATCGTCCGCTGGCCGTAACGATAGCCAGGCACAATAAGCATTGAAGGGATCAATCCCATTGTGCGCGGACGTCCAATGCCAACCTAGATAAAACACGCAGATATTTGCTGGAGTTGTAGACTCCGCCGGGTAGTTTCGATGTGGGTTGAAACGTCGATGTCTCGAAAGTGAAAGGGAAAAGAAAAAAATCGAGTTATCGAATTTTTTTAACCTAATGAGGTTTGAGGTTCTGCATTCCAAATCTATAATGTTGGGGAAGGGGAAACGAAGAACATTCGGGATGTTAAGGAATTTTCATTATCGAATTTCCAGTTGTACAGATTTATTTGTTTTAGTGTTTCTCTGTTTCTTTACTTTACGTGCAATCATGCACAAAAATGTAGTAACTCTTGAAATGAAAAAGAGATTGTCTCATCCGTCTCACAATATATAAATGATATACATGATTTTTTTAAAATATTTTGTTTTCCTTAAAAGGAGAAGCGATTCAATAAATTAATTGTACACAAATCCTGTGAATATTTTTCAAACAGTATATTGATAATATGATACATCATTTTTAGGTATCTATAGCAACATTATTTCATACTCTTAAAATATGTAATACTACGTAAAAACGTGACTTAAAATTTATATGAATGAATTCGCTAAGTACAATAGTAATGTTAAACACATTGACATTCATGACTCATGGAACCTCTTTATCCAGCAAGAAGGCAGACTTGACTTACGATCCACATTCCAACCTCTTCGATTCTTGGCACAGAACATTGATTCTTCAAGCAGCGGTTCCTTCTTCACTTGGCGCAGCTCGTTCTGTTCCACGTCTCGTCGCGCAGACCAGACCGTTATGGCGCCCGCCCATCCTGAGCGGCATTTGTCCGTGCCGCATTGGCTCCCTCGCCTCGCCTCGCCGCTCCTCCCCCTGGGGCTCCGCGCCCTTCGACGCCAGCCTCGATCTCCGGAGCGTCGGCAACGGGGCGCGCAGCCTCGCGCTTGTCTGATTCGGTGCGTTCTGTTTTCTGCCCGCATCGCTTCGGCAACCACCGCCTGCGCTCTCCCGGCTGTCCGTGATAAGCCTCGCCACCGCAGCCACTTCAATCATTCTACCCAATGCTATCGCGATTGTCGCTCGCGCTCGGCCGAACCCACTAGGTCTCTTTCCACATTGACGTTGTTATGTTTACTGTAGCCGTTGTCGGAGTCGAAACTTTTGCCACTGTTGCGAATGCCATCGTTACCACGGCAGCGGCATCCACTGCAAGCCACCACCACCTTTGGTAAACATTTCCTGTCAGCCTCGTCTCTCATTCTGCCTCCATCTCCTCCGCCAGCGGAGGTGGCACACCCTCCATCGTTGTTGTTGTTGTTGTGCCGCCGAAGAAGCGGGCGCTGTTACGGAAATTGGGCCTCGTTTGAAAAACTGACTTCTATGCGCCCACACCGCCTCGCAGCGGAGAAGTTTATACGCCGAGGCAAGTCTTTGGCGGAGGTCATTGTGTGTGTTATCGTCGGAGCGGCTCCTGATGTTCTTCACTTTTGACTTGTTGGCTGCCACGAAGGCTTCTGTCGCTCCCTTATACAATTCCTTACGAGGTCGACATTTTCGTTGCAGCTTCCTTTCAATAACTGAAGCTTTTCTTCCTTTTCGTACAGACACAGCCTGAAAGTCAATACGCGAGCTCTGGCGCATTTCGTTGGGCGAGGATTACTCAGGCTAATGCCGCAGACGTTGTTTTATTCGCAGTGCGCTGCAGGTCGGAGGGACCGAGTGGAGGGAGTGAATCCTACGGAAAACCGCGTATTCCACAAGCGGGGGAAGAGTTTTCATTTAAAATTCCTTTGAGTGCTGCGGTCGGTTTTTGCGCGTTGGCGCTTTTCATTCTCATTCTTAGCGCGCCTATTACTTTACGTATTTTGTTCCGCTTTATTTCTCCGCACAACTTGCCGCCCCCGCCCCTTCCACGGTGCACAGCGAGCCGTCTCCACCGCCACCGCTGCTGTTTGTTTCCCGTTGCTCCAATTTAGGCAGTGACTGATGCACGCTCGCCGTGCTTCCCCAAATTATTGCATATGTATCTTTCATGAAAGCGTGGGGGAGAATATTCCCCAGCGGTTTTTGCGCTGTGGACTCTACGCAGCCGATCTGCTGTGTTTAATTTGCGGATCGGCCGCTGCAGCGCACGCATCGACGCGAGGTTGCGCCCGTTAAGCCCGTAATCCCCGCCCCAGTGCGCCCATGGAGGTCTGCGCGGATCGGAGGAACTGAAGCAGCAACAAATTTGCTGGAATATGTAAAAATGACATTAAATAAAGCGCGACCACTGGCGAGAGGGGTAGGCGCGGCGCGGGGTGCGTTGAGTGTGTGTGCGCGTGTGGGTGCCTTGGTGTGTGTGTGTGTGACTGGGAGAGGAGACGAGCGGGGAGTTTAGGGAAGTAAGTTGGGGTGGAGGAGGGTGCCACAAAGCTGGCATTAGCATATAGAGACTGGGCGGGCAGCACAGGGCCACGCAGGGTCGCGCTCATTGCTATGCGGCCCCGGACGGTTTCTTTGCCACCGACATCACAGCGATGCATTATGAAACGCGAAAACAAAGGATCAAACGCCCGGCGTCGCCGACGGCGGGGGCGGTGGGGGTGGCGGAGGCGGCCGCGGCGGCCGGCGGGGCGGCGCGCCCGTCCCCGTGAATGCACCGTGGCGGCGACACAGGTGAAGGAGCGACAGAAGGTGGAATGGGCGGGGCTCAGATGACGGCAACGAAAGACGCGGGCACGCGACCCTGACGAGGGGTGGCCTGGAGGGCGTAGCGGGGCGATATGGAGATAGCAGCATCGACGGGGCGAGTGGGTTTCTTGCTCGAGGAAAGATTGGGCCTACCTCTTTGGAAGGACCCGTGCAGACCTCCAACTCTTGTAAGTTCCTTCAGAGGAGCGCCTGAGAAGTGTGCCCGAACTCTGAGCCTTTGAGGTTATTGTTAAGCGAAGACAGGAAGTGTTTTCCAAAGCCTGGTCTCAAAGTGCTTACGGTATTATTACTTCAAAAGAAACAGTTATGCATGAAGTGTTGTAGGTTGACTTCTCGTATGTTCCCAACAACTCAAAAAATAACCCAGAAAATGACACAACCTTATCAAAATCCCTAAGTACTGGAGAAGAAAAACATTTTCTGTCGTAGCTCTGATATGTGTTACAACACTACGACAGATTTAGATATTGATTAAAATATTGAATATAATTTTTTTCTTAAAAACCGAAATATTTTTTTAATCCCAGGGATTATTTAAAATAATGTTTTTTGCTTGGCGGATTGATGGACAAATGTTTCAAGTGTTTTTTTAGACCAAACAATAGAGCGAAGCGATTATATTGTGGATCACAATTTTTAATTTCTCGCCTACGACGCACTTAGTACTAAAGAGAAAGTATTGTAATGCTGGAGTAAGGAAATTTTGTTAGAGAATCTTGAATTGTAGGGCTATGACATGGAAAAAATGGATAAATCTTTTTCCTATTTGAAGTAAAGTACTTCCTCTAACACGTTGCCTAGTCAGAATCCACTTTTTACAGGTCCTTGACACCGAAAAATTGGTTGAGGTCAAAAGGCCTGTCTGTTCGTTCGTCCGTCCACCGGATTGTCTAAGATCAACACTAGTGCAAAAACTGTTCACACGATTTTTTCCAAAATGGATACTCACAGACCGTTCTGACCGAAATCAAGGCAATACGAATCTTAAGTGAATATTTTAATTTTTGAGAGAACTTTAGATGAAACCTTAATAACATTTTAAAATTTTCTAAAAAATGGCTCCAACTCTTTAAATTAAATGTTTGCTCCGGGTGGACCAAACGATTCTTCATTAAATGCCTCTGGTTTAATTGATCTCTCTGAATTTTCGAAAATAGAAAAAAAGTACAAATAATGCGAGAACGTTTGGGCAGTTGTAACACCCATTGTTTATGTACGACATTAAATTCATTTTTGCATGTGTCGTGGGCGTATATTCTGAAAACAGTATTGGTTTTTGCTTTTCAGATAAGCTTTTCACGATATAACGTATCGAGGGTTTGGGATTTGGGACACAGATTTTAACATGTTGGTTTTTATTCGTCGTTCACCAAGACTTAACACCTAGGCAAAAAGAAAAAAGCACGTTTGTTGAACTTCAACTTAGACGTATCGCTAAATTCCCATTTCATTTTCTACAGTGTAATGATTTTGATTTCTCGATGGAAATAAGTGAAAATATTTTACATGCAAATAACAGTTTCAATATGAAATTTCCAAAATATGTGTATTGCATAGGAACAATAAACAAATGATTCAAATTGAATTTATAAATTATCATAACAATAACGTTATCTCAAAATCCAGAGCTGGTAGACAAAATGACACCAGTTTTATCAGCAGGAAACACAATTTGATTCCGAGGGAAACTACTTTTAAATTAGTGGAGAAAAATTTACATTTGTCAAGTCATTTATAATGGTTAAGTACTGTGCTTTATTAAAAAGTATTAAATTGTACAGAATTTAATTGTATGCAGATGTTGCAATTCTGCACGTTTGTGACTACCCATGGTAAAGATTATGATATCCAGAAATGCTTATTCTTTAAAATTGTGGGAACTTTTGAAAGGTACAAAAGTTCCAATTTGTAGATTGTATATGAAACATTACTCGGGATTGTAATGTTGTAGGTAACACCGTTTCCGAGTTAGCTCGTACAATGTGTGTGGCAATAGTTACAGTGAAACAAGTTGAATGTGCACCTTATGACTTTTCAAACCTAATTTTCCATTAAAGTCAGAATTTTTCATTAAATATCTCCTTGGTAATATTCTTGGCAGTAACTTCCTATCCAGCAATATCAAATGTTTGATGTCTTGTGACGATGCTGTTTTGTTAAATCTACCAGTGACTTTCATTAGAGTAATAATGTATTAAAAATTATAATTACTGAAATAGTTTCAGAAGACATTTCGAAGACATTTCCTCTGATATTATTTTTAATCATTGTTTAGGAACTAATATAAATGATAAAGTTGTGGAAGCCTTCATAAACCATAAAGTCGTGGATCTTTTTCGGTCTTATACTGCCACTCATTAGCTACATATTTTTTTAATATTTCCAGAAGACATAAAAGTGAAATGCTGATCTTAATCACATCAAACAAAATGTCTCTTTTGAACGTTAGGTCCCAAGAGTCACTTGACGTGACGAAGAATCAATAAACCATGTTTTCATGTCCAAGTTGATATTTCACGAATATAATAATCGATTTTCAGTTACAACCCCAGTAATAACCTATAATTCAGATAGCCTTTAAGCCATCCTAATTACGTATCCACCGTAGTAAAGTATGTGTCGCTTTAGAATAAAGTCGCAGTTAAAATATTCACGACCGTCTACTAAATTTGTGTAAAAAACGTAAATAAAGTTTCTCTTCTCATTCATTTAATTCGCACACATAATTATAATATTTTTCAATTGGAGAATGAGGTTTTTGAAGGACTCAATACATTGAAGCATAATTTTTATCAACAACACCTTTTCAAGAAAGAAAAATTGTTAGGCAAGTTAAGCAGAAATACAAAACTTTCCGTACACGTTTTAAAAAAATTCCCACTACATTAGACAATGATTGTATTCATTTATCAAATAGTTAATACGATTTTGCTCGATAGAGCAGTGCCAAAATTATTGTAAAAGAAAAATGGTAACACGAGTCGAGTTCGAATTATAGAGACGTGTGATGGACTGAAAGAGCTTGTAGTATTTTAGAAGCTGATACCGACGTAGGTGGCTCAGTGCATCATTTGATGTTACTACAGTGCCTCTTTCCCTGGGGTGTTATAGGGTTCGAGTCCCGACGGTGGTAGGATTTTCAAGATTAGTTACTTTGCTAGGTTGAATTCAGCCGTTGGAGGAGAATTATAGAGGCCGCGGCCGTCGTCTCTGATGGTAGTTTTCCGTGGTTTCTCCCGAATGATTGAGTAGTACCCTAACAAACGGGCCACGGACGCGCGCATTCTTTTCTGCCTCTTTCTTGACCTACCCTCCCCATTTCTTCCAGACACACTTACACGCAACACACTACCATTCATGTCAGGAGCAAAATACTCGGGAGCTAAGGCCTTGTCCCAACTACGGGCAGATCCCGACTGGTGGGAAATACCTGGTTGGGGAAAACCTCCAAGCCGACTGTAGGTCCGTGCCGGATTTCACCATCCAGCTGGGAAAGATCACTACCACTTCCTGCGATAAAAAACCTGCACTACACTTACAGGTCTAATGGCTTTAGATGATTGTCGCGCCTGGAAACATCAATCAATCAATCATAAGATGATACGAAGATATGTCACAACCCTACGTTTTCCGTTTTTAATATTGCTTAGCGCGGCGCCTCTGGCATGTATTCTCATATTGAACACTATTTACTTTCCCGTATACACGGCGTAATATACGTAGTATAGGGAAAGTTATGTAATACTGCGCGAAAAAATAACCAATATTCACCAGTAAAAAATTTGTTGCCGGGCCGTGATAACGAACTAGTGGTGCTACAGAATGGCACAGACTTTCCCGTATTAGTTTTCGATTTCCTTAGGTCTTCCTTAGCTATTCGGAATTGCCACATACTCTTTCTTGCCAGCTACCATCTATCTCCGCCAAAAGTACATTTTTTGTCGTTTTCTTAATTTTCTGTTTCCTATTGGTAGAACGAAAATATTAATTTTAGAATATTAAAGAACATAAAAACCTAGCCCTAAACGGCAATTTTCTTTTAAAAAATATGTGCCGTTTTAATGAAAATTGCGCTACTAAAAATGCGAAATTAAAAGCTCGTTTTCACAGAAAATTTTTGAGTATTCAAAATACTTTATTTGAAGTTATTTGAAGCACTTACATTCACAAATATAATAATCTTTACAAATCGCTGGTAATGCGCTTATTAAAGATGTGAGAAATCTTTCAAAAAAATTACATTTCTGTAATTTTAGAAAAAAAAATCAAAATAAACTTTACGTCATATTAAAGAGTGTAATTAGCACTATCTATTACAAAAGTTTCAAGAAAAAATTTGCAGCCATATATGAGAAAATGGTGTTTGTGCGTTTCTGAAAATGTGGAATTTTGAACTAGTTTTCACAGAAAACGGTTGTGTTTTCGAGAAACTTTACTTGACATTATTTAAAGCACATGTACTCGTAAATATAATAATGTGAACAAATCGCTGATAATGTAAATATTAACGATGTGAGAAGCAAGTCAAAAAAATTACATTTTTCCGATTATTGAAAAAAACAAAAGAATAGAGCAATATGGCGTTTCGCCATCTCATAAAATACATTAGCCACTATCCCTACCAAAAGTTAAAAGAAAACATTTGGAGCCGTTTTCGAGAAAATCTTGTTTTTGTCAATTCTTTTAAATTGCACCTATTGCACGCAATATTTCGCGAAAACTACTAAAATATTCAAAAAATGTACATGACCTTAAAGAAAAAACACACTATGAAGAAAAAAAAATTGAAGGAAGAATCTCTATCTTTAATTTTGTAGTTCCAGAAAGACACCGAACAAAATTAAACTTTTGCAATTTTCGAAACTTCAGAGTTATCCGTAAAAATCAGACCTATGCCCCCTTAATAAAAGTATTTTACTCTAGTCTTACAAGAAATTTAAAGAAAAAATCTGGAACCGTTTTTGAGAACATTTTGAAAATTTCCGGGGGCTTCATAAAATGTACCCCAAATTTTGAAGAATCTTTTTCAAAATCTCAAAACTTCGACTAGAACCACATCGACCGGGAAATATCGATTTTTGAAGAAATCGTACGTATGGTTTAGGGGCTAGTAGTGTTCACGGACGGACGGACAAAACAAATGTTTTCTTCAAAAACTAGTTTAAAATTTCACATTTTCAGAAACGCTCAAACACCATTTTCTCATATATGACTCCAAATTTTTTCTTGAAACTTTTGTAACACATAGTGCTAATTACACTCTTTAATATGACGTAAAGTTTATTTTGAGGTATTTTTTTCTTTTTTCAAAAATTGCAAAAATGTAATTTTTTTATTTGTCTCTCACGTCGTTTATATTTACATTAGCAGCGAATTGTTTACATTATTATATTTAAGAGTACATGTGCTTTAAATAATGTCAAGTAAAGTTTATCGAAAACACAACCGTTTTCTGTGAAAACTTGTTCAAATTTCCACATTTTCAGAAACGCACAAACACCATTTTCTCGTATATGGCTGCAAATTTTTTCTTGAAACTTTTGTAATAGATAGTGCTAATTACACTCTTTAATATAACGTAAAGTTTATTTTGAGTTTTTTTGATTTTTCAAAAATTACTGTTACGTCCCAATTTAATATCATTTATTGAATTTTTTATTTCCTTGCACCCAGGGGACTCTTGCAGTACAATTCTTTCTACTCAATTATCAGAACAAGTAGTGTAGTGTGTTGAAAACTGTTTGTGAGTGAAATCGGTCGGAGTGGCGTAGGAATAGTGTAGGAATAGTGGCGTAGGTAGTGTACGGAGGAATGCAGTCCTCGCATCGCCGCACCCCTGCTGGACCACCCTCCGTGCGTCCCGCCCCCGTTGGGGTGGCGACTGCGAACGTGCCGGAGGGGGTTATTCCAGGCGCATTTTTTTTGGCAACTTCCTGTCCGAGTCCCTCCGGCTCCAAGGGCATGTGTGCGCGCTGAGTGCGTGCACAAGCTTCGCCATCTCCCCAACAGCACTAGCCCTCAGACACACATGCAAATTGACACTAGCGCCCCTGTGTGCCACGAAAGGACAACATTTCGACCGACCAGTTTTTCAAAAACTTTTCATCCGACGAGAACAAGCACTTTTGTGGCAACCTTCGCAGAGTTCAGACGTATTTTTCTTTGCGGTGCAAAATCTGTTTTGCCTACCGCAATCTGTTGCAAGAAGCGGCTCTCCAGCATTTACTTACAATATGCGGTGCAACGCCTAATTGCCTACTGCAACCTGCTGGAAGACGCTGCTTTGCAACACTAATTTGGGATCGCAACTCTGCGCCATCCCCGTCAACAATCTCCTGCTGCTGCAACATCTCTCGGCCGACATCTGCTGCAAGAAAAACACATCAGAGCTCCAACCGATAAGTGACCGGTTACTTATTTCAAAATTCTTTCTGATGCATCAGAATTCTACTTGAGTGCACTTTTTTAATCTATTTAAATTTAACGCAAGAAAAGACTTTAATTTTTGGCAACTTCTGACTTCAAGATTACTGTTTTCAATCACTTTTGTTCATTTCATTTTCATTACTTTTTTCACATTAATTTTTTTATCTTACTGCTTTTTAATATTTTTTTTGTTTGTTTACTAACTTTTCAACTTAATTATTTTAGTAAATAAATATTTGTTATTTTTTATTACAGCCAATGTTGTTCTTTTTTGCCCTATCATTTTCCATCCATTTATGCAATACCGTACAGCTCCATTAATTTTATGTGTTATGTGTATCATTTTATTTACAGTCTGCTGGTCCTCCAAATATATGAATATAAAGCTATCAGAGATTCCTCCATCTTCTACTTTTCATATATTATAATTTAATCTCCCTTGAGTTCTTTTCCTTTTTTTATACTGCCAAATCACATGTTGCAGACGATACACGTAACAATTACACATATGTAATTTTTTTAAGGGAAGTCTCACATCTTTAATATTCACATTACCATCAATTTGTGAACATTATTACATTTGTGAGTGTAAGTGCTTTAAATAACTTCAAATAAAGTATATTGAAAGCTGAAAACTTTTCTGTGAAAATGAGCTTCAAATTTCGCATTTTTAGTAGCGCTAAAACGTTATTCCTTGAACGATTTCTCTTAAACGGCACATAATTTTCAAAGGGAAATTGCCATTTACGGCAAGGTTTTTTTGTTCTTTAATATTCTAAATTAAATATTTTCGTTCTATCAATAGGTAACAGAAAAATTAAGAAAATAACAAAAAATGTACTTTTGGCGGTGACAGATGGTAGCTGGCAAGAAAGAGTATGTGGCAATTTCGAATAGCTAGCGAAGACCCAAAGAAATAGAAAACTAATACGAGAAAGTCAGTGCCATTCTGTAGTACCACTAGTTACTTTCTCGTATACGTACGTATACACGGAGTGATATACGTAGTATAGGGAAACTTATGTAATGCTGCGCGAAAAAATGGCGAATTTTCGGCGGAAGAAAATTAATTGCCGGGCCGTGATAACGAAAGTGGATGAAACCAGTTGATAAACTAAGAAAAAAATTCCCTAACACGTGTTGTAGCCAGAAACCCTCTAAGAAAATGACAAAAAAGTGTACTTTTGGCGGTGATAGATGGTAACTGGCAAGAAAGAGTATGTGGCAATTCCGAATAGCTTGCGAAGACCCAAGGAAATAGAAAACTAATACGGGAAAGTCTGTGCCATTCTGTTGCACCACTAGTTGTTCTTGGTCGAATGGGAGACTGGTCTAATTGTGTAACAAGTGTGGCAACACATGATCACCTTACAGGTTACCCTATTACTACGTGTAGGAATTTCTTTTCCCGAAATTCCTCCGTAACATACTGTATTTCTAATAAAGAAAAAATTGATTTTATACCTGGGCAGCAAAATCAATTCAAAAGTATATTTGGAGGATTTAAAAATGTGAACGTATATGACATTTTTTAATTAACCAATAAAAAGAATTGCGTGGATTAACTGAACGATGACAAATTGTTGTAATTTGATATACTTTCGCGCATTACTTTTAAATCACGAGGTATCGTATGATATATAGAATACAAAATTCTAGTGTAAGGTACAATACAATATTGGGATTATATAGTTGATAAATTAGAAAAGATTCGTCGGTTTATGTCTAGGGGGATAACAAAATTATCTGATCACTTTCTTTTTAACCTTTTGCGGTGCGGATTCCCCTGCCTATGTGAAAAAATGAATTGCTGAAGGAATGCGCAATATTTTAGAATGGGTATGATTTTTAGATATAAATAGGAACATTGTAAGGGATGTTTTTTTAAGTATAAGATAAAATTAATGGACTATGTGGTTAGCGCTATTTGGTGTTGTATATTTTGCCTTCATGTAACTCTTTTATTGAATAGAACTCCAAGGCATTTGACAGTTTTGTTGGGAGGGAGCCAAGTGATGTTTTGTGATCAATACGTGAGATGTGGAGGGAAGTGTGGTGTACGGAGGGTAAATATTTTTGCACCACCCTTCTTTTCGTCGGAACAATAACATGCCTAATCTAATTTTTTTACGCAAGGTCAGTGGTTCGTAACCTTTCATTAGTTCATTATTTTCCTCATAAAAAACTTTGATGCGTATATCCTGCCTAGATCTGTTTCCTTGTCCTGTCTGTTCAATCTTGCTTGTCCCTAGTGCTCAATGTCTTTTCTTCTGATTTGCGCATGTTGACGTTCTTTTTAAATTTTCATTTTATTCCCATAAGGCTTAAATAATTTATTATTATGTTTCAAATAAGTAATAAATTACGGTCTAGATTATTGTCCAGAGGTGGCTATTGTATGAAAATTTGCGCGAAACCTGACGCAGACTGAATAGAGACCAAATTATAAATGGGGCATGTATCGTTACACCTACTTATTCTTTAAGGGGAGGCGCCGTATTAATAATTGAATTTATTTGTACATTTTCAACATGAAAATTTCAATATTTTGATTTTTATTTAAGTATGACAATTCCTGAAACTATGTCTTGTAACATTTAGGATTATAGGCAAACACTCTGTGGCTGGCGTGGCCTATCTTGTTGCTGCCCCTAAGTTTTCACTTCTTACTCATCAGTTCAACGTTTTGTTTTGGTTTACCATTTTGACAGTTTACCTTTGTAATGTAACGCACGTACGTGCATGTGATCTGTTTGTTCTTTTTTAACATTCAGACTTTCCAGAGTATTTTCCAGTGTTTTTTACATTCCTGTTGTCACAGGATGATGGAAAATGTGGAAACGAAGCGCAGAAAGTGAAAATAAAAGAACATTGAACAGTGAGAAAATGAGTTATTTAAAGCATGTTCGACGGCAAGACTGTTTTGCATTGTCTGTGAATGTGCTCTTTCGCATCCAGAAGAACGACAAGTGAAGTATTATCAACGGGGTCCACTGCTGCGGTCTCCATCCCGTGCAAAACGCCATCTATCACTGATGTAGACTGCGTCTTTAAGGAACGCCTCTTTCGAGCTGCCCTATAGTAAATCAGTTACGTAATTGAGCTATCTATTTTCTTCCAGAAATGAAAAAAATAGTATTCCTATTCCAATTTTCAATCTGATCCCTATAAATGCCAAATAAGCAGAAAAGTTGCTTGTGTTGTATCGCATATCCGAAGATATTTGTGCAAAAGTAATTGGTTTTTGGATTGTAAAAGTTTCGTGCTCTTAATATAGAGCATTCATCCCTTTACAAGGAGTATCCAACACATCTTCAGGAGAGAGTACAACACTGTAGAATGATTACAGATTGGTCTTAATCTAAATCACTTTATAAATTTATTATACTGGCATATTTACAAATTCTTTAACCTATCGAGTGGTTTGTGAACAAATCAAGACCGTCTTTTCCTTTTTGAAGAAAACAAATATCGCATCGCGTGTTGAATGCCTTCGGATTGAAGATGACCTCATTGATTCATTTCGATCGCATCGGAAGCGACTGCACCGCACAGGCCCCTCATGACGCCCGACCAATTACCCCACCCCCACTACCGGCCTCAACCTCCCCCTCCGTTCTCGCCCCCCTATCTCTCGACGCCGCCGTCATCCCCTACTAGCCCTCGCCGCCGTGTTTCCTTCCCCGTCCCCTTTGGCCTTTCCGTCCCCTTCCACCGCTCCGACCCCATCTTTCCATTAATTCCCATCTTTCGTCCCCCTCATTCTGTTCCGTCTACCATTCCTTCCTCAGTCCTGTCTCACCTCCAGTGCCTCTTGTTTTCCTCTCCCCTCTCGCCTTATTTCCGTCCCAAATCCTGCCCCTCTCGTTTTCTGCCCCATCTCTCCTCGCCTCATCGCCGTACTACTTCCACCTCCTCTCTGTCCGTCTCGCTCCACCTCGTTGCGTTCCGTTGTATTCCACATTATCTAGATCCGACCGCCTTTACTCCCTTTTCCTCCTCTCAATCGCTCTTTTCGCCCTTGTCTGCTCCGTTTCATCCCTATTCTCTGCTCCACTTTCTCTATTCCCGTCTGTCACCACCCCGCACATTCCTTAATTTCCGCCCTTCATCCCCGCACGCATTCTACCCTTCCCCGTCTCAGTCACATCCCAGCCCCCTTCTCTCGTCCTCCTCTCCGACCGGGCGTGCCACTGCCCCCCCTTCCCACCTCTGCCGCCACCCCCCAACCGTCTCTGCCCACACCGCTCCGCCTCGTTCTTCCCCGCTCCGTTCCGCGCTGCCTCGATCCGGTCCGCTTTCCCCCGCCCTCCTCCGTTCAGCATCGCATAGCTCTTTTCGCAGATTCCCCGCACTACTCCGTTTCATTCCTATTATTCGCGTCCCTCCGACCGTCCCCGCCCGTTCACGCATCGCTCACACCTTAATTTCCTCTCCTCAACTCCGCCCGTACCCCTTTCTTGCCCGTCACAACCTCTCTTGCCCTCCTTTCTGCCCTTCCCCGCCTCTGCCCCTATCCCCGCCCGTTCACGCCTCGCTCACACCTTAATTTCCTCTCCTCAACTCCGCCCGTACCCCTTTCTTGCCCGTCACAACCTCTCTTGCCCTCCTTTCTGCCCTTCCCCGCCTCTGCCCCTATCCCCGCCCGTTCACGCCTCGCTCACACCTTAATTTCCTCTCCTCAACTCCGCCCGTACCCCTTTCTTGCCCGTCACAACCTCTCTTGCCCTCCTTTCTGCCCTTCCCCGCCTCTGCCCCTATCCCCGCCCGTTCACGCCTCGCTCACACCTTAATTTCCTCTCCTCAACTCCGCCCGTACCCCTCCCTTGCCCGTCACAACCTCTCTTGCCCTCCTTCCTGCCTGTCCCCGCCTCTGTCCGTATCCCCGCCCGTTCACGCCTCGCTCATACCTTAATTTCCTCTCCTCAACTCCGCCCGTACCCCTCCCTTGCCCGTCACAACCTCTCTTGCCCTCCTTCCTGCTCGTCCCCGCCTCTGCCCCTATCCCCGCCCCCAACGCCCCCTCCGTCTGCGCCCGTGCGCGCGATGCCGCGTTGCAGCGCCCTCTTCCGCGGCGGGACGCGCCGCGCGCCGCGCCAGCCGCGAGGGCTCCGCGAGATTGGAATTGTAAATTAGGAGCGCGAGGCGTGGGAGGCTTTCTCAGGAACCGGCTGCTGGGAACCGGTTTGAAATATTGGAGCGTATTAACGACTGAACGCGATCTAATAGCGCCCGATTTGAGGATTTGATGGTTTCATTTTTAACTGCCACGGGTCAAATCGATAGGAAATCACAGCTCGACGTGAGATAATGGCATTGGTTTGTTGGGAAGTGAGCGATAATGGTATGTTCGCCTAGTGTTGTGTCAGAAGAATGGACTAATCTGTGAAAATAATGAGATTGATAATTGTGGTCATGTGTATTTCAATTTCTTAGAAAAAGGAAGTTCTTCAGCAGGAGGACCATCAAGAAATAAAAACTTATGTTTCTCCTAGGAAATGAAGGATCGCTTATCAGGGAAAGAGGCTAGCAGAATGCGTCAGTTTTAGAGCCCCATAGTGAAATGAAAATTACAGTGAGTGAGTTTTCTCTCGTGAAACACAAATGTTTGCATTGCTAATGTTTAAATTCACCATTGGGCTTTGCAGAGAAAAAATATAATGGTAAAATTGCATGAACTTGCAAGAGGAAAAGATAGCCAATATTTCACTACAACCTCTGTTTCCAGCATTTCTGAAACCGCACAATTTACTCAGCAATCAAAACACACGCAAAGGCTTAAAATAGACAATTTTATTTTTTTTACTATTATAAATGAATGTGATTGCATTGTTTCTGAAGGACGGACTCTACGGGATACATGTTTACGGAATACATTTTATGTTCGTCCCTTATCACTAAGTTGTAGATAAGAGAAATTAGCTCCAAATAAAAAATGCTATAGTAGATTTTTTTTAAATCTCACCAAAATGCCATTCATATGAGCGAAAGGTGTTAAATGTAAACCAACCTTTTCAGACAATTTGTATGATGGTTATTTGAAGTTACGTCATTGAGTTTTATGTAAATATTTCTGTCAGTCACACAAGACTGAAGTGTGTTTTACTGAACAGCGGCATTGCGTGTTCCGTTTGGTCACGTAGGTTCGTCGTTTGGTGGGGATGTCAGCTGTCACCCATCTGTCATTTTGTCCGGTGTAATATTCCACAAACGACGCGGAGCATCTACGTTGTCGCTTATGAAGAATTTATTTTCATCGGAGACGAGAAAGTGTCGAAATTACAACAGAAATAAATTACAGCACCTAAAGTCTATGCAAGCTGTAAAACTTTCCAAATTATGCCAAGCTTCGAAGTATTAATAATGGTCGTGGCTGACCTACAGCTTCGTAAGATTGTCAATATTTTCTACAACACAAAAAGAATTTATAACTCCTACTTTATGTTCATAGAGGTATAGTATTATGCAAGGGTTCACATTATTGTCCCTGTGAGAAAATCAGAGGTCATTAACGTACAGAGATATTGAAAATGAACATTCTGAAGTTTTATTCGGATTTACTGAAGTAAACATTTGCATATTTATTAAAAAGTTTGATTCCAATACGGATCTATTAGGTGTAATTATATTTTAAAATGGTAAAAATCATTGGTGCAGAACTACTAGTGGCACGTATTCATTCCGTTAAGTGAAATTGTTGCAACAGAACATACTTTCTCGTACCATAGCACATTCTTCAAATTTTATCTTATTAGCACTTCATCCATCGTTTGAGAAACTTGTAAAAAAACGCTCTAGAGTTAAGAAAAAATATTTTTATATTTTAATATAAAAATAATATGTAAATATATTTTATAATATTTTTTTGCAAAATATTTTTATATTTTTATATTATTTGTTTGGTAATAGGGATAACGAAACACAAAAATCTAGAATTTTATACGTAAATGCAGTGTTCTCTTCTTCACGCTACTGATTAACTTACGAGTAATTAACTATGGAATGTTTAAAACTGTTAGAAAGAGAATTGACCTATTCCATAATAACGCATAACAACGTAATAGAATCGTAACACAAATGATCACACGAAACGAAAAAACGTCACACAAATTGAACAATCCTAAACCCCAATTCTGAACGAGATCTACGAATGAACCCCGTCAGGTACATGAATGCGAACAAACGAACTCCAATGACATCCGGATTATTGGCATAACTACTACAATTTTGCTCCAAATGGCTTCCCAAAGCGGGAAGCAGGACCCAGTTCGGACTGGCCCTCCGCGCCATTAATTTACAGCGGACGGCACGTGTGGGGAGGGGAGGAGACTCGGCGGCCGTCCGCAAGCCGTTTCCATCCTTGCCGTTTCCCTCCCTCCCCGCCCCCTCACCTCCTGCCGTCCCCGCCACAACTACGCTTCCCCTGCCGCTCCCATTGTCCTCGCCGCCCCCAGCTCCACCACCGTTGCCGCCCCCACTGTTCTCGCCGTCCCCAGCTCCGCCGCCCCCAGCTCCGCCGCCCCCAGCTCCGCCGCCCCTGCCGCCTCCACTGTTCTCGCCGCCTCCGCCTTTGCCACCGCTGCCCACCCCCACTGTCCTCTCCGCCCCCAGCTCCGCCGCCTCTGCTCCCCCCCCCCGTTCTCACCGCCCGCGGCTTCGCCTCCGCTGCCTGCTCCTCCACAGCGTCTATCACCGCTACGACCGTTCCAGTCGCCGCCACCTCCGCCCTCTTCGCCGCCTCCACCCCTGTCGACGCTAACCGTGGAGGGCGGCGCGCTGACCTTCCCCTAATGTGGCCTGTTTATGGTAATGCCCGCCGAGGTGACGTGCAAATGAGCGCGTCGGCGCCGCTGCGCCCTACTCTGCTGCACTCCGCGCCGCGCTGCTCGCGCCGTGGGCGCCCAAAGTGGCGCTAACTGCTGCCCGACTGTCCTGCGCGGTGTTCGTTAAAGCCTCGATTAAAAACAGTGGGATCTGGTTTTATATTTGCTCCAGGAAAATACATTGGAATACGTGCTTAGAAGTGGTTTTCGATTAAATGTTTTCACGATGGTGCTATTGAGTTTCGTGATGTTGATTTTATTATCATTTTGTTACTACTATATCCTCAGAGATGTCTGAAATAATTCTAATGAATACTGAGAATATAAATTGAAAACTGATTGTTGGTTTTTTTCATCGTTATTTTTACGACATGGTTGCATGTTCATGTCTTTATTTTATATAGAAGTGAGAGTGAGATATTTATTTTAGCTGGCTTACATTGATATAAACCCTGCTTCCAGTGTACAAAGTTGCTACTTATCTATGTATGGAAAAAACAAAATATCAAATTCTACTTAATATCGGTAATCACTGAATAAAAATATTTCTATGCTACAAACTGCCAAGGAAAGAAAGCAGATTTGTAGTACCACTTTCATCGTGGGCACAGCAGAAACAAAAATATGGTAGTTAGGTTTTGCTTGATAGTGAACCTTCCCAAAGGTCTTCATGAAAAGGAATTAAGGCGAAAATCTGTTATCGGTTGAAGCATCTCAGGGCGTCAACTTGATGTCATTGCAGAGGTTCTGGCCGGGAGGTACTAGAATTTCAACGGGGGTAGGATTGTCAACTAGCTAGACCTAGCTAGCTGGGCCAATACTAACTGGATCGAGTCCCGCCGCTGTCTGGAAGAGAATTCTAGAGGCGAAGTGCTCATATTGGTAGATTTCCGTTGTTTTTTCCCGCCGACACCAGGCGAATGTTGGAGCTGTACCCTAACAAACGGACTAATTGCGATTTTTTCTTCCTCTTCTTTGCACATACTTACATAAACTACACAAACACACGTATCAGGAGACCAGTCAGCAGCATAGAGCTTGTTCCCGCCGCAGCAATGCCCCCACCTCCCGTGACAAAAACATGCACTACAATTACGATAATGACCACAACCGATTTCGGGCTCGCAAACAGGAAATAATCAAACGAAAATATCGTAGATTATAATACATGGAAAACAGTAGGTGCGAATGAAATTCGCAACACAAGTGCAACATATTAGTACAGTTTGCAATTTGCAACATATTAGTATCGTGATTGACTGTGAAGCGATTATTTAAGCATTTTAGAGCCTTAACATTTTTTTTGTCCTTAAACAGCTACACGAAATGTGGCTCCCACTCCGTATTAAGAATTAATTGAATAATCTGTAAAATGTGGTCATTTTGGATGTTCACATATTTGTTACATATTTTCGTTAGTTTGTTCACGTATTTGCATTATCACATGTTTGAAGGGTTGCCCCCTCCGTACTATCGGTTCTCAGAAACGATCGATGTTGGGTTCCATTATGAAGCTATTGTTTCTGTTAAAACAATAGTTTATAAAGTGTGGTATTTTCGCGTGTGTCAAACCAGTTTGAAATTATTTGGTAAACATATATTGTAATATCAGTAAACAGTTAAATATGAGTACGAAATGAATTTTATGGTTGAGTTGATGTTGGGGGTGGCGGCGGCGGCGGCCACGCACGGGTGGGTATGTGTGTCTACAGCTCACACTAGAATTTTCTATAAAGAATGAGAATGAAACTATTTACGCGTATTAAATATTTTATTTAGAAAAGATATGTAGAAGTTATTGTTTTTGTGTAAAAAATAATTTACTATTATTTTTATTGTTTCACTATATATTTGTGTTGTTTTTATGTAAATGATACGTCTACCTCTAGTCAATAATCTAATTCTGAGGATAGTCTTTGATTTTAGCTTATCATTCTTCTATTGAACACTGATTTGTTAAGAAAACACTACAGCGATATTGAAACGATTTAGGTGTTGCACCCACATCCTGTTTTCGGTGATACATATGCACGTTAATTTCTTTTCAAATTAAATCACATTTCGTTGTGACGATAGCCTTTCTTTTCTCACCTTAACTCACAAAAAGTTTTGTTCAAAATTTACTTCAAGTAATCTACGGAGAAAGGATTTTAAAACGTATCTCATCTTGCTAAATCCATCCACGAACTCGTGAGTAGATGTGAAGGCAGTCGCCGGGATTTTCCGTCGAGCCAAAGCGCGACATCCGCTGCTTAACGAGGAGCGTGACGCAATCTAATTGCTAGTTGTGCTGTCTGCGCGGTTCCAGAAAGGCGTTTCCGGAGCAACGCATATTCCGGCGCTTCACATTGTTCCAGTTACGCCGCCCTAATTTCGTCGTCTCCCTAGCAAATATATTTATCAAATTACAATTTCGCACTTTTTAATTATGCAACGGCGTCCCACGGAAGATTACATTGTGGCGCGAGTTTCATTTAAAAAGCGATGTGATTTCTGGAGTGGCTGAAGTTAAGTGGAACACGGAATATTTCCGAGGTTCCGTGAATAATTAAACGCGGAGACGAGAAGCTGAATGTGTATATTCAGCAGCACGGCGTAACTGCTGCGTGATATGGAAGCGAGAAAGTCCGTAAAGCCGCTCCGCGGGACCTGTATGAATTTCGGACGTTTGCAGCTGGGCGCGCGGGCGGTGGCGGCGGCGGCGTTGCGAAGAGGAGAAATCCGCGGGGTGAGAGAGCGTGCGAGGCGGAGTCGGAGCAGAAACTGCCGCCAGCGACGCGGCGGCCACCGACGACAAAACGCTTTGCGGAGAGGACTGACGGCGGCTGGCTGGAGCGAGGCTGACGTTACGACCGCCACGCAGCGAGGGCATCGTAAGCAGCGAGTGCTGCCCGGAGGCAATGAGGTTACTCCGAAGAAGCGGGCGTCAAGGGCGGTGGAAAACTCGAGGCAAGTGTTTACCTAAAGGGAAATTCAGGGGCAGAAGCCAGCCGCAAACAATCATCCGCCATTTGAGTTCAGTGGATTCAGAGGGGTTTGGGGATGGGGTAGCTAATGAAGTCGAGTGAGCAGGTGAAGTTTATATTGCGACGACTGTGGAACAGTAGGTGGAAATGTTAGCAAAAGGCGAAGCATTAAAGTCTGAAAAGTTTGACACGGGAATAAGGGAAACAAAGAAATACTGTGTTAAAAAGAAATGCCCTAAAACTGGCGGGCACGGAGTGCACTTGCAACATCTGTGTTGGGAATAGTCAGCGATACACGGCGACACTAAAGCGGCAGGAACGGCCAAAATGTAGCAGAGTAGACACAGCATTAGATATCACACTAGCGGAAATGGGGAGAGAGATTGCTAGATCACAGACGGAGGGACTGATGGAACAAGGCTAACGGGGCCTTGGAGGTCGGGGACAATGGCGAGTTGAGGGAGCAGGGCCGTAGGGGAGGGCGCAAGGGGCTGTTGGCAGGTGGCGGCGTCGCGCAGCGAGGCAGCGGGGGCGGCAGCCGGCGCACTCGTAAAGAGCGGCGGCGGCGGTGGGGGCGGCGGCGCTCTGCAGCCGATGATGGTCGGTGTTTATTGGGCGCGGGCGAGGCTAGTCGCGGCTAATTGGCCGTAAACCGGGCTGGCAGTCCCGGGAGCGCGGTTAATCAACGACAGCGCGGCCGCAGCGCCAGGCTCCGACCAGGTCCAGGCCCATGGACCAGACCCCCCGCCGCGCCTCGTGCGGCCCGCTCTGTCCCACTCCAAACTACAGCGTCGTTTTGTTTCACGCAACCCCGCGTCGCCTTGCTTTGCCCTGCTTCGCGCTACTTTGCTACGCTTTGCCCTGCGACGCCCTGCTTCGCCCTGCTTCGCCCTACTATACGACGCCCTGCTTCGCCCCATTTTGTCCCACTTCTCCCGCTTCATCCCACTTCGCCAGGCTTAACCCCGTTTCGTCCAGCTTTGCCAAATTTCTCTCAGCTTCTGTTCGTTTCGCCCAGCATTGCTCCACTCTGCCCCGTTTCATTGCTCTTCGTCCCTTTGCGCCTCTCTTTGTCCTGCTCCACCTGATGCACCTCACTCTGTTCAGCCTCGTGCAAGTGCGATCCGCCTCGCTTCACCCCGTCCTGCTTTGCGCAGACCCGCACTTCTCTTTTCTCCCCTCTGCCCTGCCCGGTTTCATAGCTACTCTCTGCCAGCTGCGAGAATGCCCCCTCTTCCCACATACCAATCTCATCACAACCGCTGCGGTTGCGCGCAGCGATGAGGCGTCGTCGCCGTCACGCATGTTATTGTATGACAAGATTCACACACTGTTATATTGATTGAATTTCGCCATTTGATGTATTGATTGTGTTTTGAGTAAAGCACAATAATTTGATTTGAATTAGCAATTAGATAAATGAGTTTAAAGGTTAATCCCAAATTAAAAAGTAAGAAAAAAGAAGTAAAGATGCGAAATTCTTTAAACAAAGTACATTAAAAAAATACCTCATAAATTGAATCAAAGATAACTGTTGTTAATAATGAAAGAAATATACTTACATTTCTACAGACGTTTGGTTGCTTTGATCATTCGTTTTCCGATCCGTTTTCCGACCTTGTCAGAAAAAAATTCATGCATATTTCCTTATCCCGGTATTTTACTGGAATGCAACCGATTCACGGCATGCTTTTACCATGATCACGACCTCTGGTTTTGAGTTTAGTCTTTCAGTTTCGGATCTACAGCATAGAAAGAACGAACATTGTACACGTGGTGAATGCAGCATTCTGGCCACAAAATGCAAGATGAAAACGACGGAGCGTTCGATCCGCAAACCCTGTTTTGAAACACACCGTCGCTTTTCTCCCGTCGCTAGGCAGCCGTCAATACGGGCAGAGCGCTCTGACGTGTGAAACCTAAACGGCGCCAAGTCGTAAACACGCGCTGGTGAGAGGGGATGCATGTAGTCGTTTGCGCATCCACGTTGGGATAAAAAAGTGTGTGGCCAGCACCTGCCTGCCTCGTGACGGAACGGTGGGAGACGTGCAAATTCCGTTTTGGTTGCTGAAGTTGCAATGCTAATCAACACTACACTTATATATTGCAATTTATTTTTCTTCTGACACTTTCTTGGAAGGAATGTTTGTTCTTTGATCAGTTGTGTTATGTTCAGAAAAACAAGCAGACTTCGTGAAACAGGTTTTTATTTCACAATCACACAGTTTCTATACAACAAATGTATTGATCCGGTAACCCAAGAGAAAGTACCGTTAAACAAGCCAAGTTACCGATTATGCTACGAGATGTCTCAAATACTTGCACAGTCACCAAAAATACCGTAAGACAGAATACCAAAATACTATCCGGGTCGTACACACTATCACAATATCACAGTCTTTACTCGGGCACTTCAACAATCTCTGAACTGTCTCGGTGGTGGCGGCGCCGGCTTATAACGTCCTCGGCGCCGCAGACTCGCTCCTGGGGTGAAGGCTCGCCGAACGTTCGCTTGCTGCCTATTTGCCAGCGTCTTCCATGGTTCGTTGCCCTTTCTAGTTGTCTCGCCCGCTGTTGAGCGCTGCCTGGTTGGCGCGCTTTCGAACCGGGTGTTTACAACCGCAACAAGTTGCATTTATAATCCCTATTCAGGATGTTAAACGGTCGAACATCGTATGTTTCACGCACACACATACATGTGTGTATATACATCTGTATATATAAATATCTTATATAAATAATATAAATCTAATATAAATCTTATATAAAATAAAAAGCTACCAATTAAAGAGCATAATAAATGCATACTAGATGAACTCATAATTACATAAAACTTACAATATACATGAACGTTCTAGAGGAGGATTCGTCGTTTAAGTCGTCTGATAGCTTCACTGTGGTCAAGTAAATTGATGGCTAGTTGTGGGATGGTTGTAGCCTTTGAAGATATTTTGCGCCAATATTTTGATTTATACTTTTATTGAGATCTGTAAATATTCGAACACTAGTATTAAATGGCAATAAATGGTATGATTGTTGAAATTGTTGAAAAATTGTAACAATGATATCAGTAGTCACGGTTTTAGAACAGTATAGGGTGAAGATAGTCTGCTAGTAAATGTGACGTTTGACAGCAAGATAGTGTTATTCTTTCAATTCTTAATTTTCTGTGACATGGACCCAAATGCAGTACTTTTTAAATTCCTAGAGATATCAATGTTCTCTTAATGACAAACATTGTTTGCTATTTGTGAAATTAATGTCAAGTTTATGAGTGGTAATGTTTCCTAATTGTTTCCTATTCCGGTACAGCGATTTTTGAGTGAAACTATTGCTTTTATCTCCTTGTTTTATTTAATTTTATGCAAAAGTACCCACTCATCATAAGCGCTGATCTAAACGACGATCTCCGAAGCTTAATAATGAAATGAACTCACAAAGATCGTATTCATGTACTACATCATCATTAAAATTATTTTCACAATGGGTAAAGGAATGGGGCACTGCGTTCAACTTGACTGTTCTAGAAATCTTGTAAGGCGAGATTGTTCGAAAAAAGAGATGCCTGTAACGGTAAAACCCTGAATATGTAGGGTGAAGGATCCGAGTTACGACGATTCTACAAGGTGGGTGCCTAATTTATGTGGCAACCCTGGGCCGCCAGGCCATTTGACCCGCAGGGAGACTGCGGGATGGTCGAATTACTGAGGTGTTATTGTGTCGGCAGGAGTCCCTCAGATATAAATAGCTATAGACTGGAGAAGATGTGAGGAAGGTGGGCTCAAAAATACCCATATGAATTAATGATCAAAACACCATTTCTAAAAGGGAAGACACTAATTTATTAAAAGAATTTTAAAACATTGAAACACTGCGTATAAATAACTTAGGCATGCACTGCCCAGTTATTGGATCTACTTTCTCTTCTTTTGCTTCACGTTTCACTTCTTACACATTAAATGTTCTTTTAAACGTTGCTCGTATTTAGAAACCCAAGAGTATTAGCTGCAAAACAGAGACAATTCGGGGCAGAGTCACTGTACCTTAAGTAATGATTGTCTTTGACGTCTCTGACGATGACCGATGACCAGACGCGGACGAGCGCCCACACGTCCGTTGCTCCGGCAGGCGTCCGATAGGCAGGGGGGAAGCGGCCCGTCATTCTGTCGATCGCCTGAGGCACAGCCGGGCTGGACGTGGCGGTGGACGCCATCGCCTGCGCATGCCGGCGCTTGTTGGAACGAGACTCGATCGCACCACGTATCAGTCGAATCACGCTCTTCGCACATAGGTCAGACCCCTTCGACGCCTGGCGTAATTCGCTTATTGCAACAATGAAAAACCCGCCACGTACGAGTTGTCAATTGAAACTCCGTAGAGTTCACTCACCGCTTTTGTACTTATACTGCACACATCATGGTAACCCGGTAACGATACTACTTCAGTTCCTTATAATTCTAACACTATCTAAAATGACATTCAAACAAGGTCGACATCTCGTTTCTGCTTTCTCCCTCGCTCCTGTTGGCTCTCTGAAAGTTCTCGACTATCAAGTTCCGCAAGAGGTCACTCTTAAGATCCACATCCTCCGATTTGTTGTAATCTGTTTCGAGAACCTTTTGCTAGAATCGTCTTGTGATTAATGAAGATTCGATTGTTCAAAAACATTCGGTAAGATTCTTGCCGTAATTCGACAATTGAATCCCTGTCTCTCACGTGCACTCAGAATTGGTTCAGATAGGCTCTTCGCGATTTCCTTTCTTCGGATTCTGGGAGGTCGCCTCTTTGAACAACGTGTGCGTGATTGATTGTTAAGTATACTGCTCTGGAGATTGTTCCGCACCGGCCTTCACGCGTAGTTTAGATTAATGACTATTTTGGGACCACGTGCGTCTTTCACGAAACTTGATTCGGTCAGCCGCTGGGTGGATCATGGCTCTGTGATTGGTTCTTTGTGAGGCAAAGGCAGGAGGAGCAGCGACTGAGCTCGAAGCGTGGTAAATCGCGGGCGCGCGCTTGAAAGAACCGCCGTAGCGCGCACATGGAAGGCGCATAAGCGGCATCCATTGCAGAAGGGTCAATCTTGGTGTGAAATGCAGAGAATGTGGAGTAGTTAGCAAATTTCAAAACAAATTAGGGGGATTAAAGGGCTAGATTGCCTCCAATAATAGTCCGATTGATATGAGAATATTAAAGTGCTAAATATATTTAACGCTAGCTATCGTAATAGTCATCGCTTGTTACTGATTACTTCAAATTTTACACAACGTTCCACTTATGCACAGTGGATGGTAATTCCACTTTAACCCAACTGCTCATCCTTTTTTCTACGTCATTAACGCTCACCTGGGGTATTTGTAACCCCACATGTATACGTAATTTTCTTATGCGTTGGTTTTGAATTTTATTGAAATGAAAATTATTTTTAAATAGCTTTAACTTTCTACTTTGTGTTAGTTAATTCGAAAAAGGGAAAAAATAGAGAATAACTTGTTTAAAAATATCAGGTATGTCAGGTGTATAAAAATAAAAGGTGTGTCAGTCATATCAGTAGTAAACAATTTTTCCCAAGCCTCACTTACAGCCTTCACATGCTTTGCTGCTCCCTTTGCTCCAGGAATACTCAAAACAATATTACGAGAAAGTGTTCTGGTGGATGGCGGTGGATTACAAGACCACAAAGACCATTCCTACATTTGATCATAGGCCCCGGAGTAGTGGGATCATGGTCATCTTCTGATACACTTTGCTCTGATACACAATTGTCACTAATCTCTACGCGATCGTCATCTTAATCATTATAATTTTCTTCACTGTCATACAAAGGATCATCTTTATCCAAAATTTAATTTATGAATCCACTAAAAGACTCATTGTTAAGACCTTGCCATGGTTTCATTGTAGCTTTATACAAAATCAATGAGCACTACTGCTCTTTGACGCGTCACCCCTGAGAGCATTCTAGGGTTAATAAACATTACCCCACAACTTTGAAAACCTAAACACCATTACTTACACTTGTATACATAATTTTGGAAACATAACATGTGTAGTCCGTATTAATAATTTCTGGGTCCTTGATGCCAAGAAAATATGTTTATGAAAATACGTCTGTCTGTCCTATCGTCTGCCCCTCTGTCCGACTGGTCAACACTAGCGCCAATCCCGTTCAGACGATTTTCTCCGAAACATAATCTCCGATCAGTATGCCTGAACTTGAGACCCTGCGAATTTAAAACGGACATTTTGATTTTGGAGGTACTTTACATCAAGCCTTACAATTTTCTAACGTTTCTAAAAAAGTCTCCAAATTATTTTATTTTTTGCCATTGAGCAAAGAACGCTTAACTAATGCTAAATGGCGGTGATCTCAATATCGTTGAACTCCGCATTTTCGAAAATTGCAAAAATTTACAACTTTTTCGGTTATCCCTACAACTACAATAGTGAAGATACTGATATTTTTCCTTAATAAAATAATTTCTTCAAAGACACCTTTAAATAAGGTTACGCATAGATTATCAAAAATTTGAGTAATTTTCGTGTAATTTCTGCTGGAAATAAAGACAAGTTATAATTTTTTCTCAAAACCGCTTCCAAATTTTTTCTTTAAAATTTTTCATCGGATAGAGCGAAGAAGGCTTAAAATATGACAGCGATCCCGTTTTCGTTGACGCTCTGAATTTTCGAAAATTTACAAATCATATGGGAAAGTAAGTGGTATGGAAGCATTGCTGGTTTGTTTAATGAAATGGTTTTAAAAATGTATCTTTGAAGAAGACTGTGCACAAGTTTTTGGAAAAAACGAGTAGTTTTGCGTAAATTTTTGCTTGAAATAAAAGCAATTTATAAAAAATCTCGAAAACAATTCCAAATATTTCTTTTATTTTGGCTAGAGCAAAGAACAGATGCAAATGGCATAGGTTTTATTTTCGTTGACTCTGAATTTTTGAAACATTGAAAAAGTTACTTATAAAACGAGTTATTATGTACTGCCGTAGTACAACTAGTTTTTCGCTTATATTTTGGGACCAGACTTTTGAGTTCCAACAAATCGTCTGATTTGCTCATGCCTATCGTAATAGTAGGCCGGGCAAACAAATCAGGTGGAATGTGGGCTTCTCGAAAAAAGAGCATTGGTCCAAAAATCAAATTTGTGGAAAATGAGATAAAACCATCCACCATACTAGCTCAGCAAGATAAATGGAATTTTATATTGTATTGGAACACTTTCACACAGCATAAAATAAAAATTGCAGTGCGAGTAAATAAAACAATATAACAAAGTTACATGTAAAAGAAAAAAAACGGACATATGTTATTTTTGCTTGAAAATAACAGATAATATAAATATAAAATTTGCAACTATGCATGTATCAGCACAAGAATATACCAGAAAGTTACAAAAATAAAATTACTTATGTTTTACATATTGAATTGTTATTCTTGCGTACAATGAAAACAATCGAACTTCCAACAATTTACCAAAGTGCTTTCTAGATTAACTACAACCGCAATAACAACAATTAAAATACTGTATAGAACTCCTAGAAGATGAATCAGAGGAAAGATCATTCATCACACACACGCTGTTTTCTTTGTCTATGATTTATACTGTTTTAGCGGAAACACTTTCGACATTACTGGTTTTTACAGAATGTCGTTTTTATTTTTCTTAGCTCGTATTCTTTGAGACAAATGAATTTTAGGCCGAGTCGATATTTATCCTATGATGCATAAAAGTTCGCACTACAAGATAGCAGCCGTAACTCGCTTTTCTCAATTTCGTTTTCAACGCTGTTCTTCCGAGAAACCCTTCAATTGCGAAGGGCATTTTGCGTGGCTCCCGAAGGCGTCCTCCCAAGCGACGTATCGCGCTAGGAAGGGTCTCCATTCGCCGGAGCTCCTTCCAAGGGCACGGACCAGGCGCGAAAACACTCGTGCGTACGACGCACAAGTTTACGAGGGGCGGCGCTTTTTGTGTGGGTGAAGTTGCTAATGGGTCGTCATCGTTCTTCGCCCCTTTGCAAAAACAGGCCTAGCAGACGGGTGTGAAAGCCTTCCGCAAGAACTGCCATATAGTTGCTTCCAAGTTGTCGCAATGTGTTTGCCCTTGGTTTAAGAATTTTAATTAGGGATCTCTTGTTTGTCGTGCTTGACAATGTGATGTGCACCCTAATGTATTGTTTTCGTGATGGCGAATCTGTTCTTGTGTTCTGGACTGCGTTGCTGCAATACTTACAAATAAGATTTTCTTAAATATTTTAGAGAACATCAATATTATTGTCGTAACTGAATAAAATATATTACGGTTAATTTCAGAGCTAATCAGTCTAAACAATATTTACTCTTCCATGAACACTGATTTCTCTTGAACAGCGTTGAATCTGATTAATGAAAAATGCATATGTTTGATGAAATAGCACAAACACTTGCAGGGGTGTGGCAATTCATATTTAATGGTTCTTTTATATAGTGGACACTTTCGTATACGAGCTAGAAAGTACTGTAGAATGGTTTTTATTATGGCATCCCAAGACTGATGGGAAGAGAGAAATGTAATTTTGCCCTCCTTTATGCTCTGTTATTTGGAAACGTCGAGGAGGACGAAATATTACTGTCTCGGGAAGCTATGATCCTCCTACGACTTGATGCTTCTCTCTACCATCAACAATTTATTGAATGTGGTGATCATATAATTTCCTTATTACATTTAGAAATGCTCATGAATTCTCCATAACACCATTAAGAACATATTTAACCGCAGTGTTTATTACTGAAGACTGACTTGAAGAACATCGTACAGTAATTGTAGGAATGAAAATTCTCCCTATGCTTTATTGTATCTACCTTCAGAAGAAGCATAAATAAAGCCACAAAAGTACGTAGTATTCGTTCAAAAGTTTGCATTCTTGATTTTATTTCGTGTGAATAAAAGTTATGAATAATTTTCAGTTTTAACACTTTTCTCTAGAAGAAATCGATCATAAGCAGAGATTGTGAACTTATGAACATATAAGAAAACATAGTACCGAAAATGATTATTTCAAGGACATACAGAGCGTGCTAAAAGTTCAGTTACTATCACTAGTGCTAAAAGTTGACGAAGCTCAAATGTTGAGATAAAACAGTGTAAATGCTGTTGCTTGTTTATAACTACAGTCACAAGAAAACAAAATACAGTACTTTCGTCTAAACGCCTAAGCTGCTTCTGAACTGAACATAAAAACATAATAACGTACTTTAAGAATTAAGTGATTTGTATTCTTCAGTTAAAAATAAAATGAAAATATGTAAGACTGTCTAAAAATTGTTTGTGGTACACAAAGTGATTTTATTTTGCTCCCAGGATTGCGCCACTTGGCCTGACAGCCTCGTGTTACAACCTTTCCTACTCGCTAAATAAATGCCACTTTTACAACTCGTGCTGTAAATAACTATATTCAAAGTACGTTTAGGCAATTTGTATTATGAAACCTACATTTTTTCTAAATACAATTCCTGTATATCTTCACAATTTTAATTGTATTAGGAATAATATAGGGTCATTCCATATTAAATCAACACAGTTTTAATTAAAATTTTCCCTCATCATTTTAGATTCAGATGAAATTTGACACGTAGGTAGTATGAATGGATAATAAAAAAAACTACAAATTTTGAGTCAAATATTTTCACCCGTTTCTGAAATACAGCCATGTAACATTTTGCAAAATTGGGTTCCCGAAAAGTTTTAAATTGATGTAGAACCTCATCATATTAAGATAGAGAGCTGGAACAGGTGTCATTTTGCAGCTTTCTTTATGGCCTTTTATAAAATATATAACTCAATAGGGGTTGCGTTCGAAAAGTTTTCAAATTTGAATTTAAAATTTGGATTTTGAGTTTTTTCAAAATGCTCATCTTCACAAAAATTCAAAAAATTCTAAAATAATCCTTGTATATTTCCAAACAGATGGTGCAAGTTTAAAAATGGGACTGCAATGGGTTCATATGGTAATCTTTATTTAAAATGCACACTATTTACTTACTCTAGATTTTACTGATTTAAAATGCTTTTTATTTCAAATTATACACTAACTTGTCAGCTAGGTCGAATTCAGTCGCTGTCTGAAGGAGAATTCTAGCGGCCGGCTGCTCTGATCGGTAGTTTTCCGTGGTTTCTCCGATCAGAACCAGGCCAATGCTGGAGCAGTACCCTAACAAACGGGCCACGGACCGCGCGCGATCTTTCCTTCCTCTTCCTTGTCCTGCCCTTTCCTCTTACACACATACACTTACACTAACATGCACTACACTACCACACATGTCGGGAGACCGGTCGGGAGCTTACAATTTGTCCCGGCTGGGGCGGTGCCCCGCTGGTGGGAGATACCTGGTTGAGGGGAAAACCCCGCTAGTCGACGGTAGGTCGGCGCCAGATCTCGCCATCTAGTGGGGAAAAGATCATCGCCACCTCCCGAGAAAATACACACACTACACTTACGGGACTAATGGCCAAAGTAGATGACGCGCCCGGAAACACGAATCAATCAATCAAATTATACGCCCTAATATATACAAATTATTAATTTAGTGTTTTTTATTGGCGAGTGTGTTGTGTTTTATTGTTATGATTATTATTACTATTATCATTATTATTATTATTCCTCTAAATCACGACTTAAGATGTTATGTGTCGGCTGAATATAAAATCTACTCCAGGTTGCAACCAGCTACCTAAGGAGCAGATCTAGGAACTGTCGTTGCCTCTACAATACTTTGCGCAAAATGTGGGGTGTTTCAAATAAAGCTATTTCTTGCGCTTCCCAGTCTTTTGGATTACCTGGGAGTTTATACAAGTTCTTACACAAATTTTGCGGAACAAATCCCAGAGCTCCGATAACTATCGGTACGACCTGTGCTTTTACGCCCCACATTCGGCTGATCTCGATTTCCAAACTCTTGTATTTAAGACGTTTCTCTGCCTCCTTGGTAACGACGTTTTGATCGCAAGGTACAGCAACATCCACAAGTAAACACGATTTGTTCTCCAAATCCCGGATGACTATATCCGGTTTGTTTGCTGCTATCGTGCGATCAGTTTGAATTTGTTGGTCGTACAATATCGTACACAATCCAACAGACGTCACCGGTTTCGGTGAGTGTTCGTTCCAATTTGGGGCTTGTGTTCGGAACTTAGGGCGGTACAGATCTGCTAGTGGAGGTAGCTACACACCCTGTCGTGTCTTTTCAAGTATTCGGTCTTTGCTAGGATTGGACAAGCTGAGACAATATGATCGATGGTTTCTACGTGTTCCTGACAAATGCGGCATTTATCATCTTGGGGAATTTTGAGAACCGCTTTATCATAATGTCGTGTTCTCAAAGCCTGATCTTGGGCAGCTATTACAAGTGCTTCCGATTCTGGCTTCATTCTTCCCCTTTTAAGCCACATAAATGATTGATATTTATTGATCTTCACCTTGTCCATTCTTTTTAGATATTGTCCGTGGAGTGGTTTGTCTCTCCACGATTTCTTTAACATTTTCTGTATTCTGTGTCTCAAATTTCATGTTAAGTAGCATCATGTTAATTATTATTATTATTATTATTATTATTATTATTATTATTATTATTATTATTATTATTATTCCACTACATCACGAACTTTTTGAACGCAACTCCTATTGAGTTGTATATTTTATAAAAGGCAATAAAGAAAGCTGCAAAATGACACCTGTTCCAGCTCTCTATCTTAATATGATGAGGTTCTACATCAATTTAAAATTTTCGGGAACCCAATTTTGCAAAATGTTACATGGCTGTATTTCAGAAACGGGTGAAAATATTTTACTCAAAATTTGTAGTTTTTTTTATTATCCATTCATACTACCTACGTGTCAAATTTCATCTGAATCTGAGATGGTGATGTGAAATGACTGTGTTAATTTAATATGGAATGACCCTATAGCAACATCAATTGGTTACACGAGTGTGAGCAGACACTAGAGCAGAATTGTAGCGTATTGATAATGACAATGATTAATAGAAATGTAAATTGCATGCACTCAAACTTATATTTTCGAGTTCTGAATTCACTGGAATATCTTCTTTATTCTGGTTCCCTCTGCGGGAGTGTTTGGAACGATGCCAATAGCTCCTCACATATCACAGGTGGCGACGCGAAGCATTTACTTCCTTCAGACAGGCTTACGATATACGGCGAATGCCTTTTGGCGGTACATTGCTTCTCCATTTTCTCTGCTGTCCACAAAACATTCATGTTACGTTCATTTTGCTGTATCCGGTCGACAACGTTTTACACACGCTCTCAAAGAAATGTTTCATTTCACGTCTAAACATACTCGGATATAAAAGCTCGCATTTTCCCTCACTCGGATCTTCAGAACCCATCGTTTCCGTAATGCGCCCACAGATCGTTCGGAAAGTGAAGGCGGCGGACCGCGGAACGGCGAGCGGGTGTCGCGAAATGTGATCCAGGGAGCCGTGAAAGTGGAAGGGAAATTGCCGGATTATGTGGAATTTATGAAGCCCCGAGCGCCTTGGCGGCGGGGCGGAGCCTTCCCTCTCGCCCGGATGCGCGTGGCGCGCTCTCACGGGACGCGCCGACAAATGAAGTGAGGGGCAGAGAAGAAGTGGGGGGAGCGCGGTGCCGCCTCTTGCAATGGAGATGAGGTGCTCTAATTTGGGCTTGTACCGGCTTTTCTCGCCCTGTTTTCGCGTACGAATGCAAAAGAAGTCTCCTTTCTCGTCCCCGAGGACGACACAGATTAGCATGCGATCATGTCTGCGGAGACATCTCATTGTACTTATAAGGCTTATCACAGGGTTCAAATGTTGAGAGATCATACAAAACGAAAAAAATCCATAAAACTGTAGTCTTGCTGGCGCATGTCTCGTTCTTACGTTGTATATTCTTATTTGGAGAGAGAAAAAATCTCTGTCTTTAATATTGTAGTTGTAGGAAAACTCCAACATTTTTTTGAACTTTTGCAATTTTTGAAAAATTAGGGTTTTCAACCAACATGAGACAAGCACCATTCTCTTAAACATCCTTCACACTATTCAAAAACAAAATTTGATTAAAATCGATGGAGCTATTTTTTGAAAATTTTGAAAATGTTCCAGTGGCTTCGTATAAAATTCCTCCCAAAATTAAATTATTAGTTTCAAATTCACGGAACCGGGACAACAGGAATATCGATTGGGGAATATCAATTTTGGAGAATATCGGCTGAAAGGTTTTGCCTCTAGGATTGTACACAGATGGACAGACACATTTTGCCGTCATTCTATTTTTCTGTATTAAAGATCCACAAAACATGGATTGTTGTCAGAGGGTTTTTTTCTAAATTAAGAAGTGGATTTATCCACGTTTTTGTTACCAGGGCCCTGTAATAAAAGTTTTTCTGCAGAAAATTCGCCGTTTTTTCGCGCAACATTACATAACTTCCTCTCATTCCTAAGCGAGAAAGTAAACAATTACACGTCTCCGCATTCGATAACTTTGCAGAGATATCCGTCTTCTTTTGGAGAACTTCATGGGATCGTATTTCAAGCTAGTTGATATTCGCATACGCAGTGTGGAAGCCAATTCACTCGATATCGTCGGCCTGAGCAGCGCGGTCGATGGCGCGGGTATTCGCCCGCTCCAATCTCGGAATGGCTGCAACGTTCGTCATTAGCCGCGTGGACAGCGCACGTTCTCGACACGTGGGACAGGGTGTCAGCCGACGCCGCGCCACGCCGCACCCCGGGGCGCAGCGGAAGGCTCGGACGCGGCAGGTCGTGCGAGGCGGGGTGGGTTCAGATGGGGCTGATGATCCAAACACAACACACAGCCAGAAGGGAGAGGGTGGCGATGCAGAAGGCCGGGACGAGTGCACGTGATAAGAAAACGGGGCGTGGGAACGCGCGTGACGATTGGGAGCTAGATGTGCGGGAGGGAACTAAAGCGAGCACGAGACAGGGTTGGAAATGGGGAGAAAGAGACGGGGAAGCAGCTGGAACATGGCAGGTTTATGGGCGTGACGGGGGCGTCTGGGCGGTGCGACGGTGGGTGGTTCACGGCGGTAGGGGGATGGGGCTGGAGTACGGTGGAGGAGGAGGGGAAGAGGGTGGTTGGAGTGATGCAGGAAAGCAGAGCAAGTCAGGACGTGGCGAGGTGGGACGGGGGAGGGACGCGGAGCGGGGAGGGGGAATAATGAAAAACCCGAGCGTGACGGAGGCCTCGGGGCTGTGCGGTGGTAGGTGGGTCAGAACGGTCGGAGGATGGCGGAAGGGGAGGTTGGAGGGGGTGGATCGGAGTGATGCGGGGGAGCGGAGCAAGGCAGGAAGTACTATGGAGTGGTGTGGCGGGGCGGGGCAATGGAACGAATGACGATCTTGAGCGGGACGAAGCGGGGGAGGGCAGGTGGGACAAGGTGAGTCGGAGTGATGTGGGGTAGAGGGGACCGAGGCGGGGTAGGTGGCATGCCACAGCGGGAAGGCGAGGGGCGGGACGGGGTCGCGAGGACCTGAGCGAGAGGGGGCGCGAGCGGAGAGAACAGGAAGAAACAAAGTGTGATGTAGCGGGGAGAAAGGAAGCGGAGCGACGCCCGGTGGAACGGGTGGCCCGCCCGCCCGCCCGCCCGCCTGCCCACCCAGTGCATTACGGCGCGGCGGCGTCATCCATCAGCGCGGGCCGCGCATTGTCGCGCGCGCGTGTATCGGTCGCGTATCGTCCATCACGTGCGCGAGCGCTCGCGCGCGCGGCCCAGCAAAAAGCCGAGCGAGCGGGGCGCGGCGTTCCTGCCGGCCTACGTGCTGTGCTTGCGCCGCCGCCGCCGCACCCGGGGACTTCTTGTCGCGCGCCGGCCGATGAATCTGTTTCGACACGCCCAGCCGCGCCGCCCGACTGCGATCCGCACTTTTCCTCCGTGGCCGTAGTGCGGCCGATGCGCCGCTGCAGATACTACGACTACCTGGGAACTGGATTTCCGTATAGGTATAGGAAAATGAAAAGAATCGGAGTCTAAACGATATTATTGGTAATTAAGTTGTTAATGTTATCAAATATTTAATGTAATTAATATAATAATTAATAATATAATATTGAATGTAATTGATAATTAATAATATAATAATATTGAATGTTGTTGAAAATTAATATAATAATATTGAATGTAATTAACATAGTAAATAATTAATATAATTTCTACTCCTAATGAGTAAGTAAAATTCAAGTAAATTACTGGAGCACGCGCAAATATATCAAAGATGATGTTAAAGGCACGTCCTTTATATTACGTTTATTGTATTTGATTCATAGATCGTAAGAAATTTCTATTCTAGAACTACCATCTTGAATCCATGATCTACTTAGGTAACTTTATGTTCTTTGATACATTTATACAAAATTTCACTCAATATTTTAAACACAATTTAAAAAAAATCGATTCTAATGAACTTTGTTTACTATTAAATGTGTGGCTCTGACGCAATATTTACATTATAAACGTTGCGAAACCAAATGCATACGACAATTTAAAATATAACGGTTTTTGCTTCATTTAATGTTGAGTTGAGAAGCCAGTCATGATAGCTCATTGTACAGTTTTTCTAGATAACACTGAAAAACAAATTTTAAAAGTTGGCAACATGTTGACACTTAGATTCTCGTAGGTACTGATGCATTTCTTCACAACATTTACATAGCAGATTTATAATTTCCAAGGAAATTGGCAGTAGCTGCTTAGAATGTCCTTCACGTACTTTTTTCAGTATCATTCAATAAGTCTTGAAAGTGGCTGTCAGCAATTATCTTCCTTATTAGTGGACCTGTGAATACACCTTTCAATTTCACATAAATCAACTCTGGAAACTTGTTGTACCTTTACCAAAAAATATCCGATCTGTTACCTAGTGCCTTCACAAACGTTTTCGTGATTTCAAGCTTGATCTGAAGCGAAAGCATTAGTAGGATGTCAGGGTAAATCAACGACACAGAAGGACACAAGTTATACATGTGATGTGTAATACTTCAAATGTTGTGTTAACAAGACTAGTGTTTATGCGTTTCTCTTTGCAATTGCGCAAAAATATAAATAAAAAAGACGAATAAAACTAAATAATGAGTGAGTTGGATGTAGTTCAGCATCCGAGTACTTGTGCTACGAACGGACGCGCGAGTGACAGAATAATGAAAATAAAAAAGAAACAAATGAAATAATAGTAATGGAATATCAAACATTCTTTATAGTATTACCTGAAATATAAATATTTTTACAGACGACGAAAATAGTGGATGACGTTGCGTGAAAGTATACAAAAAACATGGAGACAAAAAATTGATGAACGGTGTCACTATGAACATTTTGTCGATATCTTAAAAACCTGACGTGACAGAACAAATTCTGATTTGAAATCAGCATGAAAAACTATAAGGGAAAAAGTAAACACCATGCCAGATATCTGTAGCTTGTTTATCAGTGTAATTTACGGGTGTTTCATACAAATAATATTTAATAATAATGAACTGTAATAAATCGAAAAGGAATTTGTCTAAAGAACTTGGCAACCGATGTTATGATAGAAAGGAAAATTTAAGTTCAATAAGTGAACTAAAGTAACAGAATAATTTATTCTTTACTCGTTAGTAGTTTCAGTTTTTTAAAGAAACTCAAATTGTTTGAGCATTTTTAATCTTTTGTGTTTTTTCAACACTAAACTGTAGGATAATTTGTAGGATAACTACAAAATACTACATACTAAAATTTGTAGGATAACATTCATATATTCCTGAAAAAGTATAAAAAAGTACTATATTTTTTTTGGTGAAGGTATCCTTATATATCTGAAAAACTGGAGCACTGAATAAAGTTAACGAATCATTGATTAGATTAGTACATTTTTTCCGATATGTAAGTAATTTTCTTTAGCTAACAATGAATGGTAGAACAATCAGTTACTTATCACTTAGTTACCCTCCCAAAAGTCTAGATCTCATTCACTGTAGTTTATTTCTCTGAACAGTTGTTATAAATACTTTTACTTCCTGTCAATTTAAAGAATATGAAATGTATGGAAGAATGTAGTACAATTGTCTGCCTGGTAACGCTTTTGTTCTTGCAAGGATTTTTGGGTTCCTTCATTAAACAGTGAAATGTGATGTAACGTTCAGATCTATAAATAGTCAAATGAAGAAAAATAATTTTATCAGTTACTAATTGAAATAAAAAAAAAATTCGTTAACTTATTTTTCCACCTTTTTTTGTATGTGCATGTACGACCATTTTTCTATATGTGCATGTTGAAACTCTTTCGATTTTGGAAAATTTGTAATGTACGACATCACCGTCTCTTCTATTATTTACACCCTCACTAAGCTTTCCTACACGTTTGAAGCTTCATTTTCATTCAGCCAGGTCATTAGAGCTGCAATAATTACTATAATGATGTGGCAATAAGTTAGAACTAATTGTTTTACTTATGAACTTTTCAATTGAATTCTGTGCTTCGTTAATGTAAATTCGACATGGATCTCTTGTCTCTTGTATGTAATTTCAATTCAACATTATTCTTTTGATCAGACGGTTAAAAATTGTTTAGAAAAAATCTATCGTGAAATTCAATTACGCATAGAAAAAATAATATATTGACAGCTTTATGAAGTATAAAAGTAAATGATTTAAATCTAATTTTCATAATGTTTGTTGAAAAACTCTCAACATGACAATCGTTTTCTTTATAAAAATTTAAACTTATTATATTCGCGTATTAATTGTCCATTTTTGAGTAAATGAGATGCACATTGTAATAATATGTATGTTTTTTATTCAGATGTCAAATAATATTTTCCCTCCACTTAATTTAAAATTATTTGCAACAATATTCTATGTAATGACATTTTTCTGTTAATCTTTCCTTCGTACTGTAAAGAAACTCTGAAAAAGACTTACCATTACACAAATTACTTCAGAGACAGAGTTCCGTAAACCTAATTAGAGAAAGAATCCGTAATGACGCTCAAATGTCAAAGAGACACTAGAGTCTCAGAAGCCCTTGGCAGCACGGGCACCGCGAGGACTTGTGAAGCGGCCATTTTTTTCAGCGCTCTCTTTCGCCGCCGGTACGCGCACTTGCGCAGAACTACGGCGCGGGAAAAGTCCGCCTGCGTTTCCAGTCCTCCTCGTTCTGCTAACAAGCGCCTCGCCACTCGGCCCCACCTCAGCGCACGACCTCTTCAAGAGTGTGTGACGTCGCTAGCGCTGGCTGTGACACTGTTGGGCGCGGCTGGAGGCGGGTAGGCGGGCTGTAATATTGAGTGCTCAAGGTATTTGCTCGCTCGTACTCGCTCGACCGTTTTATTCTCGAGCGGCGTAAGTTCGAGCGGTGGGCTGATCAGTAGATCAGAGCAATAGGCCCGACTGCTTCGCTTCACCAGGGTGTGGCGTCGCTAGCATTGGCTGTGCCACTGGTGGGGGAGGGTGGGCGGGTTGTGAGATTAAATGCTTAGGAAATTCCATTTGATCGTTCACACTCGCTCGAGCATTTCACTCTCGAGCGGCGTAAGTTCGAGCGGTGGGCTGATCGGTAATTCAGAGCAATAGGCCCGACTGCTTCGCTTCACCAGGGTGTGGCGTCGCTAGCATTGGCTGTGCCACTGGTGGGGGAGGGTGGGCGGGTTGTGAGATTAAATGCTTAGGAAATTCCATTTGATCGTTCACACTCGCTCGAGCATTTCACTCTCGAGCGGCGTAAGTTCGAGCGGTGGGCTGATCGGTAATTCAGAGCAATAAGCCCGACTGCTTCGCTTCACCAGGGTGTGGCGTCGCTAGCATTGGCTGTGCCACTGGTGGGGGAGGGTGGGCGGGTTGTGAGATTAAATGCTTAGGAAATTCCATTTGATCGTTCACACTCGCTCGAGCATTTCACTCTCGAGCGGCGTAAGATCGAGCGGTGGGCTGATCAGTAGATCAGAGCAATAGGCCCGACTGCTTCGCTTCACCAGGGTGTGGCGTCGCTAGCATTGGCTGTGCCACTGGTGGGGGAGGGTGGGCGGGTTGTGAGATTAAATGCTTAGGAAATTCCATTTGATCGTTCACACTCGCTCGAGCATTTCACTCTCGAGCGGCGTAAGTTCGAGCGGTGGGCTGATCCGTAGATCAGAGCAATAGGCCCGACTGCTTCGCTTCACCAGGGTGTGGCGTCGCTAGCATTGGCTGTGCCACTGGTGGGGGAGGGTGGGCGGGTTGTGAGATTAAATGCTTAGGAAATTCCATTTGATCGTTCACACTCGCTCGAGCATTTCACTCTCGAGCGGCGTAAGTTCGAGCGGTGGGCTGATCCGTAGATCAGAGCAATAGGCCCGACTGCTTCGCTTCACCAGGGTGTGGCGTCGCTAGCATTGGCTGTGCCACTGGTGGGGGAGGGTGGGCGGGTTGTGAGATTAAATGCTCAGGACATTCCATTTGATCGTTCACATTCGCTCGAGCATTTCACTCTCGAGCAGCGTCAGTTCGAGCGGTGGGATGGATTCGCAGGTCAAAGCAATACGAAGACCTGGCGGCTTCGCTTCGCCCTCCTTTCGCCAGTATGCGACATCGCTAGCGCTGGCTGTGTCACTAGTGGGCGCGGCTAAAAGTGGGTGGGCGCGGCTAAAGGCGGGTGGGCTAGCTGTGAGATCGACAGTTCAAGACATTTCATTTGCTTGCTCGTTCTCACTGGAGCGTTTCATTCTCGAGCGCCGTATGCTCGAGCGGAGGGCTGATTGACAGGTCAGAGCAATAGACCAGACGGCTTCGTTTATCCGTCGGCGCTAGCGCGGATGCTTCTGGAGGAAGGGTGCATTGAAATGTGCGTTTCTGTTGCCGAACTACGTTAGAAATAAGTATAAACCTTTCAGGCGAATATTTCAATTTATAATAGCTAGGATTACTACTTGTAATATTGAACTGAATGTGTATGAAAATGTAATGAATAAACGCATACAAATTTCTTTTCAAAACTACGAATCAGAGGAATGTCATTCGTTTATTGTGAATCAGTATTGCCCAGTTTTTAAAATAATGTCTATATGTTAACCTTATATTTCTTTCAGTTGCTGAATTTGAAAATGGAACGAAATGCTTTCTCACTATTTCTGCTAATCTAATGTAAACTGCACTTTTCAAATAATGCGTACTTCTTGTTTAGACATTTCAACATTGGTGAGATTTTTAATTTTCCGTTTTACACTTGAAATTGTCACGTACCTGGTGGAGTTACGGATACCGAGCACCAGACGCTCGGTTATTTCTCTCGAGACATCAAAGCAAGCGAAATATATTGTTTTTCTAGGCTGCCATCTAGCGAATTGTGTATCAACGGGCATGGCTCTCGAGCGCAATCGTCGCATGCAGGACATGGGGTGCAGGGCATTGCTGAAATCCTACGCAGACTGTGACCGAACGAAACTAGGAATCTACATAGCGCGAGCTCCAAGAATGAGGTTTCAATTAAGAGACGTGTCCTAGAGACGGCCAACACTGTTTTCTGGTTCATTGATCCTTGATGGTAGGCTTTTGTAAGCTTATGAAGCTTTGAAGATTAAATCTTGCCCTTGTGATGGTTACGTGCCAGATTATATAGTCATGTTTCCTCAGCCAACCTCACGAACGTCAATTCACAACGACGATGTGTAAATTTCATTAGTGGACGTGAAATATTTAAGGACCCGCGATGAGGGAGTGGTTTTCATCTTTCTCAAGAACTGGTCCATCTAATTTCGTGATGTTTTTCCTCTGTAAACTTTCGTTTATAAGAAAGAATGATTTTAACTAATTAATAAATATATAGTGAAATGATTTAAGTCCTAGAAAAATTAATGTTCTTTACGTTTTAACACCCTGTAAGATGCGAGAAAGTGTAAGATATGAACAATAAACAATACCAACATTATAGTTTACTATTTTATGTTTTCTTTGATCAGAATTTATTTAAGTAAATTAAATTAAGGTGTACTTATTTAAAACATTTCCACTTTACTCATGGCTTTTGTATTTTATGATTGAAGGTAAGGTAAGGATAATCATCGTTCAAAACATATAATTCTGAATATTCCTGACGTTTTGCTTACGCTATTACTTCAGTTGTTTGCGCAAATTCTTCAAAATAGTTAATATTTTGTCCTTTAAAATTTTTACTGAGAGAATGAAAAAATAAATCATAATAGGTACCTCAGATACAAATTTATTTCGAATACATTTCAAAAAAGTTCAACAACTTGCATGAGAAGTAAATTAAATATAACAATGAGTCTGAGTTCGCTAGACTGATTGTGTTTTTCATATTACAATGTAGGAATATACGAGATTATTATTCCAGTTCTTGCAGTTTTTGCAGCAATAGAACTTTTCTTTTTTTGTCTAAATGGCACAACTCGAGTAAAATGTATAAGTTTAAAACAGAAACATTTGAGCATGAAAAATATAATTATTTGTAATTTATATGTACTGCAGTCAATGCCAAGATCTATGCCAGACTAGGGTGTTGCCACTTGTATCTTCACCTGCCAATTCTTAACGTAGAGTTGAGAAGTGGAAGTGTAAATCTCTCACATATTAATGAGGAACTTTACATCCGATATAAAGTAGCTGCTATGGAACATATTTTCTCATAGAAATACTTTTTTTATCTGGAAAGGAAACATACACATTGTAAAATCATAATTTGGAATTATAGAAAACCATCCATTCGATGGATTATTAATCGAAAACAGAGAAAGGAGTATTAGACATTAATTAATTCTCAAACAAACGGGCTTCATAGCATCAAGAAAGGTTCCATTAAATATAGACAATCAGATCATGTGATAATAAATATATTTAATACAAAGTTGAAGAAAAACGAAGTTGGAGTTTTACAGGTTGGAGTTTCTCAACGTTTCAGAGATATTTTGTCTCCATAATCAGATACATTCTTTTATTAAATATAAGTTTTACGTTTGTGAATAGTAAGTAAAACAAACGAATCTTTAATATTTAATAAAGAATGTAATACTTTTATTTAATAAAAGAATGTACCTGATGATGGAGACAAAATATCTCCGAAACGTTGTGAAACTCCAACCTGTAAAACTCCAAGTTCGTTTTTCTTCAACTTTGTATTAAATATATTTTATTACCACATGTTCTTATTGTCTATAATTAATGGAACCTTTGTTGATGCAATGAAGAATAGACAATCAATAAAAACGTATTGAAACGGGCTTCATAGCCTATGCGTACAATTTTTCTCCCCAATTACATTATTCCAGTTATTTATTTTAGCACTTGTTCAAAAGCGCCATATCTCAATCTCTGCGGTGAGGGTGTTGTTCCACGTGTGTGGATTCCTCCTACCTGCGCCCGCCGTGTTTGTTCATTGCACCAGAGACAAAGGGCGTCGAGAGAGGGAGGACCCTCCCCCTGGTCAATAAACGCGGCCAACTGTCCCCGCTTCCCTCCCCACCACGGGGCGGCGAGGTGCAGTTATTCTGCCTGATAAGGGAGACCCAGTGAGGACTCGTCCGCCCCATTTAGATTAGTGGTCTTCATCGTGCCTTCCCTGTAATCGTGGGAACATCAGGCGGTATTTGTGTTGTCTTTGATATGCGCTTTGAGCGGTTTGGGGCGAATAAAAACTGACAACGGAACTTGCGTATTGCATTTCCTTCACAGGTGTTTTGCGCTCCGGGGTGTTTTTTGTGTACGGTCCGTAGCCATGGGAACGTAGTAGAAACACCCTTTCAGAGTGATGAAAATGTTCTTTGCTTAGACGTTCAAAGGCAGGAGGGAAATGCATTATGAGAGAAAGTAATGAATGATAATCTTACTTACTTTTTCTAAGCTCACTTGTCTTGAAAAGAAAACGTCCTCGGCGTGGAACGTTTATTCTTCAGGGCTCAACAGCAACAGATGTGAGAAACAAAACGGCAGGAACTCTACTTTTACATGTATAATACATTCATTAAAACAATTATTGCTCATCGTATGTACTACGATTATAAATCGGAGTTGTCTTTTAATGCAATGTAATTTTTTTCTTTTCACTTTAGAAAAAATGCCGTTTAGTATAGACATTTATTTTATGTTATAACAAAAGGAAATGGCCCATTTTTATACGTAATTTTTTGCATTTTTGTCGATTTCGACTAATAAGTAATGTTTTACCCTTTTTCGTAACTTTTAATGCATTTTTGCTAATTTCATAGATTTTATATTATTTTAATAGTTCAATTAATATTTACGAGATGAAACTAATGTTCTCCATAGAATTCCTGAGTTCCTACACTTGGGAGTCTATTCTATTTCTTTGCTTAGAAGTCGAGAAGAAGAGCATTGCGAGTATCTAATCCTGTGACACCTGTCAGCGCTTTTGGTGGTTTAACCGATTTCCGGATAATTAAAGATAGAGATTTTCTGGTAAAGAACAGTTCAAACCAAAAGTTTGAAAGCTGACTTCATTTGAACGAATAGAAGAAGCCTCGATTACATCAGTAACGCGTCAGCTTGAGTTGTTTATCTGAACTGGTTTTGATTACATATTTTACGTCAATTGTCTTCGCTTTTAAGGCATTTTAAAAACATTTTAAGAGCATTTTACTGATCATTTTTGGCGATGTCTTAGATCAGCAAAATTCGCCCCCTAATTATAAGTATTCTATAAGGTAATTCTAGAGGCTACCTGTATTTTGAATTATTCTGAAAGCTATTTAAGGTAACCATCAAATTTAGGACATTAAAATACAAAACACTCAATTTACGTCAAACCAAATACATGTTTTCAGTATTCTTCTCGCTCCACGGCGAGTTCAAAAAAAAATATTAACTTTCTGCAAATTATAATTGCTTATCTTCTTTTGTAAGTCTTCCGGCATTCCTAATGGTAAAAATGTTACACACATTAGAACACATGAAAATAATACTTCAGGATGTGTGTGAAACAAAATCTGCAATATAGTAATCTAGGAATCCGATTCTCTTGAGTTTTTAATATTGTGCGTTGAAGATTCAAACGTAGCATTTACTTTTGATACAGACCTTTCTAGATCATCATGCACACTATACGTATAAAAGTGACTGAATTATACTAAAAAACGCTGACATAAAGATTTAGAAATAAAGGAAGAATATGTTTATTCTTTTTAAAATAATATCACAAGACATAGTGAGTTTTAAATTTTATAGTTGCTTCGATTTATCAGGTTAATAGTGACTGAAAATACAAAAAAATATAATGCTATATAATATAAACAAAAACACCAAATGAAAATTATACTTGAGGGTAATATAAGAATTACCAAAACAACATTTCATAATTCAGTACTTAATATCCCTCTTGGGTAATACAGTTTGATGTTTTAGTGCACGTGTCGGATTTAGATACAATTTTTCATATCACATGAACATGTTATAATGTTCATATTTATTTAGCCGCATATTTTTTTCTTAAGACTACTCAACATAAGGTTACGTTCAGCATTCTTGGTGCATGAAATATTACTTCTGTTTTCGCTGTTCTTAATGGACGTTTTGCGGACTTGTTTTGAGCTTCCTGTTTAAAAGTCTAGAGTAACAGAATAATTTATATGAGTGCAAGAATTAAGAGTGAATAAAATGAGATGTTATACAGAAATATACCAGATACATTTTGACCTATTAAAATGCAAGTCTCTGAAATTCATTAACTCCAGATAATCCTGATGTCAATCTGGAAGGACGCCGCCGCCCATTGTTGAAATAATGTATTTCCGTGAGTAATGCATTGTTGAAACGGTAAGTGACACATATTTGTATAAAGTACATTAAGTCAGAAATGCTATCGCTTACAAGTTATTTTGACGCTATCTCTTACAAGTTTTGAGAAATTGTGTTTTGAAAATAAGTGCAATTTTACAATGAACAATTTGATTGTTACGGTTTTTGATAAGTGTGTATATTTTCTTCCGTATGATGTCTCTGAAACTGTTAATATAACACCTTAAAACAATGAACTACATTATGTAGGGTTATATTACAATTAAAGGTTTTTGTCAATTGTTGTTTTGAACCGTCCTTCCAGAAGGACGTCAGGATAATACATGGTCATTTTATATTCAGAAGAAACTGCGTACACTATTGGAACTTTTGGACATTTTAGAAACCAACGATGATGAAATACTAAAATTAGGTGTGAATGAAACATTACACCTTCCTCTAAATTCAATTGATGTAGCAGATTGTGATTCGGGCTCAGAAGAAAATCCAAGTGTGTATTATTTAGCAGCAAGTCGACAAAATGCTACTGTGGAGTGGGATTTGGACTTTTATGCGACATATTCAAACGATTTGCGCCTCATGTGAGGTACCATTCTGTCGATGAATCAGTGATGCCGAACTTTAGAAGACACGACTGCAAATAATTCACAAAAGGAAAACCAATCAAATTACGGATTCAAATTTTGGTATAGAAATACCTGTAGTACGTATATTTTCGGCTCGAACCCTACCAAAGAGCTGGCACTTGTAAAGATTATGAAATCAAAGTATGGACTACAGCGTGATAGTCACCATTGTAAACTAGTCACTTCCGCACGTTCCCTATCAAATTTTCTTTGGTAACCTGTTTATCAGTGTTGAACTAGTACATGAACTAAAGAAGAGGGGCGTGGAATCAACGGAATTCTGATTCCACTTTATTCCGCAATACCTCCAAACATATTTTAAAAAATTATCCTGAAAAGGAAAGAAAGTTAACAATTGTATTCTAACATCTCTAGATAAAATGATAAAAGAAAATAGCTGACTCAGATTTGTTCTGACTCAGAATCAGTTTGTTGCAATGATACGTGTTGTTAATATATTTCCCAACTTTCTCACAATTCTAGTATTGTGTTCGGTAGAAATATTTTCCAGAGAATAAAGAAATGTATTAGTGTGCCTGAACCTGAACTATTGCATTCCTACAAAGCTCATATGGGGGGCATAGATCGAGATTATCAAAATATAATCCTTTATAGTTACTTCACAAGAGGAAAAAAGTGGTACATTTCGTAACCAATGCAGAGCAAAATACCTGAAGACGCAGTTCATCATCTGATATTTCGTCGTCAAATTGTAACGCAAGACGAGAAAGCAACAAAAGAGTGACTACTAATAGAGAGCACAACAAGATTCTCGATTTGATGGAAGGGAACATTATGCTGCTGAATTACCAACGGATGAGAAAACACAAAGAACTGAAATATCAAAATTGCCTCCACAATACTACCTCAATGTGTCTAAAATGTGATCAACCCCTTCGTTTTCGTTGCTTGTACATTCAATAGCTGATCTTGCAGTAGCATAAGTTTAGAAGATACTTTTCCGTATTTATTGCAGCAAACTAATTGCTATTTGTGGTTGTTACCCCAAAACTCACTTTTCATCACATTTCTATGAAAATACCGATACCCGAATATGTTACTTGTTCCAAATCTTTACCTTCACAAAAAGTTACCCTATTGTCCTGACGTCCTTCTGGAAGGACGCTCCTTCATATAAATGCTAACAACAATACAAACTCAAAATTGTTTCTACTTTCTTCCTTATAATCTAATTACAGATTTCTAATATCATATAACTCAATTTCCAACAAAAAATAATTCAGGACTATCTGGTTAATGGCACTGGACCTAAAAATTCTTTGGATTAAAAAAGAATAACCAGATATCTGTGGCAAAGCAGAGGACCATGATATTATTTGCAAAGTAAAATTTGAGCGAAAGAGTTTGATCTGGAGCATCGGCCGAGCGCTCAACCCATCATCTCATGCCAGACGCGGCCGCAGTCCCGGCACACCGAGCTGCTGCGCAGCAGGTAGTCAAGGGAAGAATGACGAGGGACATACGTCATCGCATTGTGCAGGGCACAATGGCGGCGGAGGCGGAGGCGGCGACGCGGCGCCGGCGGCCCTGGCCGAGCGGAGTCGCCGAGCTGGACGCCCTCGCCGCGCCACGCCACGCCGCGCCACGCCTCGCAGCGGCCGCTTCCTGTGCAGGTCCTATCTTGCGGCCCAGGAATCCACTAGCCGACGTCGCAGCGGGCGACCTCTGCAGTGATAATTTGCGGCCATTTGACGTCCATGACCTGTGCGGACCCACGGTGTGCCCGAATACCTCTTTGTCCCTCTTTTCAAAAGAATCGTAATTTGTTCTTGCTTTTGGAACTCGGGCAAAAAACTAGGGTAAATGTACTGTTTCTTAGAAGTGTCTCATTTTGAACATATTTTGTAATATATCGTAGTATTTTCCACCGGCTCACGGCATTCGTCTCATAACCAAACACAAATTATTGAATGATCAACGTTTTCATCATGAAGTATAGCTTTCCAGTATGAATGTTAAATTTCATCATCGAGTGATTTTTTGAGAGTGAGATACAATATTATTTTACTGATTTTATTTCTGAGAATTACTGATTACTGAGAATTACTGAGATTTCTGAGAATTTTACTGATTTTATTTCTGAGAATAATGAGATTATGAAGGTCCTTGTTGCTTCTAAATTTGATTGAAATGATTCTTTCATTGTATCATCTGAAAGTCATTTCCTGTTCTAAATAATTTCAAAATCAGACTATTGCACATCTATGTTTTATGGTTATATATACATAATTTGAGTGAATAAAATATATTTATAATAACTTACTTTCATATATGCTTGTATTACACAATATTTATTATTCTTGAAACTGAATATTTTCTTCACGTAACTGAAAATAGATTTCTCGCAAACGTGCTCTGATTTCACGGTGAGTCCAATTGGTAGCCCACTGTGCTTGGGAAACGCCTGAGTCGACGGGCGGCGGGCTGAGCGGTGCGTGGGCGCGGGGGCGGCCGTTGTGCCCTCCACAAAGCCGCTGGCGCAGCGCACGTGTCAGCCCTGAGGCCGCCCCCTCCCAGCACCCCAGGTGAGCCGGCCACGACGGTCGCCCCGCCCCTCGAGCAGCCCGCCCTAGCACCGCCTCCATCCTTCGCTCCCTCGCCCTTTCATAAATTCGTCCTTAGCTCTTCACCCACACCTCCCTCGGCCCACTCACCTCCTCTCCTGTTTGCCCCTCGTCATTCCCTTCATTCGCCCTCTTGCTACTCCCTTCCGCTGTACACTAGCCCACTCGCCCCCCTCCTTCACCCACCACCTCCTAGCCCATTATCACCCCCTCCAGCCCGCTCTCCCGCATTCAGGCCTCAATCTGATCGCTCCTTCCGTGTCGCCCATCTGCTCAACTACTCTCCCGCCCATTCGCCGGCGTGGCTGCAGCCCATTAGGTCTCCCGACCTCTTACCTCTCCTCCTCATATGCCCTCTTTCCCTTGCCTCCGCTGTCCTCGTGTTTCGCATCAGAACACCTGCGCTGGCTTTATCGTCACCTTCGTTCAGCTCGGTTCGCCATCTCTCGCCGCCTCATCTGCTATCCTTTACGTGAGAGCAAACGGGACTAGAGCCCTTAGGGGCTTAGCACAAACTCGCATTTGCTGCGGCTGCACTGCGATAGTGCATCCCCTTGCGCAGATAGCTGGGTCAACTAATCCGCTAAATGCTCGCTTCTTGTAAGAGGGCGAAAGCGATAGTGTACGGCGGGTGTGATCGGTAGGGATGAATTATTTTACAATAATTTAGATCATTTTATCAAGACCAGTAATATTAAAGTAATTTAAAATTACGTTTTCGTAAATTTACGTTTTCGAAATTAATTTCGAACGTAAATTTACGTTGTCTAAAATTCGAAAATTGAATACGTTTTCTCAACCGAAACATTCATTTACATGTTTGCTACTATAAATTGCTCCTTTCCTTGCATATGGATTCGTAAAAATTAGAATGACCTTTAGAAAAACACATTAAACATGACCCCTCATTTCCATGAAGGTTTTTCTCACAAAACCCTGATGAATTCGATTAGTGACATACGCAAACGCCACTTAAAGTTTAAACTTTTCTTTTCAAGCACAACCTGAAGCGAAGTAAATTGGCATTGAATATAAGGGAGACTATCCTATCAGAATCAGTTCAACAATATAGTATGGTTGTGAATGCATCTCTTAGTTTATTTCTGCAATACTACAGGTCATCCTGCGTACTGAGCGATTGCTAAACGGAAGGAAAAATTCCTCAGACAAGTCAAACGATATCAACTGACTCTTTTTCCAGGCAATATGGAAAAATGTTAAAACACACTGTTAAGGGTGAGAACATATTTCACTTCATTTTCCAGGTTTGCAAATAAATAATACATGATAATAATTTCATAAGTAATACAAGCAAATTTAGTATATTCTTCATAAATCCACAAGTCGTTCTGAAAATCAAGAATTTATAAAGAATATCCAACACGCCAGTGATATTTAGTACGGCCATTTAGGAAGTAAATACCTCAATGAACTCAAATGAAATTAATAAACAAATAAAGTAAGACAACAAGATAGATATTGCAATGTTAACCATTTATTATTAAATATTAATAGCACTGCCTCCTGGAATGATTTCATTTAAAACACCGAATTTGTACTAAGAAAATAAATTAATCCAGAATGATTCGTTTATTTCTATAATTCCCATTTAGAAACAAGGAACAGAATGAAAATAACACACAACATTAAAAGCAACATAAAGAGATCATTAATGAAAGTGACAATTATTAAAATTGCAATTACCATTAGCTTATTTCAAATGTGTGACATTTCTTCACTTAGTGCTGTCCACTTGAAATCGTTATTATTGTTTGAATGACCACACAAATATACCTTAGAACAGGAAGGAAATATCGCGCGAGGTGCGTGACCCCCTTTTTTAAAGGTACCACTCCGGCATTCGCCTGGTGTTAATCGGAGAATCCACGTAATACTAACGACCAGAGCAGCTGGTCGCCAAAATTCTCCTTCAGAGGGCGATACCTTCGACCTAGCTATGTAGCTAGTGTCGAAAACCCTGCCACTGCGACCGTCGCGACTCGAACCCTAGGTCCTCCTGGCCAGAGGTACTGCAGTGACATAAGTAGATGCTCTGAGCTATCCTCCCGGCCAGAGGCACTGCTTTGACTTAAGTAGATGCTCTTTGCCAGTAACTCAAAATTCTAAGAATTTATTTACTCAGAGCGCTGATTATCGCAAAGCATTTTCAAATGAGACAGCAACTGGAATCACCAATACGCAACATTCAACAACTCGTGTGTGAAAATTTGTGTTTGCATGTATAGATTTGCTTCAATCATTGATGTTAGGGCTTATGAACCGGAGTTGACTCGATTGGGCATAGCTAAAGGTTTCATTCTATGTTGAAGTTATGTCGAAATGTGAACAAACGAGGTGGATAACAAATGACCAACAGCGTTCATTATGCATGCATTTACATTGAAACGAACGCTCTTTCATTCAGAAAATGTATGATGCATTCCAAACGTTCCAAAGCTGTTTCGGGTGTTCGGCAAAAATATTTACGCGTGGATGCGCTTTAATTTTTCTGCCTCCTTACACTCGCAGTGATAAATTGGTTGCAAAAATGAGAACACGGAGTGCTATAACTGTTTCATGGGAGAATCAAAATATGACAACTGTTACTCGCATTGTATTTAAGATATATCGCTGTATTGTGTTACTACAGCTGCATACATTTCACAGCGTTATTGTGAAATGTGTTTTCACAATTTACGTTTACAACTTAATATTTCCAAACTGCTAAGTCAACTTAATGGTGTATTTCATTACTGTATACCCACGTCGAAGCATTAATGCAAAGAAAACAATATGATAGAGGAAATGAACCTTATATTATCAAAATTATATTGAAAGTAGTTATTTCAATAACGAAAACTGTAAGATTATAAAATAACAATTTACAACTCTTCGTTCTAATAATAATTCCATTGCTATTTTCTAAGGCGTGCTATTATTTGTTTAAAAATAATAACAAAATCAAAGAAAAATAAATTTATTTTCGTTTAACAATCAAGACAACATTTAATAATCAAATATTTCCCATAATTATCCTTTTCTCTTAATAAAGAAATATCTTATGCAATCCATTCACTTATAAAGCAAACATTATATAGAGAATGAAAACTTGTACATAACCTAATCATTTACTTAAATCAGCAGCAGGAAATCCGTTTTCTTAGCAATATTGCACTATATATAATGCGATAAATGGCTATTGGTATACCAAAGGAGAAGTGTTTCCTCAGGGCAGGAAATCCAAGGTTTTGTTCTTCAACTCGAAGCAGATAACTTGGGTGACCAAACGAGCGCTACTTCATGCGATCGTTGCCTGCTGTAGTGCTTGGCTCGGCGCCCGGGCTCTTAGAGGCACTGGAGGCAACAGGGCGTGATTCCGGACTTTCCGCCTTGTAGCCCGTGGGCGCTACTCGGGCGTATATTCTCTTTACGGGGGCGCGGGAAGGGAATCTCGTCGGCGACGGCGCGGAACGAGACGAAATGTTCCCCGGGAATTGTAAATCAGTGCCCTTGACCGAGCGGGCCGGAGCAGGTCGAGACGGGTCGGAACGCACCGATGCGAGCTGAGGCGAACTGCGGGATACAGGCGATGGCGGGTTTGACTGCCGGGGCAGAGCGAACCGTGGCGGGGAGGTCTGTGGCGGAAAATTCCGTGGCGGAAAAGTCCGCGGCAGAAAAGTCCGTGGCGGAAAAGTCCGTGGCGGAAAAGTCCGTGGCGGAAAAGTCCGTGGCGGAAAAGTCCGTGGCGGAAAAGTCCGTGGCGGAAAAGTCCGTGGCGGAAAAGTTCATGGCGGAAAAGTTCATGGCGGAAAAGTCCGTGGAGGGGAGGTCCGTGGCGGAAAAGTCCGTGGCGGAAAAGTCCGTGGCGGAAAAGTCCGTGGCGGAAAAGTCCGTGGCGGAAAAGTCCGTGGCGGAAAAGTCCGTGGAGGGGAGGTCCGTGGCGGAAAAGTCCGTGGCGGAAAAGTCCGTGGCGGGGCGTACCGTGCCTGGGGGCCGTGTACTGTTTCGAAATTATGAGTAGCTTTCACGTAATTGTGTGTGAAATATACACAGTTTGAAAACAATTTTCTGAAAAACTGCTGTCAATTTTTCTTAATTTTTCAACTCGGATAGAGCGAAGGACAAAAATTTCGCAGGTCTCATTTTCATCGTACCCTCTGAATTTTTGAAAATTACCGATTAGAAATATTGCGAGAAAGTGTGTACTATTTGAACACACCTAGTTTTCTTGTAAAGTATGTTTTAGATGATTAGGATTGCTATACTGCGCTGTGTTTGAAGAGGAAACGATTTGCACGCAAACATAAATGACAATGTAATTATTATCATTTTACGTATTCATTGCAGATTATACAAGCCAATTGTGCGTAATATATTAGCTTTTATAGTTTATTTTGTGGCGATCTCTAAAATAAAAACCGAAGTATTTTAATAGTTAATATATTATTGTATTTTTTTTCGTTCAGATGATCGTTAATTCAATATCAAATCGTTGATTATTACTATGTTAATTGTACGCGTACATTTAGAACTCCACAACAACCAATCATAATTCAGGAAAAGGATTAAAAATTGTTTAATGAAGTTACTGTAACACGGACGTGGCCAAGATATTTCCAGTCGGTCATGATACATGAACAAAAATGTACATCATAAATTATATACCTTCATAAAGTACATATAAACAATGAATGAATAAAAAAATTGGTGAAGTAAATATTAGTTTGGCACTAGTTGACTAATGGAAGATCATGAAATATTTAAAATGAATAAATGAAATGTTTTACATGTAAAACATTTGGTCTTAGCATCTTATGAATTTAAAAAAATATAAATGTCAGTTGCATTTACCCATCCTAAAAAGTACTCCTGCAAAACTGAGCCAGAAGCGGCTATTTTTTTTACTCTTTAATATTTATGTATGTACTTTCTCTAATACCTGTTTTAATTTTTCGTGGGAAGTAATGTTTTCATCTGGAATAAGTTCAATGTCTTCCTTTTGCAAACATTTCTTTATTCTTTATGACACAGTGGTGGTCATAAGTATTCAATGCAAGGCCCACTAAAGTATGTACTTTTGCTGAAGCAATATGACGTCATCAAATGCATTCCTCGAAGGGTAAACATGCGCATAAATTTCTCACAATTTAAATTATTCGTAAATGGAAAAAATATTGAACGTAACGTGTGGATAAAGGGGTATAATTACACTCATGGTGAATAAAACTCTCTCCTATCGTCGCTCGTTTTCTTGCACATATCACGTGTGCTTATTTTACTCCTCTTTATCCACTCGTTTAGTTGGTTACTATGTTGTGACCCAGTGTATTTTAATATTTTCATATACCGTTCCCCGATTTTTGCCTTTAACAATATTGCAATATTGGTGCATTGGCGATTTAGAAAATTTATTTCCCATTGTCACCAACAACAGCCTTAAGACCAGGTCCGGCAGGTAATTGTGAAGAACCGTCCTTTGCGAATGTAGGCATTGATAATAAGAAGGCTGTCATGGGTCATTGATCGAATCAGCGGAAACGAGAACTTCAGACCTTCAATTTATTTTATCAATGTACATTTAAAAAACTAATTTCGGAGAAGAATTAAATTCAATTTATCTGATTTCTTTGGATGACGTCAAACATTAATATTTTAGAAGCAGAAAATAAATTACTTTAATATTAATATACATGGAATTATATTTTCAGATTCTAATATATGTTTTTTGTATTTGTGAAATGATTGTAGTTCTATCAAAATGTTTAGAATGTGAACCTAGTGTTATCCTCTCAACATTTCAATGATTTTCTTACTGCCACTTTAAATTATGTCGATTTCATCATTTTGTGTTTCCTTAAACTTCAATTTACTCAGAAAACCCAGGAATAGTTTATCTTACTATCTAAATTTAATGTTAAAATTCGTTCAAACTTATCTTGATAAGTTGATTCAGTTGAACACATTTAAAGGTAAACCTTTTGTCTCTTTTAGGACAGAACTCTCATAAGTGGAAGACGATAAGAGTACATGTCATTTATATTACTTAAGATCATATTAATTTTTTTCTGTTCTTGAATTGACGTAGACCGTCAAGATTTTTTTCAGTATTGACTATTATCTTTTCGGAGTCATTACAATCGCCATTCTCAAAACATTATCTTACTAGAAGTCGGTCGCCTCCCAAGTAAAGTGAGCATTGTATGCCAAATGAGCAAAACCAATATCACCATGTTGGTAAAAAAACTCAATACAAATGCATAATATATTAATGTCATGACCCGTACGCCTTTCAGAATTTTCAACACTAATATAAGTAGCACAGTTGATTCGAATTTATCCGCTTTCAGGAGGAGAACTACCGTCCGTACGCTCTGATTGGTAGTTTTCCGTGGTTTCTCCGATCATTACCTTATGAATGCCGGAGGAGTACCCTAATAAACGGGCCACGGACCGCGCGCAATATTATCGTTTTCTTCCTTACCCTATCCTCTCCCCTTACACTCACATGCACTACATTATCACACAAGCCGGGAGTCCAGTCGGGAGCTTAGTGCTTGTCCCGGCTGGGGCGATGCTACCCTGGAGAAAATTCCTGGAGGGGGAAATCCCCCTTAAGCCAACGGTAGATTAGCGCGAGATCGCACCATTTAGTGAGGAATACCTCTCCTCCCGAATTAAAACATTCACTGCACTAACTGATCTAATGACCATTGCAGTTGACGGGCCTGTAAACATCAATCAACACCCTTTAGTGAAGACTGCACATTTCACATTGTTTCCGCATTCCTGAAAACGGTGGAAACAACACGAATGAGCACCCACAAGGATCGCACGTCTTAGCGTCCACCTTCGAATCTATATACAGATAAAACAGTATCAGATTTTTAACTTGAACAGAAGAGCTTCTACAGGGAGATACCTGTAGGCGGAAAACCTGCTTGTTTACGCAAAAACCTTTCTAATACAATCTATGTCAAAGATGTTTGAGGGTAAAACAATCATCTGACGGGCCGTTTGGGAAATTTTGTCATTTTTCCTTCTTACTAACTCATGTAAAAAAAAGCCCGTTGAATCAATATTCAGTGCTGTATTATTGAAATATCTTATAAGCGAGCCTCTTACATGTTGAGGAAAATGACCGAAATTTATACTTGGCGATTTGGATAAGCTCGTATTGTTTTTGCAGGTTCTCTTACAACCGTGTTCTACACATTTGACACTTTTTTATAATTAAACTAGCAGTTAATTCTAGCTGGGCTATATTAGTATGTATAATTAGCAAACAAATAGCATCTAACACCATTTCAGTTGGGCGAAGTTTCAATTTGTTAAAAAGAAATTCGATTAACGTTTCTTCCGCAGCACATTTCAATAAGTTTCACAAAGTAAAAATGCTGGAAAGTATAGGGTAAAGAAGCTGTTTAGAGTTTGGTAACAATTCAAAACGCTTTGTTTTTCTAAATGTGCATAAAGTTATAGCGACGTATTTAATGTCTACTAGAATAGCGTATTAGAACTGTTCCAAATGGTTCTTAAGAGTACGAAAACATACAACTAAATCAAGTGTATCCAGTCGTATCTAGTAGGTTTAGATCAAATAAAGCTACAGTGTATTTGTTGAATATTAATAAAGACATTTGCATCATGCTTTACAAATTCAAATTTGCCTTCCAAATTTCTACTAGTACGGACTACATGTTTATATCTCTGTGCTACGGGAACGAAGTTGAAATAAATAAATTGATTTTGGAAATTAAATGTTCGAGAATTTATTCAATCTAATGTAGCTTAATTTTGCATTACAATAATGCAAAACAACTAAACTAATACCACATAACTCACTATATGAAAACAGACTATGCAGATGACAATATGTAGAAAACTCAATTTCTGTACCGAGATTTTAAGTAAAAGCAAATAATCTTGTAATCCAAACTTTCATGAAAAATCTCTACTTAAGATATCTATATTGGAAAAATTGAAATTTTAATGCATCATATGTGAATTTGTATTCGGATTTTAATGTCCCTATTGTAAGAAATAAAACACTCGTCATTACAGCTTTTATCCCACACTATAGCCCACGGTACTATTGTTATTTGCTCGTGCAATGGGTAGTTTAAAGCTACACATTCATCATGACGTTAATTAGGAGTCACAGTTTCCATTTGTTTACATTTATATTATTTTATGAGTGTGGTCGAAAACAAAAGCACGACAATATGTGTGAAATAATCTCATTACGTTAACACAGCTGGCTTCATCTCGGGTGTGCAAAATCGGGCAGGCTGTTCTATTCAAAATACTACAATTCAGTGACAAGTGGATTTTTATAAATGCTTTAAAACAAATGTACCGATAAAATTTCTCATGTGACGAACTAATGAAACATTGGAGGGTCTTGCATTAAAAAATATTTAAATTACCTATATACATATTTGTGAATTCTAATTCATTTTGTAATATCTATTAAAATCCATTATCCATTAAAATACATAAATAAATATGTGAATACTACGGAAAATTTTATAGAAGGTGAATTGCATACTATCGATATCATGTATTTCAGTAAATACCTTTTGAGATCAACAAACTAATTTATTTCACGCCTATTTAATTGATCATTGTTGGATGGACGTTTAATCGAGACTAGGTGGAAGTCTCTTTGGTGACTCAGAGGCTTTATTCCTTTCTTTGCATCGAGATTCATTAGGAATTCTAATTTCTTCGACGCTTTCAAGAATTCCTTTCCGTTCAAAGTGATTAAGATTTCTCCAACATACTTTTCCTTCTCTGAAAGATTTTTCTTGTGGAATGCACCGTAGTTAAAGGCGATCTTCCTCTCTACTATTACTGCATTTCCATTTTCCGGAGCTCTGGGCCAACTTCCGTGAATAATTCAGGGTTTTTACCAGCACATCAGTCCTGGTTTCAATTATCTGTACTCGGAGCACAACTCTTTTTCTTTGCATCTGTTCGGGAAAGTCATAATTTTTGATACTACAATGGCCGCGATGACAAATGGAGCGTCGTTCGTGCCCACCGCCGCGTACGTACCAGCTGTGTCCACGATTATACGCTTCACAGAAGCTTCACTGGCGTTAAATATTGATCGAGTCGCCCACTCCGCCGGCGAGATTCAAACGCGTGCGGGTCTCCTCTCGCCGCTTGCCGTCCGCTGCCCGCTGCCCGCTGCCCCCGCCCGCCCGCCCGCCCGCCCGCCCGCCCGCCCGCCCGCCCGCCCGCCCGCCCGCCCGCCCGCCCGCCCGCCCAGTCGCTCGCCCTCCCGCCCGCCCGCCCAGTCGCTCGCCCTCCCTCCCGCCCGCCCGCCCAGTCGCTCGCCCTCCCTCCCGCCCCGCCCGCCCAGTCGCTCGCCCTCCCTCCCGCCCGCCCGCCCAGTCGCTCGCCCTCCCTCCCGCCCGCCCGCCCCAGTCGCTCGCCCTCCCGCCCGCCCGCCCAGTCGCTCGCCCTCCCGCCCGCCCGCCCAGTCGCACGCCCCTCCCGCCCGCCCCCCCAGTCGCTCGCCCTCCCGCCCGCCCAGTCGCTCGCCCTCCCGCCCGCCCAGTCGCTCGCCCTCCCGCCCGCCCGCCCAGTCGCACGCCCTCCCGCCCGCCCCCCCAGTCGCTCGCCCTCCCGCCCAGTCGCTAACCCGCCCGCCCAGTCGCTCGCTCGCTCGCTCGCCCGCCCGCCCGGTCGCCTGCCCGGTCGACGCCACCATTCTGCCTCGGGGACAGCTGCGGGAAGTGCACGTTTCGCCAGCGGCTGCCAACGAAGCTCGCCAAATCTCATCAGGTTCCTTGATCCCGGATGTTTAACTTTTCGACTCAGCATCATTTATGGTCTTGGTGGTATAACGGTTAGTGTATAGGGCTATTTTTTTCACTTAAACGAATGGCTAACGTTGTAATGATTGTAACTTCGAATCTTGTGTGAAGCTCAAAGCGAGGGAGTTTTGCACAACGCTTACGCTATATGGCGCTTTCAACTAGTAGCAACAGTATTAAGTTAATGATAGGTTTTGTCGTCTTTCCGATTTCGTTTATCGATTTTCTCATTTTGTATACTGTTGTTTCGATTTAGTTCTTCGATTATCTGCATTGTAATAATTTGTTTCCGGGGAAAACAACATCGAGAAGCGATTGCATTGTGTGGCCAGGCGTTAACTTGTTTTTACTCTCTGGATGTGTTGTTCCCTGCTGCGGAATAATTAATTGAAGCAAGAGTGCTTAGGAAATTGATATAGACGATGGAGAAAATGTAATTCTGCTCTACATTTTGGAACCAAATCGACCCGGAATTATGCCTGTAAAATTTGGAACGGTGAATTGCTTCTTACTTTGAAGGACTTTGCCGTTTGCGAAACCACAAGAATTTCAATATTCCTTCTCACTGCCATCCATACTCGTATAGAGTGAAACTCTTCCATCAATGGCATATATCATGTTTTGCCGTAGTCGACTGAATTGAATAACGTCATTCTGTCCTTTTCCCCTCTTAACTTTTTTCATACCTTTTTCAATCACGTCCTCAGTTTCAATACATTCTGCTTTCCTATGGTTCTTTCTCAAATTTCATTGTTTCCCGTTCTGATGTGCCCTTTTGACGTGTCTTACCGACATTCCTTTCAATTTTTGTCTTTCCCCGTCGATAGTTTTGGATATAAATACTTATTCTCCAAGACGTGGAGAATTTACAAGTGAATTCCATGAGCTTTTCAAGCAAAGCACTCGTAAATTCATTTATATAGGGAACAGCAGCTGTTTCATCAAATATCATACATGTTCTGTAAGCATGTCCCGCAGATGCATTTCAGTGTAGCAAATCTTACCATTGCTTATTTGGTTATTTGTTGCTATCAATGACAATTTTCAATTCATCTACTGAAATACTTGAGTTGGCTTTTTACTAACGTCTATGTTGGAATATAGAAGATCCTTCCAGGAATATAGAAGATCTATTCCTAATATTAGTTCACTGCACAGTCGCTGTATAACTGCTATTCCTTGAAACAATGGAGACATAACTCATTTATCATTTGCGTTTGATGTGCGCGGGTTTACTTCAAACGGATGCAATCCTTGTAAATAACCTTTATTTGGAAGTTACATTTGGAAAATGAAGTTGATTTTGAAAGTTCAGTGGTAACTTTCAAAATCAACTTCATATTCAAAGTTACCACTGACGTCGGAATTTAACTGAAGAGATAAGAAGATCAAAATGAATTTTTGCAATGTGCCAAGAGATTTCCCTTAAAGGAAAGCAGAAAATGAAATTCTCCCAAGTTCTTCATTTCATGTTCGAATGCCATGAAAATTAAGTGAAAAAACTGGCATATAATTTCATGCGAATTTTTCACTAAGGCTATTTATTTCCACGATAGGTAGGTATTTGGAACAAAATTACTTATGAAGATAAGTAAGATGGCGTATAAATGAAGATTGAACATACATACGAATAGTCAGCTAATCACTGTTACGAAAATCACCCTTAAGCAACGAGCTCCTAAACGCATCGATCTCCATGTACTAAATAGTAGTTGTACTACTTCATTGGACTTCTGTACGTTGGTGAAATAAATTTAACAAGATACTTTTCCATTACATGGCGTAAAATAGCAAACCTAGCAACGACAACAATCATCGATTACCATCAAAATGTTTTTTAGAAATTTGTGTCGACCTTTTTCCATTAGACTTAAATTATTCAGTTTTATTCAGCCTTTTTTAACAGATTTTGTCAGAACAGAACAGAATCAGCGACTACATTTAATTCGTGGAGTATCACTGGTTTTAGAATTTACAAAAATCCAACTACATGCTCATGCAGCGTGTTCGACATGGTATCCTCGCACGAGTCGGATCACACATCTGCGTGCTTGTCGGACGCAGAGGGCAGGTTCTGCCACAAGATGCAGCGTCCGTTTCCGCCGCCCCCCTTGCAGCGTGCCCGCCCCCACCACTACCACCATGAACACAACCACCTCCACCTTCATCATCGTCACAGCCCCAGTGCACGGTCGCCGGTCGCCGCTACCGCCAATACCGCCGACGCGAACTTCACCATTGCCACCTCCACCGCCAATATCACCTGTACCATCACCATCATTGTGACCAGGTCCATCACTATCACTGTTATCAGAACCATCACGATCGCTGATCCCAGAACCATCACCATCACTTCACCATTACCATCATTATCGACATTATCGTCACCTACCCCTACCGCCAGAACCATAACAACCTGTTACTAAACGTACACTAACACCAGTACCATCACCATCACTGTTACCAGTACCATCACTGTCACCAGTATCGTCACCTTCACCAACATCATTACCCCATCACCCCTGTCCCATCCCACCATTCTCACCACCTTCATCACACTCACCACCCTCACCACCCTCACCACCCCACAATCACTCCAACCCCCCACCACCTCTCCACCTCACCAGCACACCGCCGCCACCTCTGCTGCCATCTCTTTAAGCACCACCAGCGCCACCAATATCACCCTAGGCATCCCCATTGCTGCGTCGTCGCTGCTGCTGCTGCTCCGCCAGCCTCACACAAATCATCGCGGCCGGCGCGGGCGTTAACGCAGTCGCGGCGCAAACACGCAACGCCCCGGCGCGCGCGCATCCAGCGAGCGAAAGAGGCGCATAACAAATGGCCCGCGGTGTCCATTACACGCATGTTAACACTTAAAATAGAAGGAGGGTGGCAGGGACGCACGTACCTGCCGGATTAAACAAATCCCCAATGAATTTGAGGTTTAAAAACAAGTTTCATGGAATGGAAATACAATGTTGATTTCTTTGCTACTTCTAAAGATGGCCGCCATGTGATCGAAAAGTACTTTCACGCAAATGAGACTGTAGAGCAATCTACAAAAGAGCAATATCGTAATTATATTGAACGAACCACGCAACCAACAATTTCTAAATGTTGATTCATATCGTACCCAATATATAGATCGTTTCTTCCTTGTTGTACGCACGTAATAGACAATTAAATACTACCCACACGTTGTGTGACATCCACTGAATTAAGACTTAGTGACCGTTAAAGCTTTATTAATTATACTATTAGGCGGCATCCTGCCTTGTCACAAAGGCATGTTTTTACCCCTTTCTCTCCTCGTTGCTCGTGTAGTAACCCGCACATAGAGCTTGAACACAATTGTTGCATAATAGGGAGGTTGTTGCCTGGGCTTTTGTCTAACACGTCACGCTTTGGCGGGAATTGTGTCCCAACACCATTCTGGCTACGCAAGAATGCTCGATAGATGTTTGCACGTACAAATAATGTGAGTGACGTGAAACACTTGTATTATACATAAAGCAAGGCAAACAGAGTAAATAAGCTTTTCGTTCCTTGCTACTTGGAGCGTTTATTGGAAAAAATATTCATTGATTATAATCAACGTTACGAAGGAATCATGTTTCTTGCATTCAGCAGTAGCTACTGAGACGCATTCTGTTTCATGCGAGGTTATGATGCATAGAAAAATTCGAGTTGTAGCATGTTTTAAATTTGAAATTAAAAACACTAAGTAATAATACTAAACTTTTGAATGCTGAGTGTGCCTTTGAAATAAAAAAAACAAAAACCAAATGGAAAATTGATGAAGAAAACATAACAAAAAGTATGTAACAATATAAAAAGCTACGTATTCAATAATAAGAATGTAATGTAATTATAACATTTTTAATGCTCTTCATAAATTTTAAATATTTGTGTTCTAGTTAAAATTGATTTTACTTGTTTTCAAAATTTCATTTTATTTCATCCTTTAATAATTGGACGGTAGGCGAAAGGATGTCCCTTGAATACTAACGTAATAGTTATTGAGTTGTAGACTGACGCTTAAGGAGAAAATCGATGTGTCCCTCCATACGTCTTTTACGGTCACAGCTCTTCTGGTTCACCATTCTGTGTATGAGGTGTATTTTGGCGTGAAGTTATCAGCTTGTGGGAACTGACATTTTTATGGTTCCTTGCAGAACATTCTAAGAGAATTGTCGTGTTTGGGGGCATTTTGAGCACTTGAGTTTTTGATGAAGGTTAAGATATCTACTGAAATAGTGAATATATCATTAGATTTTTCTCAACAATACAAATCGACTGATGCCCTTGACCTGGGAAGAATTCTAGAAAACGTCTTTTCGAGAAGCTTTAGCCGCCTACAGTGGAAGAACGCTTTAAAATACTATACTGCTAAACACGCTTATTTATTGGCAAAAAAATCGTTAAGACATGGACTAATGCAATGAAACATGAATGCTAATGCATTGAACTAATGCAACTTTACTTTTCATTTACTTTATTTAATGTATCTTAAATAAAACTAAATTGTAAGAAACTGCATGTCCTAATTTTTATATGAATTTTTAAGTACTAAGTACGTCCTCGACACATCATGTTTCCAGAAACTCTCGAACGTTACAAACACATTTTTCAATCCATTGCACTGCAAAGCAGCGCAGTCTGTCCTTACCAAAAATAACTCTCAGCTGTATGACTTCATGCACTCGCCTGAAACAACAGGCGACGACCTAAAAAGTTGAGTAGCCGCCGCTGCTTCCGAGCACGCCACTTGCCCTGCGGCTATACCTGGAAACGTGGGAGCGGAGATTTCTCGGGAGATCCATTAAGAGCGCGGTGCCCTTTGATAACTTCAGCCCGCGCTAATTCAAAAGAGGATCTTCTTTTGTGGCGGCGGCCGCTGCTTTCGGGACTTCGGGAGCTCGCAGCCGTGCTCCGCGGGGGACGGGCGACGCGGGCGGGCGCGACCGCGGCAAATGTCGTGGTCGCGTGCGTGACGCCCCGCCCGTAATGTCTCCACCCGCCGCGCCTCGTCGCGGAGGCAAATAAATCACGGAGCAATTGCGCGGGCGCAGGTCGCGGAGCCGCATTCAGTGCCACGTCACCCGTCGGCTGCCCGCCCGCACCTTCCTCCTCGCCACGTTCAGCCCGCCCACCGCGCCCTGCACTATCCCTCCCCCGCCTCGCGTCACCCATACTCCGCCAGGCCCCCACTCCACGCCACGCCAAGCCGCGCTCAATCCGCCCCGCCCCGCCCCGCCCAGCCACACACTCCCACTCACACCATGCCAACCCCACGTCCACCCCACCCCCACGTCCACCCCACCCCCACGCCCACCCACAGCAGCCTACCCAAGCCCACCTCGCGCCCATCCCACGCTCAACTCTCGCTCACCTCACGCCCACCTCACGCCCACCTCACGCCCACCTCACGTCCACTCCACGCCCACCTCACGCCCATCTCACGCCCACCTCGTGACGTGACCTCTCTATGAACCGGCGCTGCGCTCCTGCCAACACCGCCCCCGTGCCTTCCGCCCACAGGTTGTGGGCTTTTCCATTTGCAGTTTTTTTCATTCTGCTCTCTGTTTCTTGGCTTTATATTTACCTTACGTTGTAGCTTAATGAAATAAGAGTAATAAAGCCGCAATCAACCGTGTGTATATTTTTTTTTCAGGAGAACAGCTAATATCAAATACAGCCGTAAAATGTTAAAATACTTATTTTCTAGCAGACCTAAAGAGCGTACTCAACTGCTACGGCAACTGCTTGAATTCGAATCCAAAGAGAGAGAGAGAGAGAGAGAGAGAGATTTTTTCACTGGTGTGTTAGGTTTAACAGCAAACCACCACGTATGTATAGAATCATCTCTCATACTTATTTCTGACACCACTTTACAGATAATTTTTTTATTTAATAAAATAAAAATTTGAGTACTTTGAGACTAAGGCAGCTTATTCGCCAGAAATAATGTACGATAGGTATTTAACTTTCAGCTGCTATGATTATATTTTAGAGTTTGCGTTCAATACTTCCTAACATGTACTTTCTCTTTACTTTCTATTTTCATGTTTTGCGTCAAAATTATTTTTATTTACTGGATTCATGATTTAATTGTGTCATGTCTATAAGAGTTTTTACTCTTCCGTACAACAATTCAGGAGCCTCGCCATTTTCACACACCAAGGCTTTCTTTACGATAATTTCATTACATCGCGTATATTATTTCTCTCTGAAATCTCCCTTCCATTATATTCAATGTCTAATTTGTCGTCACAATTTCTATTTCTTTTTTCTCTCTATTGGTTGTATTACTTTTGTACCTCTCGCAGTCTACATCTTCTGTTTTAGTTATCTGTATTGGTTTTTCATTGTTGTGATTATGGCTCTCCCTAAGCTCATACCTCGTCATATCTCGGTGCCATTGTGATTTTTCATTCATTGTTAACGTTTTGTGACTATCCATTTTTCAGAAAAATATAATATTTCTTATGACATTGACACCTCAACAAATGTAGAATTGAAACTGAAACGTTTGTTAAACAGGAGAGACCGTTTGTGTTCAATACGCTGGGCAAAGTATTATTTGTTCATTAGTTGAACTATAATTATTGAGATGCGTTTTCTCTACTTATGAAGTTAATTGTATCACAATTTCTACTATTTTTAAACGTAAAAAATCATCCATTCCAGCTGCAGCCGAAAAGATATTCCATCCGCCCTTATTTCATATGCGCGTGCGACAACTTAAACCTTCTCCCCATTCCATGCAGCTATCTCTCGATACGCTCGGTATTTCTCCGACTACCCAGCTCCCACCTGATATGCACCTGCCCCTCGCCTCCTCTCTCCTCGTCCCCGCTGTTCCGGCTGCCTTCGCCGAAGGCGCCTTCGTAATGGCTTCCGGGCGCGCGAGGAGCGCTGCAGTCGCTGCGATTGATGGTGGCGCCGCCGAGTGGCAGGTTCCGTGATGTCTCGGCTGCCGCCGCCGCCGCCATCTCCACAGTCGGCGACGACGCAACGCGCAGAAGTCTCTGACACGAGAGCACGGTCGCCAGCTTGCTCCATTATTATTGTTGAACGTGTTATTATCATTCACGTTTCTCCAAAATCCTCTCGAATATTGCGTGTCGGTAATGGGTCGGTTGTGGCACGTGGCTTTTCGAAATCAGGAGTTATGTTCACTCAACTGAACACTGTAGTCGAAAGCTTGACTGGGATAGATGGTATGAATATTATTCTGCTAATCAATCAAAGTTTCAGGAAAATGAATGTGCTTTTCGCATTATTATGACAAGTGGAACATCGGTTTTACAACTAGGAAATAGTGTAACATAGATCATTCTAATGGTTCTCTTGTTTATTGTTTATAGGCGATATGCAACCGTGGGTATGCTTCATTTTATTTGTCATCGACGCAACACAGAACATTTAATTTAATTAATTACTCAGGAAAATGTCATTTTCACACTTTCGTTAATTTTTGTAGTTCTAAACATTAAATCATATAATAATATGCATTTTGAAATGTTATTAAGCTGAAAGCAGTCGACATGGATAAAATGTAAGTTCCAAAAATGTTTTAACATTCACAATTTAGTGTTTTATTATTATTATTTTTAACTTTTACAGAACTTAGCTGTTCCCTCTACATTCAACGTCTCTAGTCTTTGCGGTAAAAGATATACCATTTTGTTCCGTTTTTTAATGCTGGCGCGGGGGATGATACGCCTCCCCGACTTCCAATATGTCTCAGAAAGCCTTAGGACCATTTTAGCACGTTTTATTTTTTTAATGAATGAGTTCCACGGAGACTAATCTCGGCTTTTCAGAGTCGGGAAGAGAGAGAGGGAATGAGATGAATAATGTTGGCCCTCACAATGTCCGAAATACCTTCATAAACGTGCTTTTTACATTTCTAGAATGCAAATGACAAGATGCAGCGGCAAGGATGAGATGCAGAGGCATGTGAAAAGGCCTCCGTACCACGGACACAAGATGAAAATGCCAGTACCTTAGCCGGGATTTGCTCCAATCAATATAGGGTGTAACACGCACTTTGGCTCATGGCTCAAGTCTCTGTGCTTCTTAATATTTGTGATAAATTGCCCATCTCCGTAACATTCACTTATTTCCTAGCGTAGACAGGAGAGAAGACTTACGCAAGTCCTATATCCTAAGGCAATGGCAGCAGTCGGGCTTTGTCAATGCTTTCCACTGTGTGGATGATTGTGTGATTACAAAGGGTGAATGAAGATGAGTGATGAACAATTACATATGAGAGGATGGTTACGTTATGACGTATACGAGTATGAGAAGCCATTCAAACTTCAAAACACTCTTGAAAACAACCTTTCCTTTTAAGGCCTTTAACTTTCAGGCTTTTCCGGATGCTCCAACTCCCAGCATCACCAAATTTACTCGCCATATTTTGTGTAAACACTAATATTTTTATGTTACATTAATAACATAAGAAAAAAGTTATTATTTTTATTATCTCACTTTTGTACCATTCCCATTTAACTTACTGAAACATTATTGAAACAATTGTTGGTTATTTTCAATCATAGGGTATTATTAATGCCGGAGGAAATTACGTATATATCAAAAGTGACCTGTTTATTTGTTTTAGTTTCCATTTCAAACGAAAATATGAATATATAATTTTAATAATCGGCGTTGCAGAAAGATTACGCAAGGTTGGATTCATGTATGTAAATACAGGGTTCAAGAGAAAATAACATGGAAATCGGGAAAATTACGAAAACAACTATGTCACAAATCGTAAAATCAGAAAAACCAAAAAGTACGCACAATGTTCTATTATGAATCAAATACTATTCCACGTGGAGGGAACGGCACTTCCACTTTTTACAGACATGCATTCCGCAACACTCGCACGCGTTGCGGGCTTGCCTACCCTAAACGAAGACGAAGCCCCGTGCCTGCTTCGCGCGCCGTGATATTCCCTTCCACTCGGGCGTTCGGAGCGGTTCTCAGTCCGCGTCGGCGCGTGTTCCCGCGCGCGTGTTTTTGCAAGGCGCGGACCTCGCGGGGCGCGCTCAACTCCCCTGCCCGGGGTTTCTGCGGAACGGCGGCGGCGCGGGGGGTGGGGGCCGCGGTGGCGCCGCGCCGCGTGAGACAACACGGACTGCTTGTTTTCAATCTGCCCCACGCAAGGGTGTTTATCTGGAGGAGCGATGTTTGGCGAGGAGTGGGATGCCAGATTAGATGCGCGGCTCGCGCGCGCCGCTTACTCCGCGGTGCGACTCAACCCCCCGCCCCCGCCCCCGCCACCCCCACCGCTCGACCGACGTCGACCACCGCGCCGCCGCGCCATCGATGCGCTGTGGCGGGGGCAGGTGCCGGCCGGTGTTTGTTGTGTGGCCGCTCGACGCAAACACCTGCTCCGCCTGCATACGTGATTGGACACCATCATCTTCTTCATTTTGTTCTTCCCGTGTATTCCTCTCTATACTCGGAACTGTGTTCCCTTAATTACCAGGCACTCTACTATCAGACTTTGTGTTTTTACTTCATTGCACAAAAATGTATTGCTGTTGTAATTATGCAATTTTGAAACTAAAAGAAACTAGTGGTACAACAGAGTGGCACAGATTTTCTCGTTCTAGTTATCTAATTTCTTTGCTCTGAGCAACCTTTTCGGACTTCACAAGCACTTTTGCCAGCTGCCATTTATCGCCGACAAAAGCTTTTTTTTTATTTTTCAATTTTTTTGCTTCCTAATGGTAGAACCGAAATATTAATTTAAGAATAATATACAAGAGGATACGCTTCTCCTACCGGGAAACTTTTGTTGAAAAATTTCGACCAATTTTTAGAAAATATCGTTCAAGCCCAAGTGTATATACGCAATTTGAAGCTCTTCTTCACATCATTCTTTTGAGTTTTGGACAAACTTTATTGGAAATCATTTAAAGCACTTCTACTCGCAAATGCAGTAATGGATACAAATTGCTGAAAATTAAAATATTGATGGCTTGAGATATGTTTAAAAAAATTACATTTGTGTAATTAAAAAAACACAACAGAATACAGCAAAATTATTTTTATATCATCTTCAACAGTACAATTAGTACTACCCGTACGAAAAGTTTGAAGAAAAATTGGAAGCCATTTTTGTGAAAATGGCGTTTTGCATTTCTGAAAATGCGGAATATTCAACTCACTTTCACAGAAAAATTTTGAGTTGTCGTTAAAACTTGATAAGACATCATTTAAAGCACATATACTCGTAAATACCATAATGTAAACAAATTGCCGATAATGTAAATATTAACGACATGAAGGGCGAGTCAAAATATTATATTTTTGTAAATTAGGAAAAAACAAATAAATAGAGCATTATGGCGTTTATATATATCACATATGTACATTTATCACAATCCCTACGAAATGTTTAAAGGAACATTTTGAGGCCGATTTTGATAAAATCTTGTTTTTGTTATTGTTTGAATATCCATTTTCTGCACGCATAATTGCACAAAAACTACTAAAAGTTTCAAAAAATTTACATTCCTTAATGAAAGAATTAACTGTAGAGAAAAAAGTTACTTAAAGAAAAATCTCTAACCTCAATTTTGTAGTTGTAGGAAAACGCCGGAAAAATTTTAAGTTTTGCAATTTTCGAAAGTTCAGAATGCACATTGAAAATCGAACCTATATCACCGTTATAAGTGTATTTTACTCTATTCTTAAAGGAATTTAAAGGAAAACTTTGGAGCCATATTTGAGAAAAGTTTGAAAATGTCCCAGGTACTTAATTTAAAGTACCCCCAAATTTTAAAGAATGTTTTTTAAACTCGCTGCGCTTCGAGTCGAGCCAGATCGACTGGAAAAGATCAATTTTGGAAAATATTCTACGTATGGCGTAGGCGTTAGTGGTGTTCACAGAAGAACGGACAGAGAGACGGACAGATGGACGGACGTTTTGAAAAAAGAACAACAATTTTTCCGTATCAGGGGCGCCCAAATCGCATATTTTCGTAGAAATATCGAAACCGATTTTCTGCAGGATTGCATACATTTCTCTATCCTATGTAAAGTACTTCGTACATTACATATAACGTACGTAAAGTACATACGTACGTTAGATCGGGCACCGACCCACACGTCGGGTTACTTGTTTTTCCCAATCTGGTATCTCCCATCAGCGGTGCATCGCACTAACTGGCACAAGTTGTAAGCTTCCGGCATATGTTGTAGTGTGTGTGAAAATAAGCGGTGGACAAGGAAGAGGACGGAAAGATCGCGCGCGGTCCGTGGCTCTTTTGGTTGGTTAAACTGTTCTTCAGTTAACAATTCTTCTAGAATTGATCGAAGGAAACTCGGAAAACTAACGATCAGATCAGCCAACTGCTAGAGTTCTCCTCCAAACAGCGAGCGATTGAATTCGAACAAAATACGTAACTACTATCGAAAGTTCTGTCACCATCTTTGGGTTTCAAACTCTAGGATCTGGCCAGTACCGCTGTACAGACAGCAACAATACTCGCTCTAAACTAAACACAGCGTTTGCAGCTAAGATATTTAGCAACTAATCTTTCCCAATTTCATGTATTATTTTCACGAATTGGATTACCCTTGCCATAAGTTTATTAGTTTAATATTTTATTAATTCCGCCCTCGTTTTTGCCGTTTTCGCATTCTCTTTGAGTTTCAGTCCCGTTTGTCGCTTTGGGAGATACATCCACTGAAAAAAGGGTGAAAGATCTGGCTTGTAAAAAAAGTAAATAAAGAAGAAAAATAAAAATAAAAAGGTTTCCCGGATCCTGCTCTGTCATGTTCTTTACTATCACCAGCTTCATTACATCAGCATTATCACCATCATCGTTACCAAGGGCAGTTGTAAAATTGAGATGTATGTTGCATGCTCTCTAGACACGTTCAGAAACAACCCCGTTTTACTTCCATTAATAGGATGAATTTTGTAAAATACTTTCTTAGTGGTTATACACATTGTTGCATCGTAATTGCAAGAATATACTAAATTTTTCATTGTGTGTCAGCCAGCTTGTGTTTGTCAGCCTAACGGACAGTTTTCTTTTCTAACAGCGTAGTTTATGCAATATAATTTGAAGGTTGCAAAGTTTGATTGTTTAAGGCAAACTTTTTTATTTGACAAACTTTCCGTGTGATAAACTTTTTTTCATGTCATCAATATCTCTTAAGTACTACATATTTATACCACTTAAACTATAGAAAGAGAAATAAATAAATTTTTAGTTTTTTAATTAATTAATAAACTACCTGAATGTGACATCGCCGACGCTGTAAACTATTTTAAAACTATTTTCATGTGTAGAAAATTTCTTTCATACTTCATACATATCGTCATACATCGTACATACTTCGTACATATCGTATACTTTCATACTTTCATACATATCGTTCATGCGTAACTTCGTTCAAATATGCTCTTACTGTATCTGGTATTAGACTTACCTATGAATGGAAGTTGCTAATGATGTCACACTCCTCTTCAAAAATTCCCAACATCCAATGGCCTTCTATGTTACCTCCATATGAGATATGAACAGGGAAAATTGCAATTTTAATATTATAATCGTCGTAAGAAATACTTGAAGGTATTGGTAATGCGAATACTGTAAGTTTAGTCAAGCTACAATTTTTACCATTTTTGCTAATATGCACAACAATGCACAAAAGATCATCTGTAAGTTGTTCTTCTACGTTATTCTCTAACCCTAATATAAGATCATTCTCAATTAGTTTCGAAACTTCTGCCGCAAAATCATCTACAACTACATTAAATGTAGTTATAAATGATCAAGTAAATCCTTTCCCGGATTTGCTTAACACTTCCACATTTTTTTCCCATTATTATTGAAGAGATTAAAACTTCACAAACCCAATCTAATTTGTGTTCATTTCCGCTTTTGTATTTACTCTATTAATCGTTTTGTAGTGAATCTAAATAAACATTAAAAGACAACTGTTTTGTATGTGTATACTAATAAGGTATTAGTTAAGTTTAATATGAATAAATTGTGGGCCACATTCATTTGAAAATCGGTATTTGTATTGGTATCGGTATTTGTACACTTTGGAACGTAAAAGTGAGAAGTCGAACATAACTAAGTTAATTCATTCTCTAATATTACTCACAGTTTTGTTTTCTCCGAATTCACTTAAAATTCTTCAAATTTAATAAGTTCCAAGACAATACTGTTCGTGGATTTTCTAAAATTATTTTTTTTAAATACGGTATTACGCCTAAGAATATAATTTCAAAATTAAATATCCTTCGTGCGTTCCTTGTTAAAATTAACTTCAATTGTTCACATAAATATGTCAACATTAGTATTGCCAACGTCGTGAAAGAAAATGATGGCGTATTGAGGGAAGAAATGCCTTTGGATACTGGAGTTTAATCAACTCCACATGCATAAATCTATTTAGGTGGCATTGGTTTAATTCCCGGCATACTCACGGATATGGCAGCGCCAAAACACGCAAAAACACGTTTTTGGAAATTTCTTTGAATCTTCGGCCGGACCCGAAAACAAATAATCAGTTCCCCATCAGGAGACCGAGACGCGTCTAATGACAATGTCTCGATTGGTGCCCGGGAAGAGGTCTAGCCGTGACAGACGGAATCACATATCCTAATGCACGCACGGTAAATGAGTTACTCAAATACTGTACAGGGATATAACACACAAATTAAAGTAATCGAGAAGGACGATAAAAGATGAAAAATTTAATTTCAATTAAAAAATTATAGTAATTAAAAATACCAATTTGCATATCTGAACAAATAAAAGACAATTCACAGCTATTTTCATTAGTTAATTTAAATAATAGAATGTCTTTTTTCAGCTATTTGGCCTGTATATGTGTTTTATCTTCGTGAACTGGTAGAACATTGAAAAGTGCATTGTTCAATGCACAATGACGTGTGCTTGCAAATGTTAGTAAAGAGAAATTGCATTTGAAAACGGGAATGAAAATATTATATTTGTTCAAAATTCAATTATGGAATACAATACGTCATAACCGCAACACGCATAGAGAAAAAATATCGAGAATAAAATGACAGTTGAAAATATTGGAACATACGATGAAATTCAAAATTCTACTACAAAATCATGCAAAGCTTGTAAAGGCTAAAATTATCATGAACGAATGAAAATAAAATCTAATTTTCTTACGGCTAATTGTGTAAAATTTTGCGAAGTATTAAATTAATAAATGAATCTGTGTAATAATAATTTTCAAACATTCATAATTAGACAAAGGTTATACTCCTCACATTAGACAAGTGATAATATCTCTGTTATGCTTTTTTATTTATTTTGCCTACAAAAATATGGTAGGGCTAAAAATGATACTACGTTACAGTTTGAAATTAGCGCCACTCCATTTTTTAATTATTATTCCGGGGTTGCTCAATCAAACAAAATCAACATAACATTTATAGAACATAGAGACAAATTTACCGTTTCGCCGTTTTGCCCACTGTTATTTTTTAAAATTGCGCATTTTGCACTCAATATTGATTAAACACGAAAACGTTTAAAATGTTCAAAAAAATGTACGTGATCTTAAAGAAAGAACTAACTATGGAGAAAAAAATTACTGAAAGAAAAAATTCTTACTACAATTTCGTTGTTGTAGAAAGTCGCTGAAAAATTCAAACTTTTGAAATTTTCGAAAATTCAGGATTAACGGCGAAAATCGAACCCCCAAACTGTAAACCCCCAAATTTTAAAGAATGATTTTCAAAATCACAAAGCTTCGACTCAATCCTGATTGACAGGGGTTTCTTCAATTTGGAAAAATCCTATGTAGGTTTAGATGCTAGTGGTGTTCACAGACGGATAGACGTTTTGGCGTCAATAGATTTTTCGGTATCAAGGACCCATACAACTGAGATTCTGGCTACACCACGTGCTAAATTGAGAAAAATAATTCTCTAACAACTGGATTTATCCACTTTTTCGTTAACACGGCCCGGCAATTAATTTGTTGCCAAAAAATCCGCCGTTTTTCCTTATAATTCGCATATTACTCCATATATACGTACGTATAGGAGAAAGTAAAAATAAGAATGTGCGAAGGATAACGTTATGTTCCTCATTCGATATGTGAATCCAGATCACACACTATTGATCTCAATCAAAAGTTCTTGTTCTCCTCCTCATCCTCTTGTTATTCTTATTCTAATTCTTCTTATTCTCCTCCTTCTGTTCCTTCTTCTCCACATCCTCTCTTCTCCTCTTCTTCACCTCTTCTCCTTCTCCTCCCCTTCGTCATTATCTTATTATTATTTTCCTCTTCGTCATTTTCTCATCTTCTTTTGCTCTTTCCTCGCTCTTCTCATCTTCGTCTTCTCCTCTTCTCATCTTCGTTTTCTTCTCTTTTCATCTTAGTCTTCCTCTCATCGTGGTTTTATCTCATAACCTTCTTCTTCTTTTCTTCATTTTCTGCTTTCTATTACTTTCCTTCTTCTTTTGTTCTTATTTGTTCGTTTTTCTTATTTCTTCTCTTCATTTTCTTCTTCTTTTGTTCTTATTTGTTCGTTTTTCTTATTTCTTCTTCTCTTTATTTTCTTCTTCTTTCTTCTTCCATTTCTTTTTTCTTATTCTTACTCTTTTTATTTGTTTAATTTTCTTTTCATTTCTTCTTGTTTCTTTTCCGTTTTACTTCTTTTTCTTCTCTGTTTATTAGTTATATATTTTTAGCTCTTCTTGTTTTTCTTCATCTTTTTGTACTCTCCTTCTCCTCGTTATTTTCTCACGTTTATTCTTTTCTTCTGTTGATTATTTTCTCTCAACTCTTCCTAATTATTTTTCTCCCGACATATGTGGTAAAATGTGTTTGTGTATGCGTGTGTGTGTATGTATGTATGTATGTATGTATGTATAAAGGGAGGAGTGTGAAAAATGAGGAACGAAAGATCGCCCGCCGACCGTTGCCCTTTGTTAGAGTATTGCTGCAGCATTTGCCTGGTATTGATCAAAGAAACCGAGGAGAACTGGCGAAAATTACTGTGCACTAGCATTTTGCTCCAGGCAGTGGCTGAATTCGACCCAGCTATCTAGCTAGTCTGGAAACTCCGCCTCCGTGGAGACTCGAGATTTCTCTTTGAGAAAACGGCAGATGGATGGGCTCTCTTTGCCCGGCGGTATTAAAGACGCCTCGGCAGCAAAATATGTCTTTGGCAACAAAGCGCGCGTGTGCGGCGGGCGAGTGCGCGGGCGCTGCGCCGCGCGGGGCGGGGGCGGGGCGAGGCGGAGCGCCGCTCGCGGCAGGCTGCCGTCAGCCTCGCCGCGCAGCGCCGCGCAGCGTAATTGACCGCGAGAGAGCCGGCGCCCACGCGCGCTTCTATCTCGGGCCCTCGCTCGCTCGTTATGGCTCCCGTGCTCCGTCTAGAAGCCCCCGCGACCCCTCCCTCCTGGACACCAGCCGAGAGCCACCTGCGCGCAGAAGGCGGGCAGCTGGCGGAACGTGCCCCTGGCCCCGACTTCATTGGGGCCCCGAAACCCTTTTGTTCAAAATAAATAACAATGTGTTTAGCTTGCATTAGAAAATTAACCACTGCAGGGTATTTCTGTTGCATGAAGAGATGAATTATCTTTATTATTGGGGAGGGTTACTTTTCTTTGAAATAAGGTCTCCATGAATGTACTGCCCCAAGCCCCTTCCTTCCTCTCCAGGGCCCTTGGTTGCGCGAGCTGTTCTCGCACACGACCGACCAATTTCCACGCCCTCTCCTTTCTTCATTTTCTCCACGTGAGTCATCACCGCCTCCTCCCTTCCTCCGCTGTCCGCCCACCTTGTAAACGATGCAACTGCCCTCTGTGTCCTTGCCCCTCAGATTCTTTGCCGGCCTGTTCTCGCCGTGCCTCGCAGCCCCTAGCATTCCTCTGGCGCTCACCCTCTCCCCCTCCCCCTCGTCCCTCTGCATAACAAACGAACGTCCCGTCGACCGCGTCCGCTCAGCCGTTGCTGATAGCGGAATTGTTAAAGAAAGGTTAAAGTTCAGGTCGCTCCATTGAGAGAAACTGTACCGCCCGCGTGAACTTTAAATAGACTCTCACAGAGTGGGTGGTGCTTTTTTTGTCACGTGGAGCTACTATCGCTCTTCTTTTGGACTGTGCTTCTCAGGTAACAAGAAGCTAGTACGGGTGCAAAGGAAGTGCCACTTATTTAAATGAAAACTAGATAATTTGAGGATATTATTCTACCTTACAAAAGTATATTGGTATCCTTGCTGTGAGATAAAAGGGAATAACAAACTCCTTTCAAGATTCAGGTTCATTTTATATTTTTTACTTCACGTAAAAACAGAGCTCCAGATACTTCAGTCCAATAGCTTCTCTTTAATTTATATTGTACTTGAATTATTTAACTTTTTATGTTTTCCTTTACCACATTTTGTTTGAAAAAATTGAAATGTATGTTGTTTCTACTACTAGTTGTCGATGTATGTCAAATGCACTCATTTAATTCAAAAGCAGTAAGGTGAATTATATTTCAATAATTTACTTGAAGATATTTTATTAGAAGAAATTAATGAGGAAGAAGAAAGATTCTCTTTTGATCATTAAATTATAACATTAATTAATTTTCGAATAATATCTCAAGATAAATCATTATTTCTTTCCATCGTTTGAGACAAATAGAAACGTTTTAACGTTATAATTCATTATCTTTGATAATGATCTAAATTTGTCTAAAAAATATTTTCTAAAACATCGACCCACATATTTATACTACACATTTCATGACTAAATGAAAGGTAACAATTTGAAACTCTATATAATTTTCAAATCTCGGACGACGAGTTTGTATTTGTGTTTTATATAGCTTATCCCGTAAGTGTAGTGCACGCTCTATCCGGAGAGTCAACTTGTTTTAGATGGAGAGTCCTCCAAAGAGGACAGTCAGAAAAGCAGGACTCGAAGCAGTTAGAAAGGATTATTACAAAGGAAAATATTCCTTTTCCTTGTTCCCAAAGGAGATAAATCGACTTGGCTCTCTCGCCGCAAGCCTTTCATCCCGCAGGGAGCCGCGAGGGCCAGCGCGCCGCAGCGGGCGAGAAGCCCCTCCCTCGGCCACCCACCCGGCCCCGGGGGCCCACCTGGCCGGCGCAGCGGGCGCAGCGGCCGCGTCGCCTTCTATACTGATCGTGAAAAAGAAAAATAATGCTTAATGTAACAAAGCAAAGATATATAATGAATTAGTTTACGTTTGCATTGTATACATTTTAAAAAAATATTTAATACGCCTGTAACAAGTAATATACTTCAGCTTCCGGGTCAATGACCGCCATCTCGATCAGGTTTTTGTCCAGTTTCCCTGATCCATTGAGCAAATGCTGAGATGGCCCCTTGTTTTGCTTCTGGACGTAAATGTAGCTTCACTGTGCGCACGTTTTGTTGAGCACTCCTTTTGCTTGTAGTTCATTTACCGTTGAAATTGATTTTCTATAACTCGGGAACAAACATTTTTCAAATATTTTTATTTTTCTAAAATAATTATTTTCTAAATTAATTTTTTCGTTTTTTTAATTCTGGCCCTCAAGAAAATGTGCGCCGATAAATTTCTTTCCCCACACGTCATATACAGTTTTTACTGTTTTTTGACAAATAAATAAATAAAATAAATATTGGCTCTCCCAGCGGCGGAGGCGCTGCGCCGGTCAAGACCAGCCAAGAGGCAAAGGGCTGTGGAGTTCGTACGAGGAAACTGCGATATTATAGTAACAAATCTAGTCATTTGTACGGTTTCAAGGTGATCTATTTCAATGACTTGTTCCCATCAGTATTAATTCACAGTGTGATAGCCACTAATCATTTCAGATGATGTGGCAATTTTTAGTCTCTCGACAATAATATAATGCCTTTTTCACCCGAGTTCAGGTTATGGTCGTATACATTTTCACACCGCTTCTCGAAGCGGACCCTAAAATTAATACGGTTCGAAACGTTAATTAAATTGATGTGTTGCATAAGCATGTTTGACGTTGTATTTCCTTACACACTATTGTGTATTATTTATCATTATCATCGACTGTCGTCCAATTTACATATTTTTTGTAAGATATTTTATATTATTTTTTTAATCTAATCTGTTTTGTGAAAACTATTGTCCTTTTGGATAATTGTCTCTAACAACCTAAAACAATTGACTGTGTAATCTCCTTTATCTGCGATAAATTTATATCTTGTCTCCATGTTCAATTATTTTGATAAAAACAAAATTGCATCATTTTGAAAACCTTCCGTGATGATTTTGATGTCAACGCTAACAGCCGCAAAAGGAAGTCTCTAAGCAAGAGTGCGACAATCGAAGCGGTGATTCTCGGAGACAAACGAGAATTGACAGAGTTACAAGAAGCGGAACAGCGCATTGTGGAGGAAACGGCGAGGACGAGGCTCGGGGAGGGGGGTGGCTTCGAACCCCCAATCAGCTGCGGACGTCCGCACTCTGGGGACGTCCGCACTCTGGCTCCGGGGAATCCCCGCACGAAGAGGCCACCGAGCGCAGCGGCCGCCCACGCAATTCGCTGCGCGCGCACCGAGCCCTTTTCCGTGTCTGCTCTCCTCTCTTTCGCCCTCTCTATGACGTCACGCCCGCGCCCAATGTTCGAACTCTTTCGAACCAACCGGGTCTCCTGAGGTTTAGAATAAATTGATATATTGAGGAAAAAAAATTATTGCTTTATTTTAGACCGATATAAAGTAACATTTTACATTAGACGTTATAATTAAATTATAAATAGAAGCATTTGTTCTGACATTTATGGCTTTAATTAGCAATGGTAACATATGTATCTACGAAATAATTGTAGGGAATTGATCAATTTAAGAAGTTCAACATAAGTTAATTGGAAACTAATAATAAATACTTGTATATTTTTGAAGGTGAAGTGTATATCCCACCCGCCACTTTCATTAAGTACTTATTTTCTTATTTAAATTTAACGAACCGTCGTCAGTGTTGTATAGATCTCTGTATTATGGATGAAATACGTAAAATTAATATCCCAAAATGTTCGTTAATGTGATTTACGACCCTGCGCCTAATAACTATTCTTTCCGCTGTCTCTGTAAGTACCGACAACAATACTCATTGGCTAGTGAATTATTGTTACCGGCACATGATCTAAGTAATTCACTTACATCACCAAATTTCCATTACCTTTACCCCCCCCCCACCGCTTAGAAATATTAAATAGATTTGCTGCAATAAAAGTTCTGAAATGTAATGCAATTATCTTGATGTGAACTAAGCTTAGCTGAAACATGAAATGTCATTGCTAGAACGATATTTCTATCCTTCATTCAAATAAATGATAAATGTAGTGTTATATTTTTTTCAATTACCAGGACTAATGGCCAGATATGATTGATTTTTATCCTTTCCAACTCAATTGTAATGTCTGGAAACTGATTTGATAACAGGATATGCGACAGCGGAAAATTGTTTTTGGTGAAGATAGAAACTGCGCTAGTAAAGAAAATGGGTAAATAACAGTTTCCTCTCTGCTCTTCTCTTTTTAAATCTTTTTTCTCTCCAGCTTTTCCTCTTTCTTTCGTTAGTTTCAAGTGCAGACGATTGTCCCTCGCGGCGACGACGGAAACACTCCTCCACATTTTCTCTTTGGAGTTGCACGACCATCGGGCTGACTGACATCTTTGAAGTTAGCTGTTGGCTCCGGAAAGTGGGTTTCAATTTCTCGGTCACAGACAGCAAACTCTCGTTGAAATGTACCATCTGAACTTTCAAACCGTTTAACTCGACAGCTGATGCACGTGTATTATAAATATTAAATTTGATAGCTTCATTATGTGTATTATTAATTTACAATGTGCACAGGAATTTAAAGAAAACTGTGCAGAAAACTAACCATACAAATTAGAGGAGTCTGAGTTTTGCTTCGATTTTTACTGAAAAATGCAAATATTTCATTGTGTTACCCCGCCTATTATTACTGGGCCAACGGACTAAATTCTCCTCCTCGGCGCGTCCCTGCTTACAAAAGAACTCGCGTCATGCGACGCAAGGGTCCAAGGAAGAGGCCGTCAGACATTTAATATTTGATATTCATGTGTTGCAATAAGGAAGTGAAAGGTTTCTTGTATATTCTTGGGAAGGAATTGTGATTGTATTCTGTTGTGTGTTATTACAGATTCTTGAAGTCTGTGTTTGCTAAAATATTTAATTTATTGCAATAGAATACGAGATAATTTTTATTCTTCAGCAACGTGCGTGATACTTATTGGACAACCATTTTGTGTGGTTTTGTTTAGCAGAATTTCTGCTGCTGCAGGCCACTAATTAGTATCAGTGTATGTAAAAAAGATGCAAATTTAATGTAAATGAGATTTTAAAAAATAAGGCCTCGAGCGCAAGATTAAATATTTATGAATCCATGGTATTTCAGTACATTTATATATTTTTATAAAAGAGTAAAATAAAACTATTAGCGACTGTGTTTAAAAATAAACAACATGTATTTTTAATACTAAAATATTTCGATGCAAAACAAGAATAATGAAAACTCAAAATTGATGTAAATAGAACACACCAAACTTGAAAATGAAACCAATTGCGTGTAAAATGAAGTATTCCACAATTATTGTTCTAATTTATACCATAAACGTTTTGATTTAACGCCAAAATAACATTAGTCTTGATCCGTGCTGCAATAAATAATGTTACATTATGGCATTGTAATATTCTCTAAAAACATGAATTTGGAAAAATAGTATCGCTTTTAGTTATCACTCTGGCAAATATGAGAATAATGTACGAGTGTCGCGTGAGAATTGCATGTCAATAATTTGATCGAGACACATCAGATGTGAAAACTAGTCAATCTGTGTACACTACGTGCACGTCGTATCTGTGAATTAAGATTCAAAATACTTAGAACGTAATTTTTAACGGTGCATTCTGTATTTACGCTGTTGAGTTTTTGGCAACGATTGTAAATTATTGCACACTTTTTTTACTTCGTGTACTTGAGAGTTTTTGCATTTTTCGAGGGGACGTTGATCTAAAGCAGGCGCTTACCAGAACTAGATTCATGACATCATAGCTAAGGAAATACGTCGCGTCGCCAAGGCCACTTTTATCACACGTCTCCTCTTCTATTCGCTTCCCATTCTGCGGACGTCCCGCTGCGCTGCATTCAGATCGCAATTTCCGTTGCATTCGTGGAGCGTTCACTATGCATTCACGAGAAGAAACTGAAAGAGATTGAACTGAAATCCTGCAAACGAAACCAGTAGAAATGTGAGTAAAGCCTTGTTGATTAGAGTGATTAAAGTGAGTAAATCCTCTCGCGTACGTTAAAACGAAAATTAGTAAATATACGTAAGTATTTTTTGTCAAGAAAATGGTAAAGGTTTGTACGTACAAGTCTAAGAACAGTTGATGACAAGCGGTTCACATTCCACGGACGGTCGCGGTATTTCCTTCTATTAACATAATATTCTCGAACGTGACCTTTAAGTGTTGCGTGTGTTCACAATAGTAAATCGTGTGCTTGCGGCTCCCCTGACAGTTGACCCTAAGGACATTGTTTTGGGCAGACATGATGTAATTAGTCGATATCCTGTAGTACACCTGAATGTTAGAATTTAGCTTTAGTTTGGCAGGGTTTTATTTTTGCAAATAAGCGAAACTTCGTAGTTGAATTGATCTTTTCAAAAGAATCACGTGAACAGTACAAGTTATGAAAACTTATTTTAGTTGAATATACGTTCCTTGTGAACACTGTTGTTATGAAGGAAATATTTTCAAATGCTTGGTCGTATCTTAATCAGACTACACTTTTCTTTAACAAAACTTTGTTTTACAGAGTTGAACACAAATACAGAAACTTGCTTCTAAGATAAGGCTCTTGTGCTATATTTACTGTAAATGATAATTCCTGGTTAAACATACTTTGTACACATAATGGAAATTTTAATAAAATCTCAAAGTTATATTGTAAACTCTACCACTGATTTCCCTGCGTGAATCTTTGAAATATCGTGATACTTTGAAGAGTTTTGGGTAAACAACGAATGAAAGACGTGATATTGTTTGATGCTTCAAAACGTTCTTAGATATGAACTTCGATGAAAATTGAAAACAAGAAAAGCGATTGTGGGACAAATTCCCAGAGAATCGCTTTTGAGGTAGTTGCAAGGTTCCCAGCATCCCTCATCTATCGGCCCCTGGGGACAGGCTGTCGTTCCCTGTCCGCCATAATGCAGCGCCGGGGGCCAGTCACTTTGCCCCTATCTGCCTCGCGCTGTAAACAGCCTTCCCGGGAAGACACAGGCGGCGGCGGCGGCGGTGGCGGCGGCGGCGTCAGCGGGCGGCGCCGAGCGGCGCCGGGCGGCGCCGGGCGTCCCCGGAGGCGCCGGGCTCATCTGCGCGCCCTGCCGCGGCGCCGCCGCTTAAATCTGGGCCTCTCGCCCCCCTCGTGCCCCGGCCCCTAGCGAACCCCCTTCTTTGTGCGGCGCCGGTCGATATTCGCCGGAGGCTCCGCGGGTCGCGCGTCGTCGCCGGAAGTCGCCTGCGCGCTCGCTCGCCTCTCCCCTCCCCCTCCTCCCCCCTTCCTCCCCCTCCTCCCCCCTCCTTCCCCCCTTCCTCCCCCCTTTGGAGGACGTGTCCCCACCCCCGCCGCCCGCTGCCAAGACGTTTCTTGCCCATCTCCCCCCGCTTCCTGTCTTCTCCACAAAGGAGTCGCAGCGTCTTATCTGCTTCGCGTCCCTTATCTGCTGCGTAGTGTTGCTTACTATGCTCTGAGTGTAATCCACGTTTTATAATTTTACCTCAACTGCTTTTAGCGAGGAAAGGATTTTTTGTAGGAACTGATAGTATTACGTACTAGTTGCTTTACCAATTCTGGAAATACGCTTTTTTCTAATCACTTTTTCACATAGTTTTATTTATTTATTTATTCAAATTTAGAACATAATTTGATCAGATAGGATTTTAGCAAATACTAGATATAAATATTACTGTGCTTGTCTTCTCTTAGGTTTACTAAAGTAACACATATCGGAAGTAGTTAAAGATTGTGGCCAAGACTATATATATACTAGTTGACCCGGCAAACGTTTGTTTTGCCATATAAATTATTCCTAAGATTATTTTAGTATAAGAAATGACTAACTTATTGTCAGTATTTGAGGATGTGGTATATACGAGTTGAAGAGGCATGAAGCGCTGTGAACGATAATGAAATATAAAAATAGAACAATACCAAACATTAATATTTTTAATTTATTGTAATTTATTTTTGGAAATGATTTACATTGCTAATTATAATAATTTTACTAAAAAACCATATCCCTCAACACAATAGAGGGTACAATATTTTTGCTATCCCATTTAGCTAACACAAATAAACTGGATAGTTTGCCCACTCGAGAGCATGCCATCTATAATTGACCGTGTGAAAAACATGGTGTGCTCAAAAATAAGCCACAAACAGACATCGTTTGGCCTTGAGAATTATTGATAGTCATCGCAAATGCCAATCGTAATGGAAATTGAAGACGTTTAAATTGAATTGGCACATCTGTGGGTATAATAGGAATCCGTGGCAGTAATATATTGTCACCTAGACATTCGCCATTTAAAATTATGGCTTCGATAACGTTTTTCATTACAACCCTACAAATTAATCATAAATTATTTAAAAATTACACCGAAATAGAAAAATAATAATTGTAAATTGACGATTAACGCCCACACAATAAAAAGAATGGCCGAAAACTGTAGTAAGTGAGAAACGGCTTATTGTGTGAGAGATCTCATCTCTACTCCGTGCTGCTTATTGGGTCAGAAGCAATGTTGCCAGATGTGAAACTTCCGATTGCAAAGTTTCAAGTTCGAAAATTCGGATTTCTTCTCATGAATGCGGATTTACTATGTATAATATAATTTAAAAATAGGGGAAAATATCAATAATGCATATATCGACATAGAATTCCGTTTTATTAATTAAATAAATGCGATATTTTCTCACTATATTTGTTCTGTGTTTGTTCTCACTATATATAATGTTTTCGATTCACCCAAGAAATTCAAAATATAAAATATCAGTACTTTTGTTATTAATGTACTTTCAATGTATTTTTAATCTCTGTGTAAAATGAAGCCGTGTAACGTGATTTTAACATTTTGAATTTCAATATCCCGCGAAGTGCATCATTTCTCCGGCTCTAATAAACGCAGTAAGAATGTGAACGACGATACGTATTCTTATTTGGCGTAATCGGAAAAGACTAACCAACAGGTCACCTATTTGTCCTCTGAATCTCTAACAGTAAGACAATAAAGGGCGGAGTTCACGATAACACCTTGGTGCTTGGTCATCAATTTTCGAATACGGCAATTGGATAAAGCCCTAATGATTGGTAGATGATTGGTGTATTATTGCTTTCTACTTTAATCGAATAGAGAGAGTCAGCATTTTGAGCAATCAAACTTTGTCAACCATAGTTAGCGGGACATCTAACGATTGATATAATAACTGAGGAAATGAAAAAAAAAAGGATTTTAATCCACTATCACGGAAATGCAAATATTTTAGGCATCCTCATCACTTAACGCGGATTAGCTGTTAATAATGTGGTATAAAATGCGGAAATACGGTACATCTGGCAACACTGGTCAGAAGTGACGCCGTTAGATGCCTTGCGGGGATACTGATCAAGTGATAATTACATCATTACATCATGTAAATAATCAGGGATTTCTTTACCTATTGTTGCACTAAATGGCAATAAAAACGAAAATATATGTATTAAAAGACGGCAGGAGAAATGAATTAACGATAATAAATAAATCTTCTCTAAAGAACAATCATTTAAAAAATTGTTATAAAATACATGTACACATTTTTAACTGTTCACCAATGAATCTTATCTCCATTTTGTACATTCGAGAATTTAATATCAACTTCCGAAGGCTAACTAAACATTAATTAATTAAGGCTAATTAAACATTTCTCAGTAACAAACATCACAAATTATTAAAACAAAGTTCCTAGTCCCAATGTCATATCTACCTGTAGTCAAATAGTAATTGCTGTGCTTTTTTTTCCTGCAAATTATAGAATTAATTATATATTATTCTCTAACATGTTTAAGACACTTTAAACCTAACGCAACAATGCATTGCGGAGAGAAACATTTTTCTAGCTGAGCCCGGCAGACGTTGTTCTGCCCCTATATCTCTCTTTCTCCGTCTCTCTTTCTTTCCCCCTCTCTCTCTTTTTCTTGTCTCTCTCTCTTTCTCCGTCTCTCTTTCTCTCCGTGTTATTCACATTTAATAGCAGTCTGCACATCGCTGAGAAGGTGCGTAATATGGAGAAACATCGTGCAGCTGGTGAAATACCACCGTGTGAAAAAACCTACCGTGTGTAGCGGGTTGCCTAAAAAGTGTAGTCCCTAAAATTTAAAAAAATGGGGTGGACCACCCTTATCACTAAGAGGTATAAAAATAGATAACAACCTATTCTCAGCCCTACTGAATGAACATACAAAATTTCATCAAAATCTGTCGAGCCGTTTCGGAGGAGTATGGTAACTAAAACTGTGACACGAGAATTTTATTTATATATATATATATATATATATATATATATATATATATATATATATATATAATATACACAACTTATTTATGTACACAATCAACACTTTTTTTAATATTATTGTAGAGTTTTTCCTCTCATTTAACGGTAGACATTGATGTAATTCTCTGCCTGTTCACGTAAATAAATTATCTTCCTCCATTTTATTCTCTTCTCTGACTATTCTACAGTGCATCGTCGTTCATTTCTGTTCCTTTGTTCTTGCTCATGGTTATACCTCATTGAGCGATTTGTTCTGCTCGATGTAACAAATGATCCCAAATCCCTTTAGACTGCAAGCGATACAATATAATCACTTTATCTCCACAGCAATTGGTAATATTTGTTTAAGCTGCTTTCCTGGCAATTGGCTTTTATCGAAAGGAGTATGATTGTGGTGATCCTCGTGCGACAGGTCTTTCTCGCAGAAAGTACTAGCGTTTAACTGATAGCAACACGTTTCTAATTTCTTACTTATATGAGTTTATCTATTGCTAACTGTGCGTGAGTTAAGCAATATATCACGAGTAATTTGTTGTGATTACCAATACTTCAGTTTTGGTCTACATTTTACTTCTTTGTGTTTCATCACAGTGGAATCATACATTTTATTTTTATAAAGTTTCAAATTCATCAAAGACGAAATGAGTACAAGCAGGCTGCTAAGTTATGTGTCAATGCATTGATTGATAATCATTGACTTGAATTTTTCGTATTATTTATTGTGCAAACTTCACATCACTTGCTCAAAATCAACTAAATCATATAACAGTGCACAATAAATCGTGAAACAAAACTTTTCCATGGTTATTTTACTTCGTAGAATCCACTCTATTTAAATGACACATGACATTGACACATTATTCCAGAGAATAAAGTAACTCTTCTACATAGGAGCTCGTGAATTTCACATAGCCATACGTTGTAGTCGCGATTGTTTGCAATAATTCTGTAAATAACTGAAAGAGAGCAATTCTTGTTGATTTCGCTGCTGCTCGTTGGCTTCCACCCAACTGGTAAAGCGCCTTGCAAAGACATTAGAATGGCAACTCAGTGTTATTTGTTAATTATCCATGCACTAAGTTCGATAACGCCGTCCTTTGCCTGTGCCTTGTTTACTCATTTCGATGAGCACCCACGCGTTGGCGTCGCTCTGGTGGGACGAGCTGTAAATTGGGAATGCGATCCGCGTCGTATTTAGTAACGCGGATTCCATTCATTGCAACAAACGAAGCCCCCTCGGTAGAGCGCCGATTCGGGATTCGATAGCAAGTGCAGGTAACCGAATACCCTGAAATGAACGCGGCTGTTAGTTGTTGAGCAACTCGTGGACACTGTCGCGTTTCCCCCCAAGTCCCCGACGCTCTCCCTCGTGGATTCATCACACTCCAGTGTCCCCAGCTGCATTCGTTCCGCTACCACTTGCACAGCCCTCGTTACCTTCGTTGCCATCACCAACAAAGCCGCCCTCGCCGCCCTCGCCGCCCTCGCCGCCCTCGCCGCCCTCGCCGCCCTCGCCGCCCTCGCCGCCCTCGCCGCCCTCGCCGCCCTCGCCGCCCTCGCCGCCCTCGCCGCCCTCGCCGCCCTCGCCGCCCTCGCCGCCCTCGCCGCCCTCGCCGCCCTCGCCGCCCTCGCCGCCCTCGCCTCTCAGTCTTCCCTCATTACTCTCAAAGTCCCCGCCTCCGTATCCTTCCTGCACCTTTCGTCCTCGATATCTGGAAGCTCTACGTGCGCGTTACCCCTCCTGTGTTCCCCCGCCACCTCTTCACTCATCACCCACGCGTCGTATCCCTCTCCTCTCCAGAACTCACGCCCCTGCCCTCACCACTACTCTCTCGCCGCCGCCGCGTCCGCTTCGCACCGGCGCGCGTTTGCGAACAGCGCCATCGCCGCGCGCGGAGCTAACTGCATCCGACGCCCACGCGCGCGCCAAGTAGTGCGGTAATTATTGAGAAGCGCGAGCGGTCACGGCGGCGCGGGCGAAGCTCCACTGCGACACACAATGGCCGCGTCGGACAAACTGCGCCAACTGCGGGAGACGGCGGCCCTAGTTTGGGAATTGAGTTTTCTCAAACTCGGTTCTTTCTTTAAAACCATTACCGACCTCTGGCGCCCACGCCTCTCGGGTGAGGGTTGAAGGGCGCTTCTGCTGGGGAAAATGAGAGCGACTCGACGCTGGTTTTTTCACCGGTCAATTTGTAAAATTAATCTAAAGCTCTCGAATCTCATCCTTACTCGGAAGGAAATAAAATATTTGAGAGGTGATGCGTTAAGAGATATCTTAACTCTTAACGGGCTTGAGGAAAACGGAGTTACATAGGCGATATCTACACCAATTCAATGGCAGGCAAGCCTTCTCTCAACAATAGGGAGATTTGACGCTCCGTTACCTCCTAATCTGCAAGAGCACCGCACGACTTATAAATTAGACACGTTTCTATGAATGGGGGTGCGTTTAGAATTTGTTGTTTGGAAAATAAAAATTGCAATAGTTGAGTAAAAATTAAAATGAGTATCTCGAATTCTTTGATAGTTTTATTTCACAAGATCCTCAAGATATTTTAATGCTTTTGTGATACGTATCATCTTATCTTAATAATTCAAAATTAAAGTACAGTGTAAAGGTAGTTATGAGCATGTGATAGGCACATTAAACTCACACTGGTAATATTAAACTAAGTTAATTATCATTTGAATTTAACTTGCGGACGAAAATAATTTGGTGTGAATGTTTCTTCTTCGAGAGGGGTCACACTAATATAAAAAGTACTAATTTGCACCAAGCATTGTACTGCACTTTTCCATTCCGCGCTACATGCCACAATGCGTTTATTTGCTACACTTGCAGCATTGGCTGAACGCTTGATGTGAGGATACATTTTCGTGAGCACTGTGTTGTTTAGTGTTTCGTTGATTGATGTTCTCGGTCACGTCAACTGATGTGGTCATTAATTCCTTTAAGTGTAGTGATTTTATTATCCGGGAGGTGGTGGTGATGTTTTCCCTGCTGGATGATGATATCTGGCGCCGACCTACTCGGCTTGCGGGGGATTTCCAACTCCTGGTATCTCCCCCCACCGGGGCACCGCCCTATTTCGGACAACCTCTAAGATGTATTACATATACTTATTTGTGTGAGTAAAGGAAGAGGATAGAACGAAGAAGGACAGATCTCGCGCGTTCTTCACCCTTTTGTTAAGGTATTTCTCCGGCATTCAATTAGTCACGGCATCAAGAAATCGCCAAAAACTATCAATAAGAGCAGCCAGTCGCTAGCATTCTCACACAGCGGCTGGCTTCGACTTAGCTATCTAGCCAGGCGTCCCAAGCTCCCCGGTCAAAGTCGGTGCAGAGTTGTGTGTTTTAAGTTGCTAAACTGTCATTAATACTCTACTAACAGAATGTGATTACGTTTCCAATTTGATACAACTAACCACGAGATGTTAATATTCGAATACTCGCACATTTGGCAAAAGCTAATTTGGTAATGGTTGTTGTCTCTGTGGCAATTTAGAGTTGTAAGCAGTTTGAATAAATTGAAAGTGAACCGTAAATAACCAATGTAAAGCAAATGCAACTAGTTATAACAGTATGGTGTAGTAGCGATTTGTACGCCCTCTACATTCGAAACGAGATCACGAGACTCCACTTTTGTAAGTGGACGACGGACAACAGCCTCTCGAAGGTCAAGGGCAGCCAACGGCATTTCGTTCCGTGTCAACCGAAAAGAGAGCCCTTCTACGCGCCGCGAGATAATATTTCATCCGAGAAGTAAGATCGATTCTTTCGATTTGTAGTATTTATTCATATCTTTTTGTACATTAAATGCGTTACATTCCATACTTAAATTCAATTTTGTTACTATATGTGATTCCAGTTATTGAATATTTCCAAGATCCTTTTGGGAAAAGTTTTATTTGAAGTCGCGTTTCTTGTCGAGGCAGTACTTGGGAAAGCCGATCCTCGGTGACCGAGATCACTAGGCCAGAATTGTCGTAGCGATCTCGGACCGAAGGGGTTCGAGCCCCGCCTCGGCCATGGTTGTACTTGTGTTCGTCTTTTCACCCTCTATCATTACCATATCATGTCATCTTCACAGTTACCGTAACATTTAAACCCAAGAGTGGTCACTAATGACCTAGATGTTGATGCGACCTTAAATAACAAAAAAAGTACTTGGGAATACTGTCAGCAGATGCGCGGGTCCTTCTGAGGTGAGTCCCTCCCTGGCCTGTTTTTTCAGTGGTCGAGTAAAAAATAATAAGAGCGTAGGCTTCTGCGGCTTGAGTCAGTAGCTGTTTGGCTGTCCGGGAGTCGCACAAATGCCAACGTTTCGGCCGCGACCTTCTATGACCTTCCTCAGGGCGAATTGCTTGGGTGAAATGACATTTTGCCCTGAGGAAGTTTGTAGAATGGCGGCGGAAACATTGGCACCTGGGCCTAGGACAGCAAATCAGCTACCAATAAATAATACGATTCTCTAACATCGCATGACGTCAGCTGTCTCATAAGCAGTGATGCCCTGAGTGTATAGTTGTAAATCTGTTGTGAGAAATTGAGGATTAACGTAATAAAATATTTGCAAATTGCAATAAAATTTGAACTATTTCATTGTTTTTTTTTATTTTTCAAGTCTTTCTGCGTATCCAACAAAATCATCGTCACCTCTCACTTGGCCAGAGGTTGCATAGTATTACGTGAATTTAAGCATGCATTCAAAATTAGTAATATAATTGTTCACAAACATTATTTTGTATGCATTTGGTTATCAATTGGTCAAAAGTGTTTTATAATTTGTAGCGTACATTTTCGGAACATACGTGATATGAATAATTTTTAATTTCCTATTGTTTTTACCTCTCTATAAATGTTTCTTTTATGTTAATCAGTTGATGATAGAATTACCACGTGCAATAACTAAATACTGCATTCATTCACGATTCAGGGAAATAACTAGTTAAATATGTTTATGTAATTTTACGTGTTATACCAATTATCTGTAGGTTGAAACTTTTCCGGCGGTATTTGATAATTAGTCATGAGATTTTAATTATAATGGAAAGTTAATAGCGTTATTGTGCTATCAAAGCTCGTAATAAAGCTTTGAAGCTACCCTTTTCATAGGAAATTAGCAAAAATGTTTACGCCTAGCACTACGTTTGCAATTCCGCCCAACCAAATGAATTAATTTAATTTTACGACAGTCACTCAACATCTTTCATTCTTTCTCGCTTTCTGAGGATGTATATGTCATACTTTCCATGCAAATTAATTTTGGCTTTATAATCTTTCGAGTTCTTAACTGTATTGCTGTCCCGCACGTTTCATTACTCAAGCATCCTCCTGTCTCACCCGTTCGTCGCAACAGTTGCGACACAATAACGTTATTAATTACTTTTGAGGAACAGCCTGAAATCGACTGTCCAAACCCGATCCTAGACTGTGTTCAGAAAGCCGCGGTTAAGCAAAGCTTTTATGGAAGTAGATCGATGCTTCTGGCCGATGACTTAATTAACTCGCAGCTTTGTGCGTCGGCAACGTCAGAAGCGGCGGCGGGGGCGGCGGCGCAAGCGGTTGTGTCCCAGTGCGTTGCGACCGATTCATCGATCCTGCACGCGCCGCTTCCGGCTACCTCCGCCTCCCCCCCCTCCCGCAGCTCTTTGGCGTGGTCCATGGGCTGGTCGCTGGCTCAGCTCGCCCTTTCTCTTGGAGCTCTCTCTCTATAAAATTTTCTTTTTCCTTTTATTCTTTTTTCTTTTCCTTTTTCTTTTGCCCCTCTTATTTGTCCCCTTTTCCCTGTTTTCCCCTCTTCTTCTTTTCCCCTCTACTTCTTTTCCTCTCTCCTTCTTTTTCCCTCTTCTTCTTTTCCCTCTTCTTTTATTTGGTAAATCATAAAATGTACTCCTTCTTTACAATTGTCTTTGCATACCTGTATTTATTTAAACATATATTTTACAGAAAACTCATTATTCTATAATTTGCCACAATTGTTAATTTTCACCCTGTAATTTTTATATATGCCTCTTGGTTCTATTTATTCTTTTTTACGGATAATTGTATCACTGATCTTCATTTACGTTCCTACGTACTATAAAAACTCTCCAACTTCTCTTCCTACACGTCATTTTTTCTCTCACTTCTCTTTATGTGTTCCCCTTTTTTATCACCTTTTATTTCAGTCCAGTGACTTCGTCGTTTCTTATGAAATGACACTCTCACAAAACGTTTAGAATACTCTGGAGACTAGATATCCACACCTGTATCTATTCGCTTGCGGTGTTTGTGAACATTTCTTAGAAGTACGGATATTTCGTAACCTTTATCTTTACGACTGACCTTCGTCCACCACATACGCTATATTAACGTTCTCTGTTCCTCATCATTGAAAAAATCACACCTCTGCAATCATTCATACGGAGGGCACTAGATAAGTTTTCTACCTAACCAAGTTACCGACTTTTGAGCGGGGCGCGCATGACGTTACAAGTTCAGACATGTCTGAACATGCTTTCTTCCAAGTTTCAGACCATTTCGCTCACAAGTCGCAGAGAAATCGGTTGCCAATTGTAGTGCTGTGCGAAATAGTCATGGATCAGGCGAAGTTGGAGCACCGAGCTGTCATCAAATTTCTCACGAAGGAAGGCACCGGGCCCAAAGATATCCATTCACGGATGCTGGCAGTGTTTGGTGATAGTGCACCTTCCTATTTCCAGGTGAAGTACTGGTCTAAGCAGTTTAAATGGGGCAGAAAATCAATCGAAGACGATCCGCGCTCTGGCAGACCTGTGGAAGTGACTTCTTCGGAAATGTGTAAGAAAATAGAAGATTTTGTAATGCATGATAGACGTGTCAAAGTGGCAACAATAGCTAGAGAGTTCGAAGTGTCTGAGCCAACAGTTTTGAGCATTCTTCATGAACGTTTAGGCATGTCAAAAGTTTGTTCAAGATGGGTGCCCAGAATGCTCACTCCTCTCCATAAGCAGTGGCGAGTGGAAATGTGCGAGGAGAATTTGAGACTTTTTGAGTCGGATCCGGACAACTATATCGCTCAAATCGTCACGGGAGATGAAACATGGGTACATTTTTGGGATCCTGAAACAAAACAAGAATCAATGCAGTGGAAGCATAAGGGTTCTCCAACTCCGAAAAAGTTTCGGACGCAACCATCTGCAGGCAAACTCATGGCCACCGTTTTTTGGGATTCACAGGGCATTTTGCTTATAGAGTTCATGGAAAACAAGAAAACAATTACTGGTGAGTCCTATGCTAACACTCTTCTCAATTTGAGGAATGCCATAAAGGAGAAGCGTCGTGGGAAGCTGTCTAAAGGGGTGCTCCTTCTTCACGACAACGCGCCCGTGCACAAGTCCCAGAAATCAATTGCTGCAATTAGGGACTGTGGCTTTGAAGAATTAAACCACCCACCCTACAGTCCAGATTTAGCCCCCAGTGACTATTTTCTGTTCAGAAATCTAAAAAAAAACTTGCGTGGTCGTCGATTTGTGTCCAATGAACATGTGAAGAGTGCTGTAAATGAGTACTTTGAAGGACAGGAAAATAATTTTTATTTTTCTGGAATATCATCCTTGATTGAAAAGTGGAGAAAGTGTATTGAACTCGAAGGGGATTATATTGAAAAGAAATAATAAAATTTTCAATCTATCTCAGTTATTTCTTACTTAGGTAGAAAACTTATCTAGTGCCCCTCGTATCTTCCTTCCTTGCGCTTTCCAGCTTCTTTTCCAAGCATTCCACTCTCGTGACCTGTCTAGAGAGAGAAAATTCACAGCGATATATATTTGTACGTATTGTGCCGTCGAAAGTTTATACGAGCTATAAGGAGCTGTTTAAGAAATCTTCCTGTCTGAAAAGTTTCCGGCGCGCAATAAATAATGTCGGGGGCGTCCGATGATAGATGCGCGGCGGATGGCGCGTCGTCGGTCGACATCCATCTCAGAGGTCGGGTTTCGACGTCGGCCCCTTTGCACTGTAAACTTGGATCCTCCCGCCCCGCCTACCGATCCTTGCCTACCGCGACTCGCCTACCCTGCCCAACCTAATCCCTCTCCGCCTACCCTGCCCTGTCTACCCCGCCCCGGCTACCTCATCTCGCCATCCTTCTCTAATATGCCACCTTCCCCACTTCATCAATCCCGCTGTTCCCTCCGCCCTATCTATCTCCATCTGCCCTCCCGCCCCGTCTACCCCGCTCCTCCCTCCAACCACTCTTGCTCTGCTTACCAGTCCCCTTCCACTCCATTCCGTTCCACTTCGTCCGCCCCATCCCGCTCCACCCCTTTCCGTCCCGTGCGCCCCCACAACCGCCAGCTAGCCTTCTGACACCCCCTAGAACCCCCTCTCTCCATAGCTCGGTGTCAGCACAAGCTGTCTTGACAGGGACTCCGATGAGAAGCTCATAGGATTAGTGTTCCGACGAAGGCGGATTTTCGACACTAGCTTGTCAGCTAGGCCGAATTCAGACCCGCAGGAGAATTTTAGCGACCGGCTGCCCTGATAGGTAGTTTCTTGTGATTTCTCCTATCAATACCAGGCGAACGCCAGAGCAGCACCCTATCTAACGTGCCATCCCAAGCGAACATTTCTTCCTCTTCCTCTTCGTAGTAATTTCCTCTTCCCTTACTTATACACACATGCAGTACACAAAGGCACACGGCACCCCCATGGGGTGATACCTGGTGCGGGAATTCCCCGGAAGATACCTGGAGGGGGAATTCCCCGGCACCGAACCTCATAATTAAGCGGGAGAGAAACACTGGCACGTCCCGCAATGAAAAATTCATTACTAAACTGCGAATTTTTGCCTATTTGCCGATTTTTATTCTTCGTTTATAAACGCAGAATTTTAGATTACTTCTTCATTTTGAAGCAGTAGGTGTATTAAAATATAAAACTAATGCTTCAAAATGAATAAGTAACCTAAAATTCTGCGTTTATAATTGAAGAATAAAAATCAGCAAATAGACAAAAATACGCAGCTTATTCATTATGCTAACGGGACTAATGACCATAGCCGGAAACATCAATTAACCAATCAGTCAATCGATCTCCCTTCCCTCTCCGAGCCCGTCTTCACCACTCAATTTGTCCGCCCCCTCCCGCGTTGCATCTCACCGTCCTTTCTACTCGCCACGATAAAGGTCGCCGCCAGATGCCGGTCGCCTTCCAGCGCCCGCCCGCTTCCCCTCCTTTTCCTTCAAGCTTTAATCCTTTTGCGGTTTAATCTCCCCGTTCCTTTCTTCGACTTGTCGCTGGGGCGCTGTGAAAATAACGACGTTTGCTTGGCGGCAGCCGCTTCGTCTAATTCCGTTGGAAAGACGGTTGTCTTCTCGGGGGATCTACTGAGCCCCGTTACCTGCTTTCTGGGGCGATTCAACACTTCTCGTCGGAAGAAAAATCGCGTGCGCCAAAACGTTTCGTGTAATCCCCCATGTCGGTTCCAGAAAAAATATATCTTTTTATTACGGCTCTTCGGTGTCATTCTTCTAGGTTAATGTTGGATTAAACTTAGGGTCTCTTCGTGGTATCTTAGTTCGTTGCTTTATATAGAGATGTGGAAATTCCAAATACAGGCGATCCCCATATTCTCGATTCGAGAACTATGAGATGTTCTTCCTACGACTTGGTATCTAGACCTTTAAAGATATTAGGTAAGTTGAAGTTCTTCATTCAATATTCGTGAACTAGTTCTCGTATTCGAGATCTAGTTCTCTGAGGAGTCTTTACGAACTGGCTTTCATCTAGACCCGCTCTACGAAACGGAATTATATTCGGCGCGGAGGTTGAAGCGAAGTGCCGGGTGGAATACTACATCAGAAAGAATAGAAGTGATACCGGGATGTGGACGAGCAACGGAATACTTTCTTTCTATAGAATCGCTTTAGAAGAATTTGCTCTATTGCAGAATTATCTCATGAATAGAAAACTAAAGTTTTAAAGATTGTCTGATATTTGTACATTATACACTTTATTTTTTGAAAGAATCAAGCTGCTTTCAAATGTATATTCTTTTACATTTAAACATACTTATTTTTTATTTATAGAATACATGTTTAAGACGTAATTTATCATTTGTTATTTCACAGATCAGCATTAGAAACCAAACGGATATTTTCTTGATATGTATTGGACATTTTCGAGAACTACTCTGTCCTTAACCCTCTTGGTTTACTGCACAAAAATATCCCACTTTCCATTTCATGTTATTCCCTTCCCATGATTAATACTCGAGAAAAGATAACGGTTTTGTATCATTTATAAGAAACCATAGTCATACTACCCCAGAAGAGAGACACTGCTAGAGGGAAAAATACGCTTCAGTCTTGAATACAAAATATTTATAACGAAACGTTTTGAAGTTTGCATATCATGATAAACTAGTGGTGCTAAAACAGCACGTACTTTCTCTCCTTTGCTAATAGTTATGTAATACCATTTATACCACAGTATCTCTCCGAATTAACATATCACAATCGTCATTTTTTGTAAAACTCATTACAAATGGTAGAACATGTGGTGGGAAAACGAAATATTTTCAAGCAAATATCAACACAAATTTCACAATTATAACTCCTTTTCATACAGCTAAATCATGTCACAACAATGAGAGGTAATTCACAGAAATTCACGAGCCCGACGCGGAATACCATTGTATTATTCCAATCTGATATTCCTTGAAAGCTAGCAATTTTATATTTCATATATTTCAAATAGGTTTTAAAGAAATTTTAAACGATTAATTTGTAAACGTTAAAAGAAAGCTCCATTGTAAGAAACGATCACAGAAATATGAAACGATATATACATTCTAACTTACGTAGTATTCAGCTGTCTCAAAACACCTCTAAAATTACGTTCACGAAGCGCAGTAAATTCGGAGCGGGTGGATTTGTTTGTAGCCAAATTTCACAAAAAGTACTCATTTTCAAAAAACTCAACATAATCTTATTCGAAGATCTGTTTTTTATGAACACATTTTATTAAGAGAAAATTGTATCTTCAAAATTGTAGTTGTACTTAATTTTTTGACTCTGATTTTGTTTAAATGTTCGTGAAATCAGGCAACGAATATGAGACCTGCACCATGCCACCATGCTATTAAGCGTCCTTTACGCTATCTAAGGTCTAAATTTAATCAAAAAATTTTGTGCTGTTTTTAAGAAAATATGGTTTAACGAGCATAAAATTGCCTGTTTGACCCAAACATTCGCAAAAAATACTCATGTTTTTGACAAATTGAACATGACCTAATTTGAAGATCTGTTTTTTATGAACACATTTTATTAAGAAAAATGTATCTTCATAATTATAGTTCATTCAATTCATTCAATTGAAAAATCAGGATTTTCAACCAACATGGGACCTGCGCCGATGTCTTAGACGTCCTTCACTCTATCCAATAACAAAGTTTAATAAAAAATGATGAGCCATTGTTTTGTAGCTTTTGAAAATCTCCCAGGGGCTTCATGTAAAGTACCCCCAAAATTAAAATATCAGTTTTACATTGAAGAGACCGCGACATGAGCCATATCGATTGAGGAATGTCAATTTTGGAGAAATTAATTTAGCCGCTAGCGTTGCTCACAGACACAGACAGATGGACAAACGTTTTACCCTCAATCGATTTTTCGGTATGAAAGATCCACAAAACATGAATTCTTTCTACACCTCGTATTAGAGGAATTTTTATAAATTTATCAAGTGAATTTATCCACTTTTTCGTTGCCAAGTCCCTGTAATAAGAGTTTTTCTGTCGAAAATTTGCCGTCTTTTCTCGCGGCATTACAAAACTTTCTCTGTAACATGGTAGCGAGAAAATAAAAAAGACGTATAAAAGTATACTTATTGCTTACTCCTGGTTGATGAATGCTGAATTTTTATCATTGTATATTAAATTCTATAAATACTCGAAAAGCTATATTATATAAATCCTCGATAAATCTTTACGTTAAGATATACATTTATATCGTCATTTATAATTTATTAATACTGATAGTTATTACCATCGTACTATCAAGATTCATTTATCACCAGAAACAAATAAATACATTTTAAAATGAACTCATTTTGACACGTTTCCTAGGCTGTTGCAGGTAGATACCTGCGTGAGCGGTAACTGGCTCGAGAAAGGGGCCTCCGCGACGTTTGCCGTCCGCTCTTCTCCCTCTTGCGGCAGGCCCTTCCTGTCCCAACACGGTGCCCTACCGCTCCCCTGACCCTTCGCCACACTTCGCGTTGGCCTCCTTGTGTGCAGAAATCGCCCTCAAACGTCCGGCTTCACACCGCCGCCACAGCTCTTCACTCCTTGTGCCCTTCAACTCTCGAAAGTTCCTGCCTCCTCCCGTCTTCTCCCTCGCCACTTCTCACTTTCTATGTAATTTTTGCTATTCTATAATTATCTTCTTAAATTGCATTTTTCCTCACATACGCATCTCAAAAATATAGCACAATTAATTTATATATCACCCTTCGTAATATTTTCCTTTTTATATTTGAATATTGCAGGTGCCAATCTTTATTTATTTCTATACCTGTGACATTTATGCCTACTTTCTCCAAATGAACACTATTCTTTAACACTCATTATTACTATATTATGTATCGTTTTTTGATTACTGACCTATACCCATGTCCTCTACCTTAGACCATCCTCTGCCACTTCTATCTCCACGATCCTCCTTCGCCATCTCTTCCCCTCCTTGCCTCTCGCTCCGCTCTGGGCCTCATCCTCCCAGCGCTCGCCACTCGCGTGCCTGCAGCCCCTGCGGCGCCCCTGCCCCGCCCCCTTCTCACCGCGGCGATCGGCAGGCGCTCGCAAGGGGCGGGGTGCTCTTTCCCCCGACCTACGCCCCGCCGCCCTTCCCGGCGCCTCTCGTCGGCCGGCGCCCGCTAACCTAGTTGGTGTTTGTGTTGCGTGGCGCGCCGGCGGTGTCTTGCGGCCGCGTAACTCGATTGCAGCCTGGGCGATCCGGCGCTCGCCCGGCCGCCGCTCCCGGGCCGCGCATTAGAGCAAGCGCTCCCAACCCCGCCCCGCCCCGCCCCCTTCCACCTCCCCGGTGAGCTCGCGCGTCGCCTCTCCCGAATACTAATGCCCGGTGGCGCGCGTACCTGGGGCGTCGCATCGCGTCCCGCCCGCACCTCGGCGGCGCCGGGCCCGGTCCGCCCCCCCCCCCCCCAGCGAAGGCCTGCCGCCACAGCCGCCGCCGCCGTCACCGGAGCACTTCGCAGGCCCCCGCCGATTAATCATTGTCATCCGCAGTGCGCGCACGTGCAACGCCGTCTGGCGGCAGGGGCGGGAATGGCGGGGAAGGGGGCGGTGGGGGCGGGATGGGAGTGGCATGGGCGGAGGTGGGCGAGGGGTAGGTAGTGGGTGGGCGGTGCGTGGGCGGGGTGGTACGGTGATGAAGGGGGAGCGGTGTTGAGCGAGGGAGGCGACGGCGGCGGTGGTGGTGGGGCGGGGGAGGCGGAAACGGCGAGAGGGGCGGAGACACGGCCGCCCCATGGGGCGTTAACCCCCCCCCCCCTGCCCTCGCTCCCGCTCGCGCCGCGGCTTTGGGGAGCTGTCGAATTAACTCGTCACAGCCCGCGGGGCGCCGTGCGTGGGAAGATGGCGTGCGCCTCCTGGGACCTCCTGTCCCGCCGGCGCAGCGCGCGCGTCGAAATCATACTATCTGCGTGCCTCATGGGGTGGCTCACAAGACGTGCGCAGACTGGAAGGTTTGTTTGTAGTTTCCACAATTGGGGAGCACATGGAAAAACCCCTACATGATATTAGGATCACATATTCGCCATATTTTTTGGCACTCATGTATTTGTTGAAGTAGAGGGCAATCATTTCTATGCATCGGCATCCATCGCGTTTTGAACACTCTTCTCTTATGAACTTCAGATGTTTTCCGGTAATCACTTTGCGTGCGCTTAAGTGGCTCTAGAAGAAAATCAATTACCTCTTTCAACTTGAAATGGATAACTGTTGTGTGAAGCCGCTCTGATTGTGTCAGTAAAAAGCGTCTAATGAGCAGGAAAAGTGGGAGGGAAGTTGTCACCTTTATTGTAATAGAAAGTATTAGTTTTGATTCTTTGATTGATTAATCCTGCCATATAAAGAATGCTTACGCAGAGAATGCGTATGCAAGCTACTTACCTGAATTGTGTAATGCATTTCAAACAACATAGCAAAGGAGGAAGTTGGTTCACCTTGACAGGTGAATCGAGTAGTTCGGTGCGGTGAATTGAAGGACAAAGTTGTCCCTTTTACGAATGGACAGAAATGGAGAATCGTGAAAAATTAGGTATGTGAAAAGACTGGATAAATAAACATTGTTGTGTATATAATATTAATAATGATGTTTATACAATGTTAATAAAGTATTGTTTATAAAATATGTGTGTACATATATTTCCGAGTCATACAAGGTTGAAATAAATTAGTTTTACTTTACGTATAACAAAGTACTGCTAATTTCTTATAGTATTATGAAAAAACATATAAAAGGGGTAAAAGTTATACCTATTGCCTATAGTATATTACATAGTCTTGAATAATGTAAACGATCAAAACCAATGTGGGACACTTGTTGTAGAGGGATATATTTCACGAAATGATAATGCTCCTATGGGCAGCACAATATACGCGAGGCCTAGACTGAGTGGTCAGTTTTTAACTGCACTTGACTGCCTCTCGATGTTTGGTCCTCCAGCGGCCAGCAGGGCATCAACCCGCCCTCGCCGCCCTCGCCGCCCACGCCACCCTTGCAGCCCTTGCCGCCCTTGCCGCTACTTCTCACATCCCCAGAGCTACGCGTTGCCTGCCCGCAAAGCGGCTTTGGTTGAATAGTGGCCATTTTGCTAATCAACCATGCTCTCTATTCATTAACATAGGAATGGGGGTTGGAAATTATTTCATGAACATTCTTTTACAGACATATTGATGTCATACATAGGTTCAGACATATTGATGTGTTAAAAACCGCAAACGGAAATGACTTCGTTTTAAAGTCACCCTCTCCATGTTTCTCTGACAACCTCATTTTAGAAACAACAGATAATTTTGAGAATGAAACGTTAATTTAATTCAAAACTTATTTGTTCTAAGATGTGAAGAGCATAGATGTTAGGAATGTTACACAAATATAATACTGTGAAGAAAATATAAACAATGAAAGCTCAAGTTTTTGACGTGTTATAATGTGACTTGATTTATTCAGCAATGTATTATTTACGTATTATTCGAAGCATAATATCATAATGTACTCTTTTTACTATCATACTTCTAATGAGATAAGTGACTAAGTACAAAGAATTGATACGTAATTTTAATGAACAGTAATTTAATGATCACTAATGATATGGGTAATTATACTGATTATGAGATAGTTTGATGTTACTAGCCAAATCATTATAACACTTCGTACTTTCTTTAATTACCCAACACTGCAGCAACCTTTCTGATATTTAAGGAGCCTTTGAAACATTTCTGAGAAACCGTAATTCCATTTGGTGCACCGTAGTTATGCGGTATGCTTTACTTCTATTTATACGAGTTTAGTACTTGCATATGAATCAGGAACTCTAATTATTTCTCTGAGAGGTTGCAATGCAAACAAATATTTCAAACATATTAAGTTGTGTGAATGTAAATTACCGGCCAACGACTAGAAAAATGTCTGTTTCAGAGTTCTTCAGATAAGCATTTCTTCAGAATGTTTACAAAAAAAACTGAGGATATACTTTCTTGCATTATTTGCAACTTTCGCTGACTTCAAAAATTCAATGTTCAATGAAAATCGCAACTGCACTGTCTTCATAAACGTACTATGCACGATTTCAGAGAAAAAAAATAAAGAAACAATTGTAGCTGCTTTTGGGAAAATATGATTTTTTAAATCGTCTTTGCTTCAAGCAAGAATTACGCGATAACTATTCGTATTTTTAGAAAATTTTTAATTGGCCTCATTTAATCGAATTTTGTGGAACAGATTTCCTTCAAGAAAAAGGGCTCTATCATCAATATTGTAGTTTTACGTTGTTACTTATTAGCAATTTTCTAAAATACAGAGTGGACTTACACTAATAACAAATAAAATACAAAATAGGACTTACCCTAATTGTACTGGTAGCCTACTTTGATCTACTAGAGAGAACGAAATTAAAGAAATTGGAATTAGAGCCATTTTTGAGAAAATGTTTTTCAATAGGCTATATTTCATGCAAACGTTTGCGAAAAACTCATATTTGTGAGAACTTGTACGTAACCCTATTTAAAGATCTGTCTTTGAAGAACAGATTTAAAGAAAAACAACTATATATTCACTATTGTAGTTGTAAAAAGACGCCAAAAATTTTGAACTTTTACAATATGTGAAAATTTAGAGAATTCTACAAAAGTGAGACGAGCACTATTTTAACCACTCTTTGTTCTATTTGAGATAAAAAATTAATAAAAATATTCTAGCAGCCGGCTACGACTCTAGCGGAGAAGAGAATTCTAGCGGCCTGCTGGTCTGATCGCTAGTTTTTCGTGGTCTCTCCGATCAATACCAGAAAAATATTGGAGCAATACCCTAACAAACGGGCAATGGACAGCGCGCGATCTTGCCCTATCATTCCTTGTCCTATCTTACCCCTTACTTACACACACTTCACTACTACACACGCCGGCGGACCGGCCGGGAGCTTAGAGCTTGTCCCTGCTGGGGCGGTGCCCCGCTGGTGGGAGAAACCTGGTTGGGGAAAATCCTGTTAGCTGATACCGCCCGATTTCATAATCCAGGGGGGGGGAAATCACCGTCACCTCCCGCGAGAAAACATTCACATAATCATAGTAAAATGTTTAGAGTAGTATTTTTGTAATTTAATATAAGATTTTACGTTTCGAAAAATATAGTTAATTTCGTTAGTTTTATGTAACGACTAATCGCCAAATTGTCTACGCCAGCCGTGTCAATCCGCGCCCGCACGAGCTGCTTGCCCGCTGGGAATCCCGGTGCTCCTATGAGGACGTGCAACATCCCCTGATTCAGCTCCTATTTTCCCTCCAAATCCAGAAAGGGGTGTACACGCGCAGGCTGAAGCGACGCGAGGCATGGAAAAAGGGGCTACATACGAAAAGATGTTTGCCAAACTTGTTGTATCAGACATCCGAGATTTGATTGATGGTTATACTTTACTATTAATCACTATTTTGTATTTATTTTCTTTTTAAATTCAGCCTTGTTTAAACACTTTTGCGAACTGACAATATGTTTGAAAGGCGAATTCTTTCTATGTTTGCGTTTTGTGTTATCTGTCATTATATCATGTAGTTTTTTGTGAATGTACTTGTAACAATGTGATCTATTATATTATGAATAAATATCTATAAGTTAACAATTTTCGCTGACGGAAGAGCAGCTCTTTTAACAGACAAGAAACTTTGTTAAAGATCCAAACGTATGGAGTGAATGCAATCACAGCCCTCTTAAGTAAATATATTACGAAATCAATTTACTTTCGATTCAAAATGTTTAATTTCACTCTCAATTGGCATACTAAAACCTTGCAGATGTATTTTTACCTTTTAATGAATAATTTCTATTCTTACTACAGGAAAATGGAATTAATACAGTTAAATTTGGAGAAATAACTGTAAATTGACTTCTTGAAAAGACTGTCGTGGGTCAAATAGACAGTGAGGTACCGACATTGGCGCTAGCAGCTTACTTTTAAATCTCGCGTCAATTGCCCGGGAGCTCTAGTGCGCTAGTTACCTTGCCCGCCTGGTCTTGACATGTCTGGTCTACGCAAACATTTTCTCATTACCATCCTCAGAAATTTCAATGAACCCCGATCACAGTATTTGCAAGGAAATGAAAATAATTGCTTTTGAAATGATTGAATATCATATTTACTTTTTATGATATAATTTTCGAAGTTGTAATTAATTTGCCAATTATTTTACATGTTACTCCCTACGGAAACTCATTAGCACACGACACAAAACAATTAAAAGTATGAGTATTCTCTCCGTTTTCATTAATAAAACTTATTCAAAATATTCATTTAGTTAAATAATGGTTTTAGAGGTATCAGTTTATGAAACATGTTTCTTTAGGGGCAGATACCCAACTTGTTACTCCGTTTTAATCTGCATTCTTTACTATACATTCTTTGACAAATGCTGTTAAACAAGGTGAGAATACGTTTTCATTACCTCGAAGTACAAACCGGGATATGTGGCTCAGGGCACAATTGACATCACTGCAGAGCCTCTGACCGGAAGCTTCAAGATACGAGTCTCGACGGTGCACCGCAGTGGCAGGATTTTCGACATTAGTTAGATAGCTAAGTCGAATTTAGATGCTGTCTGGAAATTCTAGCTGCTCTACATAGGTATTGGTTTCTCCGATCAATACCAGGCAAATGCCGGAGCAGTACTCTAACAAACATGCCATGGACCGCACGCGATCTTTCCTCCCTCGTCTTTTTTCTATCCTCACCTCTCACACACACACACACTTGCATGAACTACGCTAGCACACATGCTGGAAGACCAGTCGGGAGCTTAGAGCTTGTCCCAGTTGGAGCTGGACTCCGCTGGTGGGAGATATGTGGTGGTGGGAAATCCCGCTAGCGGACGGTACGTCTGCGCTGGATCTCACCATCCAGCGGGCGAAGAACACCTCCAACTCCCAAGGGAAAAACATACACTACACCAGGCATGTCAAGGTTGCGAGCAACGTAACAAGCTTACTAGAGCTCGTGGGCACTGCGTCCAGAGAAATTGGCACGAGATTTAAAAGTAAGGGTTGTATAAATTCTTCCGGAGTTTAGTTACGTCACTGGATACCTGGCCCATGACAGTCCTTGGGAGAAGTTACTTGACATTTATTATTATAAATTTAGCTGTATTAATTCCCATTTTCCCTTTAAGGAAAAAAGATGATCAATTAAAATAAAATAATTCATCAGTCAGATTTCAAATTCTCAACTGAGAGTAAAAGTTAAAAAAAATGAATGAAAAGAATTTTGATTTTATAATCTGGTTTACGTAAGAGTGATATGAAAGCATAAACTTCCTTGCCAGTTTAGAAGGTTTTACAGACAAATATTCTTGCCTGTTAAAAGCGCTGTCAGTGTTGTGTTCTAATTCCTTGTGAGATCCGAGAAATCGACTCACTGCTGCGAGGTAAATGGGGAATGAGAACGCGAAAGGCGAACGAAATATAATTTTTTAACCGAATACTTTTAGAGCCCAGTAGTCACTTCGCTACACGGGTCCACGTTGGTGACGAGAATGCAAAAAATTTTAGTAGGGATGTTATAAATGAAACAAAAAACGAATGCACTGACTTTACTGAAGAAATTGACTTACGATGAGGTTATCGAAGATGGTTATTTTTAGCATTTATTTCTAAAAAATTTTGAAAAGGATCCTTCCGATCTTTTAAGCTAATACAATACCACAAACTCTTTAACAACTTTTGTTCATCGCGTGAGTATTCTCATTTCTTCCATTGCGCACTATATAGCTTTCTTGAAGACATGTTTAACCTGTCGCAACACTGAAACAAACTGCACGAGCTCATGCACTTGAAAGAAGCCAGTGTAATGAAAGTATCTAAGTTACGAAGATTAAATAAGTACATTCAAACTATTAAACGCTTTCCGTGAGTTCCTGCCTGTTGTTATGGACGTTTGTTCTCCGATCTCACGGAAGTTGAGTTGATCAGTGAATGGGGACAAGAAAACAATAAAAAAATCTTTTACAATCATATCTATTAAAATGAAATATCGTGGATACCTATCTCCAGTTTATGAAGCTTGCATCACAATTCCTTTTTTTGTTTTTCGACTTAATTGGCACCACTCGCTCAAACGTTTTTCTTCTCGTTAAATCACTATCCTTTTTTACGTTCAGCAGTTGTGGCGGAGACGTTATCATCGCTGCTGCTCACACTTTCCAGGGCAACCTCTTTGGAGCGGGTGACCTCGAGAGCTCTTGCGACTAGCCGCAACCGACGCAGCAGTCGCCACCGTCTTACGACCAAAGAGATCGCAGATCGTTCACGGCAACTCTCTGCCAGCGAAAGGCGGCTCATAAGCCACCCGCTCCCCGGCCCAGCCCCTCCCTTCTCTGTTCCGTTTACCTCGGCCCTTGAGAAGGTCCCGCTTTTTCTGCGCTTTGCGTTTGTTGCGCCCGATCTCACGATTCCCTTTCTACGTTGAAGCCGTTCCTCCGAGTTCTTTTCAAGAGCAGAAAATGTAAACAATTTATTTGACCTTCACGACCGGTGCCTAATGGATTCAGGGGGCTAAAGGCGGAACGCAATTTAAGGAATAGAATCGCAATCGTCGAGCTCGCGTTCGGCTTGAGGCCCTAACTGCCTCCTATAATCTCGGAGCTCTGTAGCTCCGGATCCCTTTCGCTCGCGGCCCTCGCAGAATGGTCTTGGCTTAATTTAATGATCGTTATTGCGCGCCTATTCCCACTCAAGCCCTTCCGACCACGTTCCCACTTCTTCCCGTTTTGATAGCAAGCGAAGCCAGAGATTTATCGAATTATTTATATCAGAGTTCGTGTCTGAAACTTAATTGGTACTGAAATCTGAAAAAAGGAACCGGTGCGGAAGAAGATGATTTAGTACGTAGGAAATTTGCGTGTTAACGGAATCCTCTCTTGAGTTCCAAAACACTTGTGCCTTACTTTGTAGTATTTTAACAAGTAATTTAATTAATTAGTAGTGAAATTCCTCCTGCTACAGTGAGGTAAATTCCAAAACCCAGTGAGGTAATTTGGAATGCTGAAACCGGAGAATAATACTCATATTTGTTGGGTTTAAAATGCAATTTTTCTGAAGAAAAAATAACTAGAGTAGAATCATATTCTTTCCTCATTAAAAATCTCAATGCTTATTCGTGCATTGTTTCTATTAAAGAACAAATTGTGAAGAATTTTTAGCTCTACGATAAATCGTATAAGGTAAAGTGGGGTAACATTGCCTTATCTTTGTTTCTTTGAACGTTCTACTTCATTACATCAATGCTCACATTGATTATTTTGACACATTAATCCTCACAAAAGTACAATGTTTCAACAAAATATTGAAGTCATAGCTTCCATAATTTCAAAGATTTTATTACTTTTTTAAGAGCAAGCAA